>CM051502.1:3545209-3573367 GCA_028031935.1 Paedocypris micromegethes
TTTTTTTTTTTGGTCAAGGGTGGATTTGAAATCTCACGGTTGACTCCTCTTGGATGACACATTGTGAACTATTAATAAGTTTGCGTCAAACTGTGCTTTTGTAGCACTAATGTAACCTTTTGACTCATCAAGCCTTCCAACAATGACATTTAACAACATTTTGACTTCCATATGTCCTTGAATTTCCTTGTATTTCAGTTTTATGTGACATGCAATTATGACATTCTTGAAGGAAAAGCTTGAGTAAAGGTAAAACGCACAGTTTTGCTCACTAGAGAGAAAGACGGAGAAAATATGTGTAAGCTGTCAAATCCTGATAAGCAAGGAGACACTTTTTTTTGGCAGAACATTCTTTATTGTTTCGTTCCATGTTTGATACAATGTCAAAAAAACAAAAAGAGACAAGTCGCACATAAACCGAGATAATTTCCGGTTGAACACCTCTGTATACAAGTTTGTTAGGAAGCGTAATGAAGCTTAAAGCAAGACAATAGTCCAGTGGTTTCAATACAGACACCATGTCTGAGAACAGACGGAGCAGGCGTTCCGACTCATGTTCGTCCGCTTTCTTTTGCCTTCACTCACAAAGAATAAGGCTGTTTTACACACGACATGATATAAAGGAAGAGTACGGGGACTTGCATATGAGTACAAATTAACCTTCAAGTTATGCAAATTAGAATTTTATGTCATCTTTTTACAATTTCTAGACTTCTCACATTCATTTTTTATTTTTATTTCATTTTTTTTTTTGCATTTTGTCGTCATTATTTTTTTGCCGGAATCAGGAAATACCATGTGAAAATGTTTTAGATTATAATTAAGCTCTACATGCGGAATTAAGGATATTGGATATTCTTCATATTGTACTATATTTTGAAGTCATATTCCTTTTTATTTAATATATTCTCATTTTTTAACTTTTGTCTGAAACTGGCAAGTTAGTGTGCACCACCGCATTCGAAACTCAACTACAAGCCTTAATTGTCCAGAAAATATATTATTCCATTTAAGTTGCTTTTACTGGCTGTGCGGAGCTAGAGTTATTATAAATCCAACTTCAATATTTTTTTTCTGGCATTCTTTCACATTAAAGCTCATCTCACCCAACAACTATAAGCCACCGATGGTGAGTCATTCTCATTATTTCTGTATAATGTTAAGTTTTCTGAAGGTGAATTATGCAGAATTATGACTTAATGTATAAATGTAACATTCTGCCTTCTATTCCCCTGTCGGTAATAAATAAGGTGGTCTAGTTCAAACTCTCCCCAAACTGCTTGTGAAAGCCAAATTAGAATTACCCAAAAGATAGCAGTCTTTTTCCCGAATGCCGGAAGAGTTTGTGATTAATCTGAATAAAGTTCTGAACAGATCACCATTTGGTTTTAAAAATCAGAAGTAATTTTCTCCGTCATAGGTGTCTACTGAGTTCCATAGAAGCAGCAGTCAATTTGGATCTGAAGGATTAGCTTTAGCTGATCATTTGTTTTTGCTGTTATTTTTGCGTGTCGACCTTGCTTTGTTTAGCATTCAAGGTCAAGCGGTCCCGGCCCGCTCTGAAGGAATGCAGAATGAATGTGTTAACAAAATCCAACGCGAGCGTCCTAATTGATGCCGACACATCTGCTTAGAACAGATTTCTCCTGCGAGAGTTCCCAGGGCCAAGATTCCTGGCCTTCAATTTGAAAATCGCTTTGGTCTGATAAGCCAAATGAAATGTGCAAAAAGAACAAAATTGTAAAAATAAGAGTATTCCCCTTCTCCCTTTATCAGTGCATCAATATCCCAGCTACCAATTTTCACCATTCACGAGCCCTTAATGTTTCATTTTCCAGAAAGCCCCATCACTACCCCATCTTCCATTTTTTTTCCCACGACTACTTCAATATGTAATGCCTGATGGATCCGTACAGCAGAGAGAACGAGAGAGAGCAATTGCTCTAAGCCTCCGCTTTCATTCCCAACATATGAAACAATGAGGGAAAAGAAGTAAAGAGAAAGAAATCTAATAAAATGTCTTCAATTAAAGTGGAATCAGGGTGGTGTTGTCTGTCAGGTCTGAGGTGGATTAGACTAGAGCCGCTGTGCTTTTCTCTCACTCGGGTGCGGGTAATGGCAGTATGTGAGCTGCATACACATCTGCAGACGTTTGCAGCTCTGTTTGTTGGCTTTCGACAAGAATTGCATTTAGGATTAGGAAGCTGAAATGCTCAAGTATCATTGCGCTGGAAATTAGAACTGATTCTGTTGATTGACCCCCCTCCTCTCGCTTTGATTTCCACTCTTTTCTGAAATTAGGTGTCACGGGAAACTTGAAAAAGTGAGTGTGTAATTACAGGCTGTGATCCGACTTTGTTGTTTTCCTGCACACTCTCCTCGGAAATATCGGCTGGAGTGTGACACCAAAGCGTAGGATTATGTCGCATTTCACAAATTGCTCAAAATTGCTCCCTGAAAGTCCATGTAACGCCGATGTTCTTTATATTTGACACACTTTTGTAGAAACATTTCACTCACTTGTCAACCGAATTTTACTTCGAAACATTTGCCATTTCAACAAAGCCATCGATGAACAATAGCTTTCGTCAGTTGCGTCTGAACAGTTTCAAAAATTTGTAACGTGGAATTGACATGGAAAAAAAAAACTATGGTCAAAGTAAGGATCTGATTAAGTGGAAAAAAAAGAACTACCGGTAGTCAATTTAGGTTCCATCCGTCACTTTTGGTCATGAGCTTTGACTAGCCAAAAGAGATTTTTACTACCAATGGCCGACAGGGTTTTTTTTCAGTATACTGCAAAGAATCCATGTGAAAAAACAAGAAAATGAAAAACAAAACGAGTAAAAAAAAATTAAAGTGAAATTATCTGCTAATTGGATGAGAAAATTTTACTTGGTAAGGCAGATTAAAACCAGACAAAAAAATCAAAGATTTGTTTCTGCATTTCTGCATCATTGGTTTTAATATAAAAAAAGTAGCTAGTTTCTTAAACTTAGAAACATTGTGTTCTTAAAATGAGAACATTTCACTTGACATTTATTGTTTTGTGAAGTAATGTGTTAAAACATAATGTCTAGTTTGAAAAATGTCTTGATTTACCGGTAGTTTAAAATATCATCAAAATTAGCATTTTTTTCAAAGCAAGAAAAGTCCTATTTCCAAGTCCAAAAAATGTTTTCTCACTCTTCATCCTAACAAAGGTAATTTATCTTGTAAGAGAAAATGACAAGATTTATCAAGAATTAATTTTTTGCAGTGCAGGGTGGCTACACCCTTGAAGACTGAGTGAATGGATTTGGTTCTTCACCCAGAAGGATGGAGAAAACCGAAGCCAGTGCAGATCGATTGTTGGGCGTATAACGAGAGACGGAGAGAAGATCAAGCCACACATCAAGACTGGTTAAAGTCACTACAACTCCTGAACAACTAGCAAACTTCTCTACAAACCTGTTGGCTCCATACTTCACTCCGTACAGTAAACTTTATATTTAACTAAGACTGTTAAGTTTGCATTTTACTTAGAAAGAAAAATAAATAAATAAATAAATAGATTTGGCACAGTTCAAAGGATTAAGCTCTCCAGTTTGCAGATGAACATGTTGTGCAAGAGCGTTTAGAGATTTAATCGGCTTGGAACATGAAACTAGACTGGATTAGAGCTCACCTGCAGATAGAGGATGTGGCAGAAACCGCAGTGAAAGCTACACCCACCAGAGACTGAATACCAGCAATTAAGCTACATCACCGGTACATAATTAACTCTTGCAGTGTTAAACGCCTCTATACCATTGCATTATTTATCAATGGGTTTAAATCCTCAGAACATCCAAGCTGAGTAATCTTTTTTTTTTCTATTTTTAGTGAAACTCGTACCTTTTAGCTAAAACATAATAGTCCTACAGGATGTGAGGAGTGATATCTTTAGTGAACATGTGCAGTTGTGATGTGGGTTAATGGCCCCGGGCGATAACAGGGTCATTGCAAAATGAACAGAGATCAATCGGGCTTGTTCGTGTAAAAAAACGTACAGAAGGCCGACCATTCAGAATAAAAGTCCCTTTTCGATTTTCAAAACTCATTTAAATTACTGAAACGTACAAAAAGGAGATCCTTCATACCTGTGGCCATCAGACTGTACAACTCCTCTCCATAAGTGCCGGGACTTTTCCTTTTTTTTTCCACTTTCTATGAGTATTATTGGTTCAACCCGTCTATTTTTCTTGTTGTGTGCAATATCTTCACGCTACTATTTATTGTTAGTCACTTTTTATTTATTTGTATTATACCAAAATTTGTATACAGATTTTTTTATATATATTTTTTGTTTCTTTTATTATTATTATATTTCTCTTTTGTGTGAGCAACTGTAACCGCAATTTCCGAAAAAGCAATTTCCCCCTGGGGATGAATAAAGTTTTTTTGAATAGAATATAATTGAAAAAACGATTAGCTTACATAAAAAAAGCATATAACAACAAAACATTACATTTAATTAGTATGTATAAAGTTGCAATTTATTCATGTTTACCATGAAACTTTGTAACTCGCTTTGCAAACTTCTGTGCAAACACACACACCACACACATACACTTTACTTTATATCATAGTGGGGTCCTATCCTGCCACCTTCTAACCCCAACCTTCAAACCCACCATTTACTCCAATGGAACCATACCACTCCAAGTATAACCACCATTTAAACCAAATCGTAACCTCAATTGTAAAGTAACATGTTGACCCTCAAACGGCCTTCAAAGTTGTAAAGCCCAGCTAAAAGTCCCAACAAGCGGCCAAATAAAAAGCTTTAGGGGCCCCACTTTCACCTAAATGCATACACACATACGTTCACGCATAATGATATTTCAACATTTCAATCTCTATTTGGAATATAAACATTACCTGGAATTTAAGTGTAATTGACCTAATAAATGCTTTATGTGCAGATGACACAGAAATACTTCTGAATCTAAATCTGAATCTAAAATTCTAAATATGCGCTTTTCAAGAGCAATGCTTCTCAACAAATGGTGCTTGTTGATTTTGACAACTGTACATTCATTTTATATGCCATGCCATTGAGTGATAACTTGAATGTACCATCTTGGTCAATAATTCATTTGTAATAGTCGAAAAAGACAAATTTTTCGACTTTCCAACACATCGTACTTATCTGTCTTTATTTTCTTTTATTCCATGTTTTTGACAGTTTATTCCCTGCTGTTCGAAACTCTGAAAAGAGCCTACGGTTGAGAATCAGCGCTTGAGGGAACAAATGAACTTTGTAATGCAACTGGAACGACTCTGAATAAAATTTTCATTTGAAAGAGTTTTTATCAATTGCAAAAGCTGAAGAAAAGACAGAAGAATAGATCTTTCCCCTTTACCGCTCTGCTAAGATTCGAATGGGCCCCCAGCATTTGTGACGACAGAACATGGTTCCGTAATAGGGACATTGATTTTGTTTGTGAAATCAATGCACGGCCTTAAAAACCAAAAAAGTATTATTTTCATATCTCAGAAGCCATAGCTCAATTTTCCAGCACTTGTAGAAAACATTGTAAAAAGCAAAACAAAATAATCCTGAATTTTCCCAAATAGCTACTCTTTCCTTTACGATTATCACAAATAAAGCTGTCACGACGGCTGCATATGAATTACCTTTGCGCTTTGTCAAAATGTGTCACTGGAAACAAGTTCTAAAGTGTCGAGCAGAATTGCATATAAGCACATACTGTGATGCTGCATTGTACTGGTCTACACGTGTAATCTCCATCACACCAGCCGTCACTTTGTCATCCACATCAGTAATTCTAGAAAGCACAGTGATGTCCATTTCTTTTTGTCTATTCCAAATCACAATGAGTGGAAGGGTTTGCAAAACCGAAGCAGTGTTCGATCCAAAATCACTGGGGAAGATCAAAACATACTAGGTTACAAGACTTCATGTAAATCAATTGAGCGAACCGGTGTTATTTCAATTAAGAACGTGAGGTTTTTAAGACAATGCATATCCCTAATTTTTTTTGTCATAAATGATGAGAATGTCAAGACTCAAATGCAATATGAAAAAAAGATGATTGCTTTTTTAAATCCATCAGGCAAAAAGCAAAGTCGGAATACAGGCAGTGGGTCAAATCAGGGAATAAACAAGAACAGAAACAAGAATTGAGAACATGGGCAGAGATCAAGAGCCAGGAACCTGAGAAAATGACGACAACAACAACCAAGATTAGATTAGATTAGATTAGATTAGATTCAAGTTTATTGTCATTACACATGTACAGGTACAAGGCAACGAAATGGAATTTCGAAGATAGTAGGCGTAGTCAGATTTGCCCCGAATTCATGCTAACATGTCTCTTTAAATAGCTGCCCGATTGGCTGGCTTTGTAACTTCCTTGACCTTCCTGTCTTTCCGTTTAAGAAATGCCAAGGATTGTGGGAGATGGAGTTCTTGGTTCCGTTTGTGCTCACAGTCTTTGCATATATTTTGCGAATGAAAATTACATTCCTTCACATCACTCAACAAATTTGATTAGATCACCCACTAAATATTCCTTCTGTAATAATAAAATAATAACACACCTCTCACATGCAACTGACAGCGCCTGTATGTGAACATGGAGATCTCGTGAGGCTCTGAAAAGCCGTAAATGCTTTCACATTGGGTTAGATGGCAGTAATGCACTCATTTATTGCCAGTTTTACCTCTTGACGGGATCATGGACAATGTAAAGCCTGTTCACCGTACTGATTAATCATAAACGTATCTAGCCGACCGTTACATGCTGTCGGTTTTGATTCGGTGTAGAAAAAGGTTGTTGATTTGCATCTCATCAATCTCCCTCTGTTTCCTCATATGTAGGAGAACATTGGCAAAGATTAAAATTTCCAAGTAGTTTGTGGATAAATTGGACCATGCGAGAGGTAAACGTACCGAGGCTGAACGTCGTAATCGGTTTATGTTACAATGCAAACTCCAGCCAGCTCACACAAAATGAAACTAAACTAACAATTTATATCTGGCTCAGTCAACACTAACAGCATCAGATTTAGCCAGATTGATGTGGCCTACCATGAAAAATAAGTAGAAGGTTGTTTCACTGGTTTCCATAATGGTATAATACAGCAATTTTGGCACAATAATTGAAGACAAACACTTGAGACTTTTGACTAATGTATAGATTTTAGTACAACTGACTTTCCTTGTCTTTATGTTGTGGCAAGATGGTTTAAAAAAAACTGAGTTCTGAGTACCTTCAGAACTCACCTCGTGAAGTAAGAGTTCTCCTGTGTGTTCTGTGAAGGCCTTGTGGTTTGTTAGAGAACCGTAATGAACAAACATCTGAAGTCTCCAGACTGGTCAGTTATAACACGATTGAACACCCCAAATCGCACTGCTTAGTCCATCGTCAAAAAATGCAAAAAGTATGCCAAAACTTTAAATTTCTGTCGGGAAAATCTGTCCACTTTTACAAGTAATAGTCTGGTACTCCACAAGCTGGAATCTGAATGCAATACAGCATTGGTGGCATAAAAGTAAAGTAAAGTGACTTAAGTAAAGTAAAGTAAACGAAAGTGTAAGAAAGTCTACCTGGAGTAGGAGATTGTGTGTTTTATTCTGTGTGTTTCCCACTGTTCTATCACTTTCTTATAATCAATAACAGTACAATGAACAGGATTTAATATGGTTTATTTCAGTATCTGATGCAATTATGGAATATGCTACGTCATTGTTGTAGATATGTATGCTTGACACCAGATCATCTCCACGGTGATGAGAGATCACAATGAGAGAGCTCTTCTAGATGAAGCTATAAGGCTATCTTAAGAAAAACTATAGGAGGATGCAAAGAACTTTAGACTGGAACAAAAAGCGAAAACAAAACCCACCTTCCAGCATGACTATGAACACTTAAACTTAGAAGTCTAAACTTAGAGCCAAGCCAAAGTGGAATAGTCTTGAATGGCCTACGTAGTTAAAGCCCAAACCTGAACACCTTTGAGCTTCTGTGGCAAGACTTGAAAATTGCAATACAACAGAATGCAGACCATTCAACATGACCATGCTTTAACCATTTAACACAAATAAATCGCCATTTTCTAGTTTCTAGATGAACAAAGCTCTAGAGAGCACAAAGAGAGAGAGAGAGAGAGAGAGAGAGAGAGAGAGAGAGAGAGAGAGAGAGAGAGAGAGAGAGAAACTATTTAATTTAATTTAATTTTTAGAGAATATTTCAAATGTTCAGAACATTTTAGACCAAAAGAAAGGTTTCTTAGCCATCTTAGCTGGTCTGATGTAATGTTACATCATCCTGCTTCAGTTTTTATACAGAACACCGTATCACGGTCAGCTTTTGTTTATAGCAAAAAGGGCACAGACATTCACACTTCCCCTTTTCTCACACACCATAAATAATGCCAGGGAACCGTGAAAGAGAGAAAGAGAGGGAGACCAAGAAGAACATTAGATATCGGTCTTAAGACTTTAGTCAATTTGTAATCAGAGCACGTATAAGTAGTGGACTGAAACAGGCCTTTGATAGAAGTCTAAAAATAAGAAGACTAAAAAAGAATAAATATAAAGTGAGCCAAACAATGATACAATGATACGGCGATTTGCGTGTCACAAAAGGAAAGGTGAATCATGAAAATCCTGCTGAAGCATCATGACGAAGGTCTTCGCTGTCATGAGATGACACGTCACGGTTGCATAAAACGCCCGTCATGCTATAAAGTACAGAACAAAGGAAAACAAGGAGGGCAAGCACAGTTTGGGAGAGAAAAAGGGGAGTGTGTGAGACAGCAGAAAGGCCGAAGAGAGCGATAAAGAGAAGTGGGAGGGACCAACTACCTATTTGTGCATTTGTTTAGACTTGTCTCAGCCTATCAGACGTTTGCATTACTTTGTAGTGTGAGAACACCTTCCTTCAGGCCTCTTATGTGGCATCGGTCCATACCACAGGTGAGGGTGGCAATCTGTAAAGGAAGAGTAGGCTCTAAGTTTGGGCAATTTTACAGCTAAAAGTTACTCAAGGGAGAAAAATATGACCAGAAAGACTGAATCAGTTACCCATCGTAATGGGGACACGCATCCAAGTTTTCCGGGAGAGAAAGAGCCTCTTAATTCCAGCGGAGGCCTCCATAGCGAAGCTGGAGAAGAAAAGGTGGAACTGAGGAAGAAGGTCACCCTGCTCCGGGGAATTTCTATAATCATTGGCACAATTATTGGAGCAGGCATATTCATCTCTCCCAAGGGAATTCTGCTGAACTCTGGAAGTGTGGGAATGTCACTGGTGGTGTGGATTGCCTGCGGAATTCTTTCCCTATTCGGTAAGTGCCATATGCGATTTTATTGTCTGGATCAGCATTTCATGTTCATCAGATGCCATCTATGATAAATGATGCCCTGGACATGGTTCCTTATTTTAAGAGGTAAAACGAAAGTGGTACGGCTCACTTTCACAAATGGGAATTTTGATAATGATAATCATTCAGAATTAACACATTATTATACAAAATGAAAATTATATTTTGTAGTCAAAGGAACTTTTTGTCCCCGTGGGGCAATTAACGAGACTGTACAGAGCAGCAGTGTAACAATAATGTAAATAAAAGTAATATTTAAGTAAAGTGCAAAAAGCTCTGTGCTAAGGATTAGTAGACAGTAAGACAGTAAAAAGTTGCTTGAGACAGCTATGTATTGGTATTAGTAGTACAGTAGTAGAAGTAGTAGTTTATTGTCATTACAGAACCTGATGGAAGAATGAGGGTGATGTCATGGCTACTAATAGTAGTTTTACTACGTATTAATAATAGTAGTATTACTACTTTTTATTATGCGATTTGAGACGTATAAAGGATACATGATATATATGTTTTGCTTTTATGCACACAATGTATCATGTTTAATATTGTATTCATTATAAGTGTTTTAAAAATAACTGTCATATGTTCATTCATCCAACAGTCCCACTGAGGCTTTCATCCATCTATCCATTCATCCATTCAACTACCCATAAATATAGTCATCCATCTACTCGTCTACTCATCCACTCATCCATTCACCCACAAGTTTATTCATACATTCAATCATACATCCCGCCATCTGGCAATTCATCCATCTATTTATTCATGCATCCATCCATTTCCTTCAATGTTTATGGGGAAGGGTGTGACACAGTAATTCCATCTCTCTCTTCTTGACCAAACCAAACTTTTATGTTTTGTGTCTTTAATGTCCAATATAGACTGGGTGAATAGCCAAAGTATAGATTCATTCAAACGCATTTTATGGAGTGCCCGGTATTATCTTCTGCTGTACTTTGCTGGTGTGGAGAGCGAAGTCTAACACTCTGGAGGTTGATGCCTTTGTGTGAGTGTCAAGAAAGAATTAGTTTGTGTATAAGAAGAGTGTGGTTTGACAGTGCGTTTATTCATGTGTATGTCAGGAGTCATTTCACACTTGTCAGCTTCCTTTTGTGCCCCGCTGCCTCCAGGCTTTGAAGAGCGGAGCAGCCATAAAAAAAAAAAAAAATGCCCATTCATCCACAATTTCTCACAGAGAGACGGCATATCTGCATTCAGAGCTACTCTGCTTTTTAGCCAGTGTATTTTAAAGCACACGAGTCAAGAGGTGTGAGTACAAAAGGGCTTCACTTTGAGCAGAGTACGTATTCATTAAGACATTCACATGCACAGGACTATAAAGAGCCTGTGTAATTGCCCTCTAGAAGAAGGAACAGATGGTCTTAATGAACTGACTTAACCACACGCCATCAGGGTTGTACCACAGGTGTTGTCTAAATTGTGCCAGTACTCGGAAAAGCTGTAGCACTTGTTCCTCACAACTGGCTTTGGTTCTGCTAAAATCCAAGATACCACAATTTTTGGACCAGAAAACGCAGCAGATTACAAGGCGCACCACCAATAAACATCTCTTTCCCAATTGTTATTTTATCATAAGGCTCTATAGCAAAATTAAACCTTTAAAAAACAAAATGTGTTAAACTCATTGGAGGCACATTGGAGCAGTGGGTAGCGCTGTTGTCTCACAATAAGATTCCGTTTGAGACTCAAGGTGCAAGTTTGGTGATTTGTTTTGAGCCTAGAGTGAAATTGGCTGATATTTGTTCCAGTAAATTACTAGAAAATGGATGGACTAATCTCATTCACAATGCTCATTCATAACGCTCAACATTGTTTCATCGTAACACACAGGCAAACAAAGCAATATAAGCTCATTGTATTTCATTCATCTTTCACAAAAACATCAGAATCTTGACCTTCAGCGACTGCAGGTCTGTGTAATTTTCAAATAGAATCAGAGTCAGTCTCATTTCTATTTTATAGTTGTTCCTTGATGGTTCTTTTGCCTCTATAATTTGCTCCATTGGTTGTCCGATGCTTCGACTCAAAACGGGCTGCATTTTGCATGTAAATCCGTTTTTCTGTCCCAATAACAAATGTTTTATAATATGATAAAACATTGTAATAACTGTAATAAAAAACATGTTACATTTGTCATTTTGAATCTAACAATAATCTCACAAGTTGTGTTTAGACGGATCCTCGCGAACCCTGACAACACCAGGATGTTACATAATTGAAACATAATTAAATGGCACAGACACTTCTGAACGTCTTCTCTATGTAATATTTGTCTTGTGTAAAGCCATGTTGTGCATCTCCACCTGCATTGTCTTTCTCCGCCTCCGGGTGTCGTAGTTTCAAAACAACGGCTTCGTCAAAAAAAGTTGTTTTTTTGGTCCGCAGTCCGGAAGTAAGATTTCTGTAACAGTGTTACTTCTCTGTAAGTGTTTGAAAAATACAAATCCTGTTTTACACAGCGAGACTCTATCATGTTTCACTCAAAAGATCTCCCTGAATATTAGTTTATAAGAAAAAAAAAAAAACGTGCTTAACATTCTTGTCGCTAAAATGTTTGGCCTTATCGTTTTGTAAACAGAGATGATATTTTCTCAATGATGCCCTTCGTAAAAGGAATTTTTTTAAACAGAGTCATTCGTGAATGGAGGTACCAATGTATTTGCCTTGTGCTTTTCAAACTATTGTAATTCTTTACAGGTGCTCTGTCATATGCCGAGCTGGGCACTTGCATTACGAAATCTGGTGGCCATTACACATACATTCTGGAGGCTTTTGGCCCTCAAGTGGCTTTTGTGCGACTATGGGCAGACATAATTGCCATAAGGTCAGTAAAGCTTCATTCATCTCCTGTCATCGTTTTTCCATCTCTCCGAATCTCAAAAGAAACTGTCAAATCCCAAACAAACAGTCAAATCTTTCCCGTGAAAGATGCTTCTCAATAAGTCTTGTTGTGGTATTGCAGTCACAGAGTATAAACCTGAGATAAGGCTCCTTAAGACGACTCTGAAAACTCTCACGCAAAGGTTCACCAAGACTAGCATTTACAGGTGCAGTGCGAGTATTATATAGGACAGGAACAGAATGTGCCCATGAGAAGGTTTTTAGGGAATCTCTGAGACTTATTTATGGTTCGAAGTGGAACATTTCCAAGTTAAGAAGCAATATTGCAGATTTCTACAAGACTAGTCGGATCAGGACAGTGACTTGTAAGCAGAAGTACACAGAGTTCATTTTTTCATCTGTAAGACCTGCAGGTTTGGCTGTCATAGCTCTGGCGTTTGGACGCTATATTTTAGAGCCCATCTTCATGCCATGTGGAGTTCCTGAAATTGCCATTAAATTGGCTACAACAATTGGGATAAGTGAGTTTGACTGGAACAGTTCTTTTTACTTGCAGTCCGATGGTGGTTGTTGATGGGAGTGTGATGAAAGCCTGTATATTTACGTTTCAGCGATGGTGATGTACATAAACAGCATCAGTGTTAGCTGGACCGCCAGACTCCAGATCTTCCTCACATTCAGCAAGCTCCTCGCCATTGTCATCATTATTGTTCCAGGACTCTATCAGCTTTTCAAAGGTATTCATTTGTCATTTTTAAGTCATTATCTTTTAACATATGCACACTTTTTAAGAACAAAGCACAGCTAAGTGTTCAAAATCCAGCTACTTCTGGAGAAATCTGTCAGTGAGTCTGCAACCTTTATAACATTTTAAAAAAGCTCTAAAAAGTGAGATCTTACACAAGCTCCTCAACACTGAATAAAAAAAAAATGTCTTCTGTTTTGTCTTGTGTTTACGTACTTTCATGTTGTTCTGTCTAGTAACCTTCTTTATATAGTCTTGTGTGAACATCTACTGTATCCTTTTTTTTTTGACAAATTGCTTCACTTGCTCCTCTTTTTTGTAAGTCGCTTTGGATAAAAGCGGCAAATTACTGTAAAGTAAAGTAAAGTAAAATTGTCAACAAGTACAGCTCTTTTGCAGAATACAGAAAGACTTTTAGTTTACAAAAACACAAAACACCCAAGAGGGAAAAACTAAAAGAAGCAAAAACAGAAATTTTAATTTCTAAAAACAGAATGTACTAAAATGGGTATTATCCAAAATCAACCAATTAAACCATTTTATCTCTTTCTCTCTCAATTTGTTTTTACACCACCTTAACTTTCTCAATTAGTTTTTACGCCACCTTAACTATCTCTCTCAATTTGTTTTTACGCCACCTTAACTAAATCTAGTCACATCCAGTTTAAAACAACTTTACCCATTTTATATCATTTTCCACAGGCGAGACTAAACATTTCCAGAATGCATTTGAGGTCAAACAGATGGATTTGTCAAAACTTCCTCTTGCTTTTTATTCCGGGATGTACGCTTATGCCGGCTGGTGAGTGTCTATTTAACTCTTTAAACCTGAAATGGTGTTTTTACTTTTCTCCACTTTTTTCCCTCCTCAAGGTTTTACTTGAATTTTGTGACAGAGGAGGTAGAAAATCCCGAGAGGTAGGTATTGGGAATCTGTTGGAGCTAAAATCACTTAGTTCCACAATTTCTGGCATGATAACATTTTTATTCTCCTCCAGGACGGTGCCACTTGCCATCTGCATCTCCATGGGAATAGTGATGACTTGTTACACTCTGACCAACGTGGCTTATTACACTGTGATGTCGGCAGAAGAGTTGTTAGCATCAAGCGCAGTAGCTGTGGTAGGTAACACTTGCTAATTTATTAGCATCAATACCTGCAATAGTATAACAATAATAAAATATAATAACGGAAAACAGGCTATAATGTAGTGGCTTATCGTAATAGCAATAACACTTACTTTTTGCTTGAGGAAAAGTATCAAACTGAAAAAATGAACCATGACGCTATAAAACCTCTAACTGATTCAAAGCAATTTGCCGTAGTGACTGGAACAGTCGACATGTTCCTGCTCTGTAAAGTAAATGTGATTTTATGAAAGCCACCGGCTCTAAATCTTTGTGCTGGTGTAATAACACACCTTAGACAAATAACTGACATCAACCAGCTTTGTGTGCACAGGTTTGCACCAAAAATACCCACAAGTGTTTGCGTTTTGTGATATCCAAGGGTTTTTTTATTGTTTAGCTTAAAATGTTTGATCTTGAATAACTCTATTTTTACTGTATGCAATTATAAAGCCACATTTTATTCTACTGTATTGTTGTTCCTACTATTTATTTTTACATACATTTTTACAAGTAAAAAGCCACAAAATTCCAAATATGTCTGTCTCCATCGTGTTCTTTTCTCCATCTTCAACAGACATTTGCAGAAAAACTACTGGGCAATTTTTCGACTGCGGTGCCAATTTTTGTGGCTCTGTCCTGCTTTGGCTCCATGAACGGATGTTTATTTGCCATCTCAAGGTCTGCAACCACCCTCAACGAGGATTATTTATTTAACTTAAAAGAAAAAAAATTAGGATTTCAAAATGTTGGAAATAAAAAAAGCCATTTGCGAATGACTCATAACACTAACTCAAACTAATCTTGTAAATGACAAAAACTAATCTTTGGAAAACTTGTCTTGGCTTGTGATGTTCCTCCGAATGTTTTGGCATGGACTGTTTCGTTTACAGAATGTTCTACGTTGCTTCTCGAGAAGGTCAGCTTCCCGAAGTTCTCTCTATGATTCACATCCGCCGACACACACCACTACCTGCTGTGATTGTCCTGGTGAGTCACAAACACACACACACACACACACACACACACACACACACACACACACAATGTTTAGACAATGGAAAGCCATGTTTTCATCTCTCAACGTTTCTAATTCATCTCTTCTGTGCGTTCAGTACCCGATCACATTGCTGAACCTCTTCTTAGGCGACATCTACAGCCTGCTGAACTTCATGAGCTTCCTGCGATGGCTCTTCATCGGCGTGGCTGTAGTCGGCCTCATCTACCTGCGCTACAAGCGGCCTGACATGCCACGACCTTTCAAGGTGACCCACTGCGCCTCGGTGGCATCCCATTACCTCAGGCCTGCTGCATATCTAGGGTGATATAATGGCTGGTGGTCCAGACACAGAATTGTATGATTAATTGAGAAGGTTAGGAGAGGTGAGAAGCCATGGAAGTCGCTTTATATTGTGCCCACTTGATCTCGGATTGTTCTGGGGGGCTATTTCTTACTTTACAGTCATTTGGCAGTTTAAAACCAGTTTTTATTTCTTGAAACTGATGACTAGAATAGGTGAATGATAGATTTGAAAAGAGCTAAATGAATGCAGGAAGCCAACGGTTTCATCATTTGCCTTTATCCAAAGCACAATGTAACAATATGGTGATTTGAAAAACTTTCATAAAATAAGAACCTGTCAACTTTGTCTAAACTCGGATTAAATCAAATTTTTACAAGCTCAAAAATCTACCATAAGAACCTCTTTTAGAAAGCCATGGTCTTTTATTTTTCAGCGCTTCTGCCATGATGGTCTTCTACTAGAGGTGGCCTTCTAATTTTCAACCCTTCCGTCATAGTGGCCTTCTAATTTTGAAGCCTTCAATCATGGTGGCCTTCTATTAGAGGTTTTAGGGTATATTGTAAAAATAATGTCATTCAAAAAACTTAAAAAAAATAGTCATAGTCATAGCCATTATCTTATCACCATTGAATGAAATGCAACAATCTTCTATTTTTACATTTTCACACATATTGGGACAGTTGTAACTGTGAAAAGCGCCTTACAAATGCTCTTTTCAAGCTTAAAACAAATGCTTCTAAATTTGAACGTTTCTCTCTGTTTCAGGTTCCTATTTTCATCCCGGCTGTTTTCTCCTTCACCTGTTTCTTCATGGTCTTCCTCTCTCTCTACTCGGACCCCGTTAACACCGGGATTGGCTTTGCCCTCTCGCTCACTGGCATCCCTGCGTACTACATATTCATCCATGTTGAGAAAAAGCCCAAATGGTTTCAGAGACTCTCAGGTCAGAGGTTACGCAAATGCAAATGTGAAAATGTCAAAAGGGAAGAGCTTAAAGTTTTAAGTTATGCATTAAAAACGTGTCTTTTTTTATCGTTTAAAAAATGCAAGTGTACAGAACGTGGACATGGTTTTAATAGATGCAAATTACTTTTTTTTCCTCTTCTCAGACTGTGTGAACAGATCATTACAGATCATCCTGGAAGTGATTCCTGCAGAACACTAATCTGTCATCTGAAGTGCCACCGAAGGTTGTGGAAAATAACACAGACCAAGACTGGGATGCTGTTGTGGTCCATGACACAACAATTCAAAGCCAAAAATGTTCACACACACACACGACACAGACTGAATTGAACCTCAGTTATCCACAAGCAAAAGACAATTTTTTATGAATTTTAACACTTCTCGACTTACAACGGTGCATCTGTGTTTTTACACTTCTCGGGAATTTTTTTACATTTTGTTTTATCACTTTTTACTTCAAGGTCACACAATGTCATTAGATCATGTGTAAGTAACTTACAGAAACTGCAGGAATGTAACATTTGTTTATTGTTTCAAAAAAAAACAGATTACACCACATCACACATAATCTACAAAAATAATTAAAACATAACACTGTTAAATCAAACAGCTAATACATTTGATAATTTGTGTTTAACTTGATCTAATACAAATGTAAAATGTGTCATGCAGGAAGATTCTGTTCTAGTCACACACACACACACGCACACACACACACACACACACACACACACACACACACACTGAGAATTAAACACACTCAAACTCGGAGCAGTGGGCTGCTGCACTTATGTATGTTACTTTGTGTAAAGAAAAAAAAGTAAAATACATTTTATGAAGAATGTGTAAAACTTTATACAACTTTTTCCAAATAAAGTATTTTTTGTGTATAATTTTTCAGAATGACTGCCTTGTTTGACATCTGGTTCGGTTGCTTATTTGATAATATGTGGAGACGCCATGCATATACAGTGCAAATCTACTTACCCATCTAATTTCAGACTAATTTAGGATTAATCAGTCACATCTTGTCATCGTCATCCGAATGACTAAAGCAAAGAAAAATCCTCAGCAGTCTTATAAAAATCCAATCCCATGCTAAGTCTGGAAATAAAAATAAATCTGAGTAATTCTCTTGTTCGAAGTGACTTATTGGTGATTAGAAGAACAAAAAAAAAAAAAAAACAAGGACTAGAAATGTTTGCCAATGATGTGTTGAAATGCCACACTGTGGGGGTTTTGATTAAAGATCAAGTCTCACACCGCGGGGACCAATGGTTTAGAAAAAAAGGACCAGTCGATAATAAAAAAAAAAATGGCAAAAATGCAAAGTCTGAGAAAGAGAACACTGTTTGTGTTTTTGTGCGCGTGGGCAAGTTTGAAGGAGATTGAGGCAGAATGATAGATCCATTCCACTAGGTTGATTACATTACTCCTTTAATACTGCAGCCGCACACAGACGCTTCCCCGTGAAGATGAAAATACAGTCAAATGGAAAGAGAGACGGCTGGAAAACCTTCCTTCACATGCACACACACACTATCATATCAGCTTTCATTGTAAATTATGGGTGAGCAGCTGACATGTTTGTGTGTGTGTGCCTGTGTTGGCATCACCCGGGATCATGTATCACAGGAGAACCAGCTCAAATGACTTTGTGAATAAAACCAAGCCGATAAACCAAGGTAGACTGCCAAGATCATGGCACCAGACCAACACACTAACACATTTGTGCAGACCTACATTCATCCTGTTGTTGGACAACTGCCCATTACAACTACATCAGGACCAAGCCAGCACCAAAAAAATAGAAAATGCAACTGCAATTGAGGAAAGTGGAATTGTGCTATCATATTTGCAATTATATCAACTTTAAAAAGTCAAAGTTTGAAGGTGTAGGAGATAGATAATATCCATCCATCCATCCGACTATCCATTCATTCACCTATCCATTCATTCACCTGTCTATCTTTCCATCTATCCATACATTCATCCGTCCATTCTTCCATCTATCCATCCATCAATTCTTTTATCTATCCATACATTTGTCCGTCCATCCTTCCATCTATCCATACATTCATCCATCAATCCTTCCATCTATCCATACATTCATCCATCAATCCTTCCATCTATCCATACATTCATCAGTCCATCCTTCCATCTATTCATACATTCATCCATCAATCCTTCCATCTATTCATACATTCATCCATCAATCCTTTCATCTATTCATACATTCATCCATCAATCCTTCCATCTATCCATACATTCATCCATCAATCCTTCCATCTATCCATACATTCATCCATCCATCCTTCCATCTATACATACATTCATCCATCCATCCTTCCATCTATCCATACATTCATCCGTCCATCCTTCCATCTATCCATCCATTTTTTGGAATCACTTTTCAATTCACGTCACATGTTTGCATTCACAACACATTCACATTATTGTACTGTTGGAGAAAACCAAAGGCCTGGGGAAAACCCACGCAAGCACACAGAAAACACGTCATTAAAATGATATTTATATTAAAAAAAACTTTTTTTTTCATGTTGATTATAATTAACATTTGAAGTATTGAAAATAAATTAATAAACGGCATATGGACAGAAATGCAAATAATAATTGGAGTATTAATGTCACCAACCACGTTGCCGGTCTGCTAAGCAATTCCCTTTGCCATCACATGGGGGCGATAGAGGAGAACTCAACCAACTGTGATCTCCACGCAGTACATCAGGAGGCTGAGACGAGGCCATGTTCTCCAATACTTCCATCGATCAGACAGACACAGCAGCTGCTTCACACAACAACAAATAACTTTGTGATCTAATGCCTTTTCTAATCCCTGCATCTGCACGCTCATTCATCTCCGAGATCCACGTCACGCTGAAGATCAACGGCTCGCTCAGTCCCCGCAGACAGGGTCATGATTCTGCCTGACAATAGCAAAGCTGAGCTGATTTACACTTTTGTATATTCTCGCTGCTCCTTTTCCAAGACCTTTGGTGGTGTCACGCCTGATGCGAACACACCATCCATTCATCTTCTAAAAGTCCACTGACAATATAAGCACATCCCGAGCATTCTGATAGGCTTCTCAAATATTTACTCAAATCGCATTTTTAGTTGACCCAGAGTCATGAGATTTCCTTCGTTTTAATCTTCCATCCTTCCATCCCAATTAAAACCGCAGTGATGTCTAACCATGACACTGAGTCATTATTCCCATAAATGCATTTTTCTTTTTTTTAATGGCATTTTTTATTTTAAATTTCACTTTTGGAAAAACAAAGCTCATTGATGTTTAATGTTGGCTTTCCTGGAGCTCAATCAGTTGGTGCTTGAAACATCAAAGGTTGAGGTTTGGATTTTGTGTAACGTTGTCTGATAGTACAAATTGTGATATAATGTAAGTTGCATTGGCGTAGGGATGGAAATGCAGCTCTTTCATGTCAATTCACATCGTTTTTAATTCGAATCATTTTAAAGAATAAGTTATGGCACTAATATTAGAATAACTTTCCATTCATAAAATTAATAAAATATACACTATCGTTCAAAAGTTTGGGGTCACCTAGACAATTGTGTGTGTTTCCTGAAAAGTCACACTTTATTTTCTAAGAACAAGGATAGACTTGAGTTTCGTGAAAGTTCTCTATTTCTGCCCATTTTGAGCGTTCCACAAATGTGATGCTCCAGATTCTCAACCTGCTCAAAGGAAGGTCAGTTTTATAACTTCTTAAACCAGCTAAACAGTTTCCAGCAGTGCTAACATGCTCAAACAAGGGTTTGTCAATCATTCATTATCCTTCTGACACAATTAGCAAACACATTGTCCCATTAAAACACTGGAGGGACAGTTGCTGGAAATGGGCCTCTATACTCTTATGTAGATATTTCACCAAAAAAACAGACATTTACAGCTAGAATAGTTATTTAATACAATAGCAATGTATAGAGTGTATTTCTGATTATCTTAAAGTTATTTTCATTGACAAAAACAGTGCTTTTCTTTAAAAAAAAAGGACATTTCAAAGTGACCCCCAAACCTTTGAACGATGGGTTACAGATATTTTTTAACCAGGTTCTATTCTAAGCTGTCAGCAGTTACCTGATCCAACCCTGCTTGCATGGGTTTTCTCTGGGTCTCCATAATTGTCTAAAGAAAATTTACCAAAGGTGTGAGGGAGAGTGTGCCTTTGTGTCCCGCTCTGTGATTGGTCGGCCACTAATCCAGTGTGTGTATCCCTCCTCACCCGAGAGTTGCGTAGATTGGCTCAAGCTCCCCATGACCCAGAAATGAAGTGGGCAGAAAATATGTACATATGAAGGATTGGTGCACACGTACAAACTTGTGCGTATTTTTCAAATAATGGAAGCTCGAAAAACAACAACATTCAAACCCAAAAAGTTGACCAGGCAACATAAACTCTGTCTGTACCCAACAAAACGAGCTGAATGGCCTATGACGCACAATTTAATACTTCATCTCATTTCATTCCCATACGGTCTGAGTAACACATCGTCTGTCTTTTGTCCGTGTGTGAGCCGCACATTTTCATTGTGAATGCCCATTTGTCCGTTCTATCAATCTGTGTGTCTGAGCATGTTTTTGCTGTGACCGGCAGACAAATTCACTGAAATTACTTACAGTCCATCTCTTACAGAGTGATTCACGCCACCCTGGCATTTCATCAGCCTGAGGAAGTGTGTGTGTGTGTGTGTGTGTGTGTGTGGTGCGGTTGGTAGAGATGGGGCAGATATGTCCACGCAATTCACTTTATTCTCGCGACATCCAACTGAACACACACACTTACATTGTCCTTCGAATTCACGTCAAAGTGGGGTCTCAAATTTGGCACATACAAATCCATACATTCCATCTTCTTACCAAATCCAAGCCATCAAAAAAATCCCCCCTTTCCCACTCCATTTACTCTAACCTTAACTAAAACTCACTTGTAACCCCAGCTTGAAAATCAGGCCATTTTGATAGGCCTTTTCAAATAGTTGAAACTTTTGGCGTCCGGCCAAAGGTCCCCACAAGTGACCATGGGTCCCCACTTTGGAATAAAAACATATCCATCCATCCAATCATTTTATAAAACACTTTTTCCACAAATTTTGGGTTTCATATATTTCAAATTTGGTATTTGAGGGAGAAAATTGGGATAGAACAATGAAAAAAATAAATGAATAAATCGGTCTTCAATCGTTAAGTTGAATCTTATCAACTATCAATATTCATGTTTAAACCACACAACCAGAACCAATGCAATGCACACAACTTGTTCATACTTTTATATTAACTTTTAAACCACATTTTTTTCTATATATTAAAACTGTCAGGATCTCCGTTTTGCAGTGCAAATATTTTCTTTTTCTGAATATCGAGCCTATAAGTCTAGCCCCCCATTTTGAGCACTTAATGTTAAGAAAAAAATCCTCGACTTTTACTCGAGTAAATAAAGTAATAAAAATGTATCTGGAAAAGAAAATGACTGAATTTAAAAAGCACTCAATCTACAAAAGTGCACATCTTTCTGGATAACAATAATTCGATCTCAACCGGATAAAGGCTAAAAGTATGTGCACGTAGACATAACAGAAACTCTGGGAAGTCATGAGAGCTAACGTCATGCGTGTGACCTATTAGTCAATACAACTTGTGATTTCCGTGTAGCTCTAGACAAACACTCGCATTGTCCTTGGTTCACCATGAGAGGAAAACACCATTTTTCACTGTGCAGGGAAGTTTTTTTTATCAAACTATTCACTTTGAAGTTTTCCATCTTTCTCTCGTCCACCCACGACCCAGCCTTAGGCAGTTGTCTACGGGCTCGACCACAAAGTCTTCACCCGTCAGCCTCATTTAGACTCAGACTCAACAATTCTTCAGCCCTTTTTGAAATTACTGTGTTCAATGAATCTTTTTTTTTGGCCATCCTTCACAGATGATTAACTCATATTGTGCACATGAATATTAAAGAACTCCAATCAGCATGTCTCTCTACATCTACGTCCACACAAATCCCAAGATGGCACAGATCTTAAGATATGAAAACTGTGTATTATATATGAACCGCTTTTCCATTTCACACACAGACACACACACACAAACGTGTTTACATTTTTATATAAATGGTACAGAAAACATCTGCGCCAAAATATCAACGTGAAAATCATCATACCTTGTGTAGTAAAGACTACCTCTCAATCCAGCGTTGAGAATAAATCGATAATTTTTTTTCATCAATTGTCTTTGCTCATAAATGTCTGTATTGGATGTAATTTCATATTAAATGCCAACATTTTATTTTTTAACTTACGATAACATATATTTTTGTCCTACTGCTGTCTGACCCAAGTCTTTTGATATTTCAGTTTAAGCTGGTTTTTTTTTTATTATTATTTATTATTAAGTTGAATAGCATTACGTATTCTAAAACCATGTGCAGACCGAAATAGCAAAGCAGCTAGAAATTGGATTAAATTTGGGCTGTCAAAGTTAACGCGTTGACGCACGTGATTAATTTTAAATACTTAATCGCATGAATTATTTTTAACTCCGTTAATCACAGTTGCAGTTTTTTTCACTTTTGGTTGGAGGACCTGCAATGAATAGACACAGAGAGCCATGCTCATTTCACCCAGGTGTGGCTCATTACAGTGATTAATCGCGATTAATTTGGGCAGGGAAGGGCAGGTTCCTAGGAGAAACACTAGAAAGCCCAAAAGATTAAACGATTTGTCAAGATGGACTTTTCAAAGTGAAATGGACGGTACAAAATACATATATTTTGAGACAAAATTGTCCACTCATGCTATTTGTTGGGCGGCACATAGTGATTCAGGTCCAAAGTTGTTGAGATTGGCTCCGGTTCCCAGAGACTGAGAAATGGAGAGTGGTTCAGTGATGCCAGATTCCGACGAAGATAATCTCTGGAAGAAAGATTAAGCAAAAATGCCAATACACACAGAACTAATAAATCCAGATTTATGAGGACATCGTTAAAATCATACTGCTTTATTATTTATATGTCTTTAATGTTTTAGTTGTGTCCTGGCAGTCCTCACCCTGCACTTTTTTTTTTTCTTTCCTCTTGGCTGACCACAGGGATGTGACCTGACGGCCCGTCCCTCACCTCACTGTCTGGAGGCATCAGTGCAGCTCTACTGATCCCGGACCGCCACACGTCTTCCTTAGTTACCTGCTTCCAACTGATCAGATCCGATCACAAGTGAGCTGAACACACACAGGAAAGCGATAAGCGTGAAGAGTACGGTCACTACATCTTCCCAAGTGGTATTTCAACTGGTAAACAGAAAAATGTTTGAGAAGCCAGTCATGTCTGTGTCTAGAGAACGAGTGAACTCAAAAGACCTCGTCTGGGTATTTCTCAAACATTCCAGTACTTCTGGAGTAAAGATGTGGCTCAAGGTGGATTTACAGTGACAATATCTGCAAGAATGCCATCTACTGGTACAATGAACCCATCTTCAGTGCTTCGAAGTTTTCAAACAGGACGTCTTTTCTTATCTTTTAAAGACCTTAAAGACATTAAAAAGTGGTTCCTGATCCGACTACTCCAATTCATTATCAGTTATTTAAGTGTTAAAATTACTTTTGGATTCTGGGAATTATAAAAATGGGAATGCACCAAAACATGTCAAAGCTGGTTACAGGAACTTTTTTTTACGTTACTTTTTTAACGGTTGTGAAATTAATTCCCATAGCTACAGTAAATATAAAGTTGTAAGATGTTTAAATATAAAGTTGTTAGTAGTAAAAGTTGTTGTCAAAAATGTTTCATTGGCTGGATTTTTAAGAACAACGTCCCTGGCTAAATGTAAATTAATATAAAACAATTTATCAATAACATCAACAACAACAATAGCAGCATACACAACAAAAGCTGATTTTAACATTCAGAATCGGCAAAATAATTGTTTTGTACACTGTTAATCCGTCATTTAATTAATTGTTCAACAATTTTCTACAGTAAATAAAAAGTAACAAAAACAGCAATAACAATACTACTACTTATAATAATAATAATAATAATATCATGATCCATAAATTATAATAAATTATGCTCCAAGACAACAATGGTCTAGTGATTCAAACATTGTGCATTTTTAACGAATCATAGTAAATGTCACTGCATATAAATGCCATGCCAGTGTGTACTAAACATCTTGACGTGTTGAGTTGCGTAGAGCGAAACCTGTGAAAAGCCGCAGTCATCGGACGTCAAAGAGAATGTTGGGTGTTTGGCGTGTGATTGACTTTCTGACATCACACCTACGCTGAAAGAGCGGCGAGGGTGAGAAAACCTTGAACACAGATATAAAATTAACTTTCCCAAAAGGCTTGATCAGTGACAGGCAGTCCAGGAATCTGGATCGTAACCTTCAGAAGTCGAGAGGACAGATCCAACACCGAGCGGAATGCCCAGAATGTGTCACTTTTGAGGGGTCACTGCTCCTCGGGCTAATGTGGCGACTTCCTGTCTCACGGCAATGACTCTACACAACACTGTGAAAACACTGCAAGCCAGAGAACATTTATCAAATTGCGCTGTGATAAGACAAGGTCACTTGATTTACCACGTTGCTTTGCTGAAACTATTCACTTTTGTTCAATGGCTAATGGAATTTGGTGTAATTAAACAGACGAGGAAATTGCATTTTGGTGCGTTCCTTAGAGTTTGGCTTAGCCCAGCACCAATAATTAGCCCAAACTGTGATTTTAGAAAGACTGTTAGACAGAGAGATGTGAGAGAGATTAGCAGAAATAAAATGAGTGAGATTGTGAGAAAGCGAGAATTAGAAGGAGAGAAAGAGAGAGAGGCAGACCTAAAACGCAAGAGAATGAGAGAGAGAGGCAGACCTAAAACGCAAGAGAATGAGAGAAAGTGCCAGAAATAAAATGAAAGACAGAATGAGAGACAGTGGGAGTGAGATAGATGGCAGAAATAAAATTAGTGAGATTGTGAGACAGAGAAAGAAATAAAATGTGTGTGTGTGTGAGAGAGAGAGAGAGAGAGAGAGAGAGAGAGAGAGAGAGAGAGAGAGAGAGACAAAAATAAATTAAATGAGATTGTGAGAAAGTGAGAATGACAGAGAGAGCAAGGCAGAAATAAAACGAGAAAAGGGGGAAGAGAGAGAAAGGGAGTGAGAGATTGTGTGTGTTAGAGGCAGAAATAAAATGAGAGACAGAGCGATAGATGGCAGTGACATTGAGAAAACGAGAAAGAGAGAGGAGGAAGAAATAAAACGTGTGAGAATAAAAGAAAGCGAGAAAGAGAGAGAGGCAGAAATAAAACGAGAGAAAGAAAGAGAGATTAGAGAGAAAGCAAGCTAAGGGAGGGCCTGGGAATGAAGCTTGTGACAGCCGTAATTGTGCTGAAGTCGTCTTCTCCAAACACTCAGCTAAAAGTCCAACACAATTACAATTGTTCAGATCACAGGAAGAAGTCTTTTAAGGTTCTTCGATCAACATGTTCATCTCTCTCGTTCCCTTTGATTCTCCTCTGGCTCCAATTAAAACAGAGCAGATCGCATGCAAATGTGCTGCACACTGCAAAGTGAACAAGATGAAGACACGGCCTGTGTTCTCAGCCAGCAAGAAGACACAATCAGACTCATTTAAATACTTCGTTTGCTTGACGGGATGAGCACCAGAAAGCCCATGTCTACACTGCAAGGCCGCAGTTCTGTCGATCTTATCCTATATTTAACTAAATAATACATTACACAAACTCAAAAACTCATGAAAAAGCAACATGAAAACACTCATGATGTTGCACCATTGCTAGAAACTAGACTTTTAGAATGATGCCTGGGTTTGGAAATTGCCTGTTCGTGTGTAAATATGTGCGTCTGTGTGTCCCGCTCTGTGATTGGTTGCCCACCAATCTAGTGTGTCCACATCATTTATGGGACTTAATTCTGCTCCCCATCACCCAGAAATGGAAAAAAAGTGGTAGAAAAATTGATGAATGGATGGATTCATGATGCTAAGCCCAGTCTTTTTTTTTATTTCTATTAACAGTAATCTGTAAACAGTAAACATTTAAAATAAATAGTTTGTTCTGTAGTTAGGTTTGTCAGCTTAAATGACCGACAGGTATATGTTGAAGACAAATGTGGAATATGTTCTAAAACTTTTTTTCATTTATCTATCTATACATTCATCCATCCACTTTTTAAGATATGAATATCTGGAAATTGTTTCTGCAGTTTGTTTTCTTCACAAAAGTTATTAACTTCCTTACTTTAATAAAACCTCTAAGTATCGTGCCATCTGCTGCAAGGATGGCACAACATGTTTGCCTTCAGGGTACAAAACTTAATAAGCCGTAACATATTCTTCATAAGTAGCAATGCTTACCATGGATTATCATGTACAATGAATTGCACGCAGCAGGTCAACAGAATATGATCAGTAAATAAAGTAACTTTACTTTTATAAAATAGACTCATTCAAAAAATGGCCCTGGTATGCGACACACACACACACACACACACACACACACACACACACACACACACACACACACACAGAGTGACATGAAAGATGTTTTCAGTTCTTAAAGCTTCCCAAAGATCAAGGAAATGATCAGAGGGAAACTAGACAGAAAAAAAGTAAAGATCAATGATCTCGCCGCTCTTCAAAACATTTATTTTGATTATTAATATACTAATCTACAAAGAAGCAATTAGAACCAGAAAGGAATGTGAAAAGTCTTGACTATTTATTTTTTTCGTTTATTCAATCAATTATTTAGAACAAAATGTGATGCATTCCTGACAGTTCATTAACACACAACACCAAACCAGTTTTAATTGCCCTTTATTAATTTATATGAGACACAGAATATTATAAAGCGTCCTTGAATATTGTTCAATTGTTTCTTTATACTTTCAAATGTCTAATGTAAAATGTTACATCTCTTTAAATTAAAGATAAAATAAATTCTCATGTTGTTTAGACGTAAAAAGTGACAATTTAAATTGGTAATATTATATTTGTTTTGTATTCTTTCACTTCTTGAGATCTATCAGATCTAAACTCCATTATTCAGAAGAGACACAATATCCTCTTTGTTCGGTATCAATATAACTTTTGCTGCATCAAATAGGAGATAAAGCAGGTTCAAGATCTACATCTTGGTGTACTTGCAAGACACTGAACTTCACAGTTTAAGACTGCCCACTGCTCCGGTTTGTGTACATTTCATCAGAATGATGAAGTTAAATAAAGAGCATAAATATGGTGAAGTAAAATAAAGAGCATGAATACGGTTTCGGCCGCATTTTTTTCACCGTTCCTACCAAAGATGATTTCTATGCATATAGAGGGAATCTATGCATAATGGAAAGTTTTCAAAATCACTTTTTTTTTTTTTTAGGAATTACTCAAGTTTTCAGCTTTATAAAACTTGGGAAAGAGTTGTTTAAAAGTGTTGGATTTTGCACAAGCTTCCATGTTGCATTGTAGCACTGCACAGAACTTTCTCGTAAATGGATTTCACATCATTAAGCTCATGCCTAGAGAAGCCATGGTCAAATCAACCAAAAGGAGTTAAGCCATTAAAACGTGACATTTCCACATCTCTTAGGGCCTTCTTCCATCGTCATTAAAAGCCTGTGACTCACACAACATGGATGGATGGGTGCAGTCCTCAGGCTTTAAGCACACACGCATTCACGTCCATGTCTTGAGTCTTAGATAACAGTCTATTTCGTTTAAAAAAAAAAAAA
>CM051502.1:3586978-3607876 GCA_028031935.1 Paedocypris micromegethes
AAAAAAAAAAAAAAAAAAAAAAAAAAAAAAAAAAATATATATATTCATATAGATTGATTGATCTAATTGTTAAAAAGTTTACGGACTGATTGGAAAAGATGTTCCCCAGAATTTGGGGAATTTTTAATCGCTACACTCATGTAAAACAAAGCATTTTCCCCCTTTCATTTCATTGTGCCCTCTTTTAACTGCTAATGATTTTAGAGGTGAGATGTGGCATTAGCACTCCAATCATAGAACGCATTCCTTTAAAAAGACTTTATAATTATAATAGTAGACTTCATTTTGATTGTGGCAATTGGGTTGATTATGCGATTGAAGAGATTACAGAAAATTGCTGCATGTCTCAGCACCTCCTCACAGCGTGTAATTAGAATAATTTCAGCTTTTAAGTTTTACAGCACAGATTTATCTCCACTAACAGTGACCACTCTAATTATTCTCCATATGACTTCCCAATGATCAACCTTTGAAAAATAAGACTCGTTTAAAATTCTTCTACTGCCATTGTGCAATATTCTAAAATATTTTTGTACATATTTTGGAGTCTGAAAGATAACAGCTTGTCTCAATTTATAAATTGATTTCATATTTAAAATGATAATTTAGAATAAGAGTCAAGTTCACACAGTTTTTGTGGTTTAAAAACTATTTCCCACAATGCTTTGTGCATGCAGTGTCTTTATTCAATTGTGCATTTGTTTAGTCCACTACGTTTACATTAACAAACTCTTAATAAATTCCATTTTGATGATATTGACTCCCTAGGTTCAGCTCATTTGGAAATTCAGATAATTTAAGTTAGTTTTAAGACAGGTTTAAACATTGAACTGTAATATGTTTGAATAAATGTATTGATTGTATTATAATACATTGTCAGTAGAAAAAAAAACTGACAGAATTTGAACTATATAATTAGTCTCTAAAGGGAAAAAACACAATTTTTGGACAAGAAACATCTTTATTATTACCAAACAAGCCAATGAGGGACAAACAAACTTTGATTATCTTGCTCAAATTATCTTTTATTTCTCAGATATGTAGAAAAATAGTTACAAAAACCTGCTCCAGAAAAAAGTACCATCGAATAAAAGCTTGAAATGGAGTAAAGACCACATGCAGGTCTTTATAAAAAAAAAAAAAAAAAAAAAAGTTCATTAAAGCTCTCAGTGTGATGACAGTGATTTAACCTTGTGTTTTATGTCGAACTTTTTCCTCATCAGAATTTGACTATCATTTGTAGCTCAGAAGCATTTCACAGCTGCTTGTGCCGGACACTTTTGCTGTTTGGGAAATGTCACTGCGGATAAAGATGTGTGAGCATCAAAACACTTGTGCTGTTGCCTATAGAAAGCAGAGTAGGATTCTCTCCGATATTTGGTTGCCTCCAGACTTTCAGAAAGATACACTTGTTCCCGGGGTAAATCTGCTCTGGCACCAGCTGCTACTGCCAAAACACATCCTTAAGCAAAGTCTCTAACCTCCCTCTCTCTCTCTCTTCCCCCTCTTCTTTTTTCCTCGGTCTCTCTCAATCTCTCCTATACACTCTATCCCTCACATTCCCCCTATTCCATTTTCTCTTGTTAGCTTTCATTCTTTTTCCCTCATTGTCCCTTCTCCATCAGTATCTACTTTCATTCAACCCTTTCTCTCATTCTTTTCTCTCTGTCCTCTTTCATTCTCACTTTCTCCTGTTCGCTCTTGTTTTGTCTCTCCTGTTCTCTTTTCCATTCTCCTTTTCCTCTTCTTTTCTTTTTTCCCCATTCTTTCTTTCACAAGTTCTCTTACATTCCATCTCTTACTCTCTCCCTCTTATTCTTTTTCCTCCTGTTTTGTTCTTTAATTTTCTCCTGTTCTCTCTCAAGTGCTCTTTTATCTTCCTTTTTCTCCTGTTCGATCTGATTCTTGTTCTCTCGTTCTCCTAATTGTCTTTTCTCTCTTGTTCTCTAGTTCAACTTCTCTCTCGTTATTTCGTTCACTTTTTCTTTCCCTTCTTTCATTCTCTTTTTCACCTGTTCTATCTATTTCATGCTCGTTCATCTCTTGTTCTGAGAAAGGAGCTCAGTTCATGGACATGGCTCAGGTTCTTAAATACCTGCTGTCTGATTAGTGACAGGTGATTGTGATTCGGCTGCACCTGATTGATAGTTAATGAGCTCATGCACCAGTTGAAGTTGCTGCTTACAGTGACTCGTGGGCGTTACACTCCTCTCTTTCCCATTCTGTCGTCCTCAATTTTTTTTTTTTTTTTGCTTTTTATTTTACCTCTCATTCTCTCTCAGACTCTTCTGTTCGTTCTATTTCTCTTACCGTCTTTCTTCATATTTGTCTCTGTTTCTGCCAAGTTCTCTCGTTGTTTTGCCTGGTGTTGCCTGAACTTGAAAAGAGGCTGATCATCTTCAAGTGTTGTGTTGCAAAAACTCATGCATTTTCTTCACCAGTTGTGGTTTATTTGATGTTTGCTCCACAAGATTGGCTCAACACTTGGCTTACTAACCTAAACCAAATCACAAAATCAAAATGGAAATAAGCCAATTTAAAGATCTGATTCAATAAAGTAAACAATGCAAAAAATCAGCAATTACAATAAACCAATAGACCAGCTTACAATAAGCTGATCGTACAAAGCTCTCAAAAGTGATCTTTCAAATATGTCCTTTGAGAAGGTTAAAACCAAAGTTTTCAATATTAAAAAGCACAGGAATTGCTCTCTCCATTCACAGATTGTGGAATGCCTAATTAAACACCTGGTGCAAACCTGAGTCCTGGGCTCGAGACTGACAGCTCGATTGTCCAATCAGCTCACAGAAAGCATTTGGGCCAACGTTTGGGACCCGACTGATCTACTTTTCCAGAAATGCAATGCACAAGTGTTGAACCTTACAATAAAATATCCACATTTGTAAATAAACAACCAAAACATATCCATTTTGTAAACCAAAACAAACAAAACATTTACATTTTGCATTGCAGTTTTTTTTTTTTTTGGTTTCACAGTTTCTTTGCAAACATTCAAACACTGAGATAAGAAAGAGCGTTTCTTTTCAGAACTGGAGATGAATTCTTACTTGAGCTCTTGCTGGAACATCTAGCTGCTAATTATTCTCCAGAGATGGACATTATTGTTGATGCAGAGCTCCGTATCTTTGCCCAAAGCTTGATCTTTCCAAGAGTGGATTTAAACAAAGTTCATGCTTCAAGATCTGATGAATCGTACGCGCTTGTATATCTGCAAACTCGGCATTTCAAGTCATGTGGCAAATACAGCAACCAATCTGTTTAGTTTTATGTATCGCCAAAGCAACATTTTCATAGCTCGAGTCATGAATATTTCAACAGGAGAAATGTATAATTGTAACTGTTGGAAGATATATTGTGATAAAAGTCTTATAAGTATTTTTTTTTTTTTAAGATTTGCCTTGGGTATTGACCTAAAAAAAGAGGCATTGAATTCCATACTTATCACTTTGTTGAACTTCTTATTTTATCACTTTCTTTTGAATTTCAGCTAAGCAATATCAGAATCAGCAGATGAACCCTATTTGGAAATTTCATTAAAACTTACAGCTTGTACTCCCCTAAAAAATCCTGCCAGTGTGGATCGGCTATAAATCATATCTCAATGTTCAAAAATGAATATTATCTAGAGCCAGCACATGTTGTAAAGGCCTGGTGCTGATGAAACTGCTTAGAAACGTGTCTGAAATGCAGCGCTGGTGATGATCTTCAACCTTGCATGTGCTGTGGGCTGGATTCTGATTCGATGAGACATGGCATCTCATCCATGTTCATCTGTTTTTTGAAGTCGGCTTCTTTAAAAATCAATAAGAGCAGCTCAGGGCAAGGACGCACTAACCCTGTCTCAGACCATCGTAAATACAGCTGACCAACAGCAAATGCCGCCAACGTTGGGTCTGCAACGTGGAGATTGTGGATGTATGTGAATGTGATATGAGAAATTTCACGCCCTCCACATCACCGCACATCACGGAGCTAAGAATGTCTTGGATCTTTGATCATTCTCAAGGACAAATTAAACATGACCTAGAAATCAGGACAATACATGTTCGTGATGACAAAGATCTTTCCTGATCAGAGAAAAGGAAAGGAGTTTAGAAACATGTCTTGATTTGAGTTTTAGGGCGTTTTACGTGAAACAACCTTTCAAATGTTCTCGGAGCAGTTCAGATCTCAGACGCCCTAAATTAACCCCGATTAGTTTGTGATTCTGTTTGTGGTCAATTTGCAGTTAGTTTCAACACGTGTTTCTTTGAGGCTTGTAGCTCTTGCAAAAAACAACAAAAAAATTTCTTATCATGGCAGGTCACGGGGTTGTGTATTTATTATTAATATTGGGAATGTTTAAGCGACTTAAACACCAATTGTCCTCAGCCTAAAAAGAAACATAATAATGCGTATATTTTCATAAAATATGTTCGAAAAAGATTAAAGAGGTCCACACTACAATCCCACGTACAGTAAATATAATTACAGTACATGAGCATCCACGCTGTTGTCGAGAGTCAGCGAAAATAAAAGTTCAATTTATTTAAAAAGCGCTTTTATCAGCCATAGACTTTCCCAAAGCAGCTGTGCCAACTGAAGTCATTGTTGCATTATGTCTTTGATTATATTTAAGTATTTATTCTTTTTTCACAAAAAGTAGCGACGATATTCAAAAGTATTTGAAAGAGAAACAATTTTATATTTATGATTGCATTTTTTAAACAAACAAACTCGCCCAAAGGAAATATATCAACATCATAAACAGCGACGCCATAGGAAAGAATCCGATCTAGTGATTAAACGTCTCAGTGGAACTGATCACGCTTTGTTTGAAGCCAGAATATCAGTAAAAGACCATGTTAACGAGTCATTAAATTCATCAAAGTGAATGTTACAGTCGGCTAATAACATCACTTCATTTATTGTAATTACCAAGTCTGTTAGGAATTTCCTAGTTTGTAAAATCAGTTTTGTGCTTTGGGGGTCTATAAACACAATCACAATAAAAACTGATTTGTGGTTTACATCTAGTAACTTCATATGTAAAATGAACAATACAAGAAAAATTCCTATTTACCTTGAAGTCACTATTATAAATTATAAAGGGATTATGATTAATATTGCACGGCGTCATCCCAAAGAATTCCCATGACGTGATCCAAAAACAATCTGCCCTGCCGGAAACGAACTATTGAATATTTTCTGATCTAGACGCAGGCATCTTCCTCAAAGCCAAGCACAAAATAAACTTCAAAAACTGTTAGAATCATGGAGTGTTTAACTGATATATTGTGGACTGGGAGATTTAGAGAAAAATATGCGTACTTATCCAGGATGTGTACCTGCGGGTAGATGCTAAATGTAGCATTAAAATAGCAGAGATAAAACAGAACATTAATCTTTATAACAGACAAATATATATATTTTTTTCAACATAGCTGCACTTTTATGCCTATATCAATGGCCGCAGAAGTGATTTTACGCATAACTGCTCAACCCGCCACTGAAAGTAGCTGAGCTGGGTGAAGAATTGCCATTTTAGCTAATGATGTAAAAAAACGCAATTTATATCGCAAAGAACAAATGGAGCAAGTTGTTTGTTTCCCAAACGTGAATATGCACCCTGTGGACTAATGGTTTATTTTCTCTCCTTCCGTGTCTCGGGAGCTGGAGCACGGTGAGACTGTGCCCTGCTTTCAAGCCCTGGAACAGATGTTTCAGTCTAATTAAACAGAAAGTTACTGTGTTTCTACTGTCAGCAACCGCGAGGAGAGTGGGTGAGAGAAGAAGGTTCTGACCCCCAGCTTCTGGTTATGAAATATTGATTTGAACAGTCTTTCAAGATTTGTGAAAGTTGGAAATACCGTTTTAAAACAGACTCTGCCAATTCTGGGCGCTCACAAATCAACTCCCCAGGTTTTCAACAAAGCCAGAGGAAAAAAAAAGTTTTATACATCAACCCAACCTCGCAATTTAAAAACTTCAAAGATATCGGCTAGACAGAGACTGAAAGTTTGTTTCCGACAAGCGCACACAAAAGAATTGTGAATTTCCCTCTTAGAATTAGACTTTACATTGCAACTAAATTGAGTTTTTTGCCATGGCCAAGTTCAAGTTTATTTATATAGCACTTTTCTTAGTCCCAGACCAACTAGATAAAAGTTGTGTTCTGCCTTTAACCATCTAGTGAAGTAACACACACGAAGTGAAAACACACCAACACGGAGCAGTGGGCAGCCTTAAGTCATATGTGGTGATAAGTGTGGTAAAGTCTTTTAGTTATGGAACCCACTGGTCCGGAATTCACACCTGGTTGCCAGGTCCAACTCTTAACCACTGGGCCACAACTGCCTCATAACTACAAGTTATCAATTCAGAATTCAAATTTAATCTCAATGTTTTTCTCTCACAACTGCGTCATCAATTCAGATTTCATTTTTATTTCTCTCAAATGTGAGTTATTGACTTGGAATTGACATTATATCTCAAAATTCTAACTTGTTTTTCTTGCACAGACTTGTGTTCTTAAAATAGATGATGCTATTAACAAATATGTAGCGTCCGATTTCTAAAACAAATAAATATTAACTTTAGAGAACCAGATTATATAAAAACAGTTGTTTGGTCGGAAATATTTTAAATTTTGCTCTGCATTTGATCCAACAGCGACTTATGTCAAGATGGGCTAGAGAAGCTCAGTCTTTGGTATCATTAACAAATATCAGAATATGCAGCATCGGTTGTAGAACTCCCAAAAAAAAGCTGTTTTCTTTAAATTATAAAATGTAAAGAAGACAAAAGACAGTGAGATAGAAACATCTATCCAATGTTTTGCCCTTAAACTTGCATTTAAGACCATGATCTTAGAGAGAGAGAAAGAGGGGGGGGGGTAATCGAATTAAAGAAAGACTTCCAGGAGAACTTCCAGTGCACGTGAGACGCATCAGGGTCTACCTCACGCCAAACCTCGAGTATTTAATGCAGGGTCTTTTAGAATTTGTGCATGTTGCTCACAACTGTGCCAGCAGATTTTTTTCTTTCACTCAGGAATGCTCTGCGCTTCATCTACTGAAACAGTTTCCAGCTGGAAAACCCTCGGAAAAAATGACTCCTTTTGTTTTGCTTTCCCAGAAAATTGTGCATGTGTATGCAGCCCTACAGAAAAGTGTGTGTGGATGTGGCCTTTAGGACGGCTGTTATTTTCGAACTTCCTTTGAAAAGCATGACAGAAGACCTTTAGAGAGACAGGGTATTGAGGCAGGAGTACGGAGGGCTTGAAATTGGAGTCGAATATAAGCAAAGCTTTGACTTTGTAGAGAGGAGGGTGAAAAAAAGAACTAGAGGAGGAGAGGTGATATCATAAAGACTGAATTAAAGGAAAGGTGAGGGATAGAGAACAAGTGAAGAGAGGAGGCGAGTCTTTTGTTCACGGCGCTGGACTCAGGCTTACCAGCTGCTGTGTACAGCACCGTATGAAACTTGATCTCTCTTTCCCCCCTCGCCTCCTCACTCCTATCAGCGTTAGAATAAGAACAGAATTAACCCCAGACCAACCCGGGGGATCGGAGGAATTTAGGAGTGACAGGACGAAACTTCGGGAAAGAAATGTCAGCGTACACAAACGCACGGAAGGGTTTAAATTGTGAATAAGGAGAAAAAAGAAAAGAAAAACAAGTAAAAAGTAGTTCAAGAAAGTAGGCCAGGTCACAAATGTGTGCTAGAGTGTAGAAAAAGTGTGTGCGAGTGTGCTTTGTAGAAGCGAGTTGGGTTTTGTGGTCAGAGTGGGTGGTGAAGCCATATGGTTGTGTGCTCCGCCTGAGACAAGAGCCCCAGAGGTGGGGGAGCGAATCGGTCCATCTCTCTGGTCATCTGGAGCTTTATCCCTGAGAGAGTCCAAAATTGGTCTTTCCTCCTCCGTCAACGGGAGCTCTCCCCCTCTCTGTTCTTCATCTCTCATTCCGTCCTTTGCTTCTCCCCTGATCCTTCTGCTTTAATCCTCAGCAGAGTCTGAAGGTGGGAGACCAAGCATGAAAGAGAGCAACTTAAGACATTAGCTCTTCATCTGCTGTGGCGCTCACTTCGGGGTGAAGGGGTTACTGGGCGGGAGGTTAAGCGTGCTGCCGGGACCCAGAGTGAGTGTGTGTGTGGTGAGGGTCTTCTGTGGCAGGCAGGATGGGTCATTTTTCCAGTCTGGAAAACAAACACTTGAGACGAGAGGATGAAGTCTGTTCGGGGGGGAAGGACAACAGCTGTGACCTAAATATTACCACAAAGTTCATCTAGCCAAACTCTCTCACTACAGTCCAATTTAATGTCTAAGCTCCTCTATGTGTCTATTAGTCTGCCTGTCTAATCTATAGGTCTGCCTCTCTAATATATTTGTCTTGTCTGTTTGTTTGTTATTTGTCTGTAATATATTTGTATTTTAATCTATCCGTTTAATCTATCTATCTGTCCATCCGTCGTCCATCCATCAATCTATCTGTCTGTCTGTCTTGTCTTTCTGTATTAAAGATCTATCTTTCTATCTATCTCTCTATCTCTCTCTCGCTCTCTCTCTATCTCTCTATCCATCCAGCTGGAAGTCTGACATCTGCCCATCTATTCATTCATCCATCCATCCACCTACCTACACACCTAACCACCCAACCATCCATCCATCCATCCATCATGTCATAATATTTCTCACTTTCTATCTGATTGTCTGTTCATTTGTTTCTCTATTTGTAAATTCATCCTCTCTCGTTCTTTAAACTCTCGAAATCTATCTATCTCTCTGCCCATCTATCTATTAATGTTTATATAGCACTAGCTGAAATTCAAGAAGAATTGACTTACTGCAATATAAAACATGAATGTAACACAAAGGAATATAGAGCTAAATAAAAAAAGAAAAGAAAAAAAAAAAACCCGGGAGTGGATTGTTCCAAAAGAACATCCGAGCTCAACATTTCCAAATTCTTTGTCGTCATTTTCAGTCAAACTGCCTCTATTTTTGGCAGTCTTCAAACATCCAGAGACCACGTATTTACTTTTCTCATTTACATTCCTCCTGGTCTAGTCACCGATACTGTGTCCTCAGCTCAAGTAGAGCACGCACCGGTCAAAACTCTTCAGTCCTACCGCGGTCATGTATAAGTGCGGTGACATGAATAATAAATGATAAACTTTCCTCGCCTCACCATAAGCAGACACCCAACTCTATTCTAGAACCATCCACTGTCTACTCATTCCCTACTCTGATCTTTTCTTCATGAATTAATCTCTCTGCTTTTTCTTCATCCTCTCCCAGTTAGTGTCTGATTAAACTTCTCTCACTCTGCCCTCGACTTTTTCTTAAACTTTGAGAGTTCAGGGTCAGATCTACTGTTTGCAAGGACTTTTACACTAGCAGAACTGGGACTTGTTCTCCAAGGAGCCGAACTGAAAGGCTGCCTTTGTCTGAGAGTGAAGAAGTGTTCACATCTGGCAGAGCTCTGGCCTGGCTGGGCTGATGGAGGCTGGCGGGGGGCTGCTCGGATTGCGGTCTAGCTTTGCAGAAGCCCACAACTCTGACTTTAATGGAGAAGCAAACGGAGCCCCCCCTTCCGACCATTTCCTCCTCTTTTAAAACCCTGGTGGTTGTGAGGATTTGGCAAGACTTCTGAGCAGCAATGGGTTAATTGTTCACTGCGCTGTCTTGTGGCTGCTTTTATTCTTCTGTGCCCCTGGATTCCTGTGATCAGAGCGAGTGGAAATGCTTTTCATCGCAGTTCAATGCTCGTTTTTTTGTTTGTTTGAAATACTCGACTTGTGCCAGATCAGAGGGTTAGAGCTCATTCATAATCTGCAAAGACGGCATGCATGACCATGCATCCCAATATAAATACTGTATGGTTATTAGGGCTATTTTTACGCAGAGACACGCACACACATAGCACAAAGACAAACTCTACTATTTCTTTATCCCCTCAAACACTTCTTACTCCTCCTGAGACGGGTTGCTTCTCTCACACTTTCTCTGACCTTTAAAGCGTCCTTCAGGCACTGTAAATCGTTTTTTTTCTGCATGGCCTTCCTTAGCAACACATTTCTAACACGTTTCTTCCCTAAAGACATCTCCACACAATTACAATTTGGTTGTTAACCAAAGTTCAAAGCTGAACAAGTCAATTTTTCAAACAATTTGATGGATGGATGGATGGATGGATGGTGGAACAACCTGGCGGACAAACTTATATGGTCATATTGACGAACCTTAATTTGCCGGTCAGGAATTCTAACCTGTACGCTTTTGTCCGCAAGGCCAACTTCTAACCATTTGGTCACAAATCCCCATGCACTTCACTGAAAAAAAGAAACAGCATTAGGATGTTCAAACCAAACAAGCTCCAAGCTAAATCGACAGCAGGAAAATATTCCACTGGCGACACTTTTTGCTTGTCCGTCTTTTCCTCAAATGCGCAATTATATCTTTCAGCAAACTCATTGAAGTGTGCAAGACAAAGACGGCCTTACATTAGAAGTTAATTGCCCATGCATGAAGCCGAGGGTAGGTGTGCATCTACGGGTGTATTTTAATTGGAATATGAAGTGACAGTTGCAGGAGAAACGTAGCGCCATCTTGACTGTTCTGGAGTGACTGAATGTGCATCTCACCATTTTCCTATTTAAAAGCAAAGTAGAAGAAATAAAGACTGACAGGAAGCCTGAAGCTCTCATTAATTGGTGCATGAAATCACAGACTCTCGTGAAAGAGAAAGTGCCAGTTCATAACCGAACAGGAGACAGGTGGACAGGTCTGACAATGACATGGTGGAGCAGGTACTTCCTTGAGTTTCATCTTGTTTTGCCTTTCTCTTTGTGTTTATTTGAATCTGTCGGATACCCTCATCAATTCTCATTCTTTCCTGTTCACTTTCAGCCTGATGTTCCTTTGCTTTTTCAATGCTCTTCAACTGTGTGTTCGGCTTAACTCTGAGGAGAAAACCTTGGTCATCATGTTCAGACACTGGGTCAAACTCAAAAGCAGAACTCTTGCTTATTCCGCCTCTCCTTTTTTGTTTCTTCATTGCCTTTCTGAAAAGCTTTAATCCAAAGTGACTTACGGCATGAGTAGATTGGATTCAGCATCTTGCTCAAGAATTCTTCAGTTGTTGTTCCTGCTGGTTTGAGAATAAATCCTGCAATCTTTTGGTCAACTTTCTGCTACTACTACCACTAGACAAATGCTTCAAGTACGTAATGCGAATTTTTTTTTTTTATCTCCAATGGGAGGTAAAAAACTTATAGATTGTCTTTTCCAGATATCAAGATACTGGTTCAAATTTACTTGATTCAATAAAAACAATTTCTAAAAAAACTTGCTTTAAATCGTTTCTAATCTACCTCTCCCTAACAATAACGATGCAAGAGAAAGATGAATGACAAAAATGTCTGAAATCAGTAGGAGGAAAATGAGATCGGGAAATTTGAGCAAATCAAATTTAGAAGCAGAGGAAGTGGATGAATGGGTAATAAACCGCCACAACCGCGACCACACACAGGGATATTTACACAGCTGATGCACAGGATTAAAAAAAAAATCTTATAAAAACCGTAGGCTCATACTATCTTCATCCTTTTCCCTCAGTTAATGGCTGGAAGGCAGAGGTTGTCTTCTCTGACCCTCTGGAGGAAGCAGAGAGCAGATGACAAATGTGCTTCAACTCGCAAAGGCGGAAAAACCAACGAGTCTGAAATCCAATAAGCAGGATCTGAGGAATGATGGAGTAGACGGAGATACTGCAGTATCATTTGGGAAAGGTGTGGGAAGTGAGAATAGAGAGAGCAAGAACGATGTACGGAGTGAGGGGCAGGTTAAAAGAGCTTTCGATGAGCAGACCCCATTAATGTTTAACAAAACGGGGTAATGAGCATATAGAAGACCTCAAAGCCACGCAGAGACACCAAGATGAAATATTTACCGAAGCCGTGGTGATGTTTTCCCTGTGTTTTGAGGGACTGTCGACCATGTTTAATTCATCCGCCATTGTATATGTGGCTGGGACTTTGGCATAGTGGAAGATCAGCACTCACAACAGACAGCTAATTATCCTCGCATCTCCTCGCCGCTCACTGTGTGGTGCATGCTGGGAGCACGGCGCATCTAAATGGAAAGTGAGTGTCTTGGCGTAAATTAGAGATTCCTTTATTTTGACTTCAGCAGTTTCATCTGTCCATTTAGATCAAACCGTCCTAGTTTTCGTTTCTCCCTCGTAAGCGCTAATCAGATGAGCGATGAGTTAAACGCGGGGAGCAATGCTGGAATATCATTAGCCGGAATGGTCAGGATTCCTCCATCCTCTGGGGAGACGGATCAGACGAGGTGAGGAAATCAAAATGTTGCAAACTTTAATCTCAGTCTCCTTGATCTTTGCTAACTGCATCGACCTCACGGAAAATCAATGGGAATACGACTAATAGGCTCTTAGAGATCTTTGATGCATTCTCATGCATTAGCATCCGCACACATACACCTGTCGCTGCCTCTCTCCCAGCCGTCTAATGGGCCTTTAATTGACCGAACAAATCTTACTGGATAATAAATCACAGACGTAAGGAGAGGCCTGAATCTCTGACATCCGTTAGTGAGCTGGAATATTGCCTGAACACGGTTAGCATTGATTCGACCTGTTTTAAGTTGTCGGTAAAGCTCATCACGACAAGCCTTTAATAACCCCGCACTTGCATTCGCATCAGACGATGGCTCCTCTCAAACCATTGGCTCTTGAATCCATTCAAGGCAGTGATGCGTTCATACCTTTCCGGAATGTCTTGACAGGAGAGCTTGGCTCGGCTTTCATTGTTTAGCATTTGAAGATTCCAGGGCATCAGATTATTCTTTTGATAAGGGTATTTGACGCAGAGAGAGAACTTCAAAATGGACGGGGTGCTGTTGTTTCATGTGGGTCACGCTGAGTTGGATCAGTGGGTTTAGCATGTTTAATCAAAGGCCAGACGAGCTGCGTTTCTTAAGGCACTGTGAAGGCACATACATAAAAGGTAAATGTGGAGGGTGAGATGAGCTGAAGATAACAAGAGCGAATTCCACAGATGTGGAACATTAGTGGCAGAACATGGAAATCAGCTTTGAGAGGAACATCAGAGGGGTGTAATTGAAAATTACATGACTCCCGCTCTCTCTTCCTCGCTCCATTCTTCCAAAGCATGAAGGGGAGAAGATAGTACACATGTATCTGTGTCTCTCAGACCCCTGGGCCAAAAAATAAGCTCATCCATAGAGACCGCTAACCGAAGTGTGACGACGACTCTGCCCTGCAGTGGTCCGCTATTCTCCCTAAAAGAAGCAAAAAATGAGCATCGAAACACAGGTGGGTGAAAATGAGACCCTTGGGTGTTTATCTTTGGTTAAAATGGAAATAAGTCTAAGTCCTATTTAAGTCTGCACGTCTTCTTATTTGAATATAATACTTCTTGCAATAAGGCCGTACTTCTAAGTCTGTACTTTTTCTTAGTAATTATAATTCCATAATGCTCACTTTTTTCTAGCTTTTTTTTTTCTACAAGTTTATACTAATTTCCAAGTCCATACTTCGCCTACTTAAGTCTATACTTTTTCATATTTTTGACTATACTTCTTCCTATTTACATCCATCCTTATTTCTACTTGTGTCCAAAGTTTGTCCCAATCAAGTCCATACTCGTTCTACTTGTGTGTATATGTGTAAATAATAAAGTTCTATTAAATAAACTTTTAAAGTTTAAAGTATGTCCTTTTAAATCAGTAATGCCTTTTTTTTTAAACTTTTTTAAAAGTAGTTCGAGAAGTATGTGCTGTTTCATTAAAGTTCTTTTGAAGCTGAAATATTTTTGCAAAATAAACCACAACTGATTTTTACATAAAATTACTTGAAAATCTACTTTAGAAAGTATTCATAGATTTCTAAACAGCAATGGAGCTAATTTTAACGCCTGGAAGTCACGGTACACTTAAAGCTGAATCATCTAAATGAACAGTCAAAAACAATGCGACACAACATGCTATATGCTACATTTTTACCCCTTTGCAAGTCGTGTTTATTCTCAATTAGCCAGGGCAGCTCTTCATGGTTGAAAGAGCTGCGAGTTTGGACGTCCATCTCGCCAAAGCCTAACACCACAATGCACTTGCATAGGACAGGGTGGCATGGATGTAGTTTAAAAGCAGCCAAGAGCAGATCGGCTCAGAGTAAACCAGCATAAGACGAGCGTTACACTAGCCTGGAGACACCAGGCTTCTGCATTATTCAACAGTACAGGAAATATGCTGCAGGTTTACAGCGCCGGCAAGAGACACTGATCCAGACACACACATCCACATGACTAAAACAATGAGGACTGATGGCCAGACTGCGATGTCTGAAGGCTTGAAAGGTAAGGGTTTGTAAACCTATCCTTGAGTAGACCTTAGCAAATGGACTAGGCCTTGGGCCTGGTGGAGTGTTTGCTTAGAAGCCCCCACCCTTTTCTTTTAATGTAATGTTGTTGTGAAGGGGCAGCATAGATTCTGAAATCTGACCTCTCAGCTTCTTTCACTCACCCGGAGAGAGAATGAACAATGATAGGCCCATGGGCGCCCATGTGATCTCCTTATAAAGCCTTCAATTCATCCTTTAACCCCAGACATGCACTTAAAGAGAGAGAAAGAAGTTCTAGCACTGATTCTTTTTTCAAAAAAAAAAAAAAAACCTTGTGATCATTTCGGTAATGATGAAAGAGCTTTACCTCTAAGCCATTTTTCAACTGATCATCCCACACACACACACACACACACACACACACACACACACACACACACTTTCCCCTGGAGATCATGGAGTAAAAAAACAGATTTTGTGAAGATCATATATAAATATACATACCCTCAAACCACTACTTTTCTGAAGAATCAAGAGGAATAACAGAGCCAAATATATAAAACATAGCCAAGTATAAAAACTGTAATTGTGCCTAAATCATTCCTTAAATCATATAGAATAAGATAATAAGACTTAAAACGAGTGATGCCCAACCATCGGCCCGCGGGCCACATCCGGCATGGGATGGTTTTTTCAAGGAAGGTGGTTTTTTCTCAGGATGGTTTAATTCAAAATCAAATTTTATTCGTCACATACATATTATACGTGGTACAACATGTGAAATGGGTTTTGGTTCGTTCCAGCATTTACACATGGGGATGGGAGAAAATCATAGTGCAAAAGGGAAATGCAGTAAAATGAAGATAAAGAGTAGAAATACGATAAAATACTGTAGATATAAAGCCAAAATATGAATAAAAATACAATCAAATAATGTAAAAAAAAAGTAATTAAGTAATAAAAAGTAAGTAAAATACAAAAAAGTGACTCAATAATTTTAACACCAGAAAGTGTTAAAGTATTCAATTTAAGGTGTCTAATGACTCAGTTATCCAGAAAGTTCCACAAAGTAATGACTGTACACTAATACTACAAAAACTAATATTAAATCAGATTCGACCTTCATAAATCTCTGACGCTGAACTGAATTCTAACTTTCACCAATGAACTTTCCAAATTCACAAAAAGACGAGCTAAAAGTGACCACAGCATTTCAAACAAGTGACGTGAACATTATAGATTACTGTAGCTTTAACGCTTAAACACACATACACACGAGTGTGTCGACACGGCAACGCCCACAAACATGAGCATCTAAATTAGGTTTAAACCCCGCACACTACCTTCGATCCAAAAGCCCCTCGGTGGAAGTCGAGGTCGTCAGGCTGAACCTGAACACATGACATGACAGAGTTTAAAGTCGAAAGATTCTGCTTGGCGTAACTATGGGAACGCATTAGCAGATCATTTAATGTCAGCGAGACAAGCCAAACGGGCCGAGGAAATGGAAAACAGATGAACGGTTGTCATAAGCGAAATTCCTCCACGCAGACATCACGGGCGTATGTACTCGCGCACACACACACACACACACACTTCTCGACTAATGCTACTCATACGCTCCTGTAGAAGCATCCTTTCGCTCACTCGCGTCTTCTACCTTGCTCTCTGGACAAGAGTGGCCGTTTTGAATTATGTATAGTGTCTCACTTTTAGTGACAGTGACAACAACAACATCTCCGACTGGCTTCCGATCCCGCTCAAGCATAAAAACTCCCTCCCGTAGAAAACGCGTCCCACTTTCCCATCTGTCCTTTCTCCCCCGTTACCTTGCCTACCTGATCCAGAGTAAATGCACAGGAGCGTAGAGAGCATCACCAAAATGACCTGAAGTGGAAGATAATTTATTCATGCCCATGTATGGTACTCCGTTTAATGGGGGCACTTTGGGACACGACCATTTTGGCCTAATAGGGCCGACGGCCACGCCCACTTTCATAATGGTGCTATGCGCAGTCACGGAATTAAGCGCTACTATGTTCGTTTTCACAAAGTTATTATCTGAACGGCGATTTGGCTCATTGTTCTCGTTCAACCTTATATTTTGTCCCAATAAAGTGGCTTTTTGTCCAATAAAGCAACACTAATTTGCGATTGAGATGTGCTTTTTGGGGACTTGGCACTTTTATTCTCCTAATAAAGTGATCCTCCTTTATCCTGTGGGCCAATTAATTGTACAGTTTGTACAAAACTTGATGTCAAGTTCACAAAAAAACACACACATTTAAACGTGTGTGTGTGTGTGTGTGTGTGTGTGTGTTCTGAACTACAGCGCAGGACTAATCTCACTTTTCTTGAATTAACACTTTTTCTTTTCTCCCCCCACCGCTGACAAGACTAGTAATTAACACAAAGCTTTGTGTCATGGCTGTCTGTTCTCCTGCAGATATTATCCTAACAAAGCTGCTTTACTTCTTCATTGTTAGAGGTGTAACTTCAACTTGTAACAGACGGTTTATGCGCTGCACCCTGCTTTAAAAAAAGAGGTTTAAATTTCCTCACACATTTCTTTGTGTGTGTGTGTGTGTGTGTGTGTGTGTGTGTCAAACTGCAAAACTCGTTTAAACACAATGCAGGCACATTTGTGTCTAATTAAGTCTTTCTTTGTCTTTGGGAAAGTTCAGACACTAGAACAGATTAGTCTTTTGTTTCGCTCACTGTCCAGCCAAACTGCAATGAGGGCAAACTGCCTTTTATTGTGCTTTGACATTCATCTTTGCAGAGACACCGGAACAAAAGACAAGCAGAGTGGGTTCAACAACTCACATTTCCACAAAACACTTCCTATTAAAGCAAAGTTTACCAATATTAATGATAGTAAAAATGTGAAAAACATAAAATACCATTTACATTTATAGACAGTTTAAAAGTCATGGCCAAACAAATTTAATATTTTTGCTGTTATTTTGCTAATAACTGTATAGAATATTTGTTTTTCTAATGAATCTTCTATTAATTTTTATCCACATTCTTTTTCTAAGTCTGGGTCACATGGAGCTGGAGCCAATCACAGCATCTCTGGACCTGAAGGCGGGACACACCCTGGATTTTGGGCCAGCCAATCACAGAGTAGGAGATACACATTCACGCTTTCACTACACTCTCACTTACGCCTTACTAAAAATATATGTTTTGACAAAGGAGTTTTAATAATAATTACAATTTTTACATTTTCTGCAATGTAAAAAAAAAAAACACAACATCTGAAAATATTAGCATGTTTAATACTTCAAGTACAGGTCACAGCATTTATTTTATATGTAATTTGAGTCTGGAACCACTAGCTTAAATACAATAATTTTGCTTAATACTGTATCACAATAATTTTGCTTAATACATTTATTTAAAATAAATTGTAGTCATTTTGACCGTTTTGCACTCGGTCCTTCTGATATCCAGCTTTTCCTCCGCTCCTGCTGAAATCACCAACACATGCTTAATCTAATAAAGCCACTTTAAGTAAGTCACACTGGATAATAATGTCTTTTAAACGCTTCGCATGCGAAAAGTAACTAATTAAAATCACATTTTACAGTTGTCATTGTAGGTTTAAAAATCACAGGCAATCTGAAAAAAATCTATCTATCCATCCATGTGTCTGTCTTATTTGGTTTTATATGTCTGTCTATTCATCCAATCATTCTATTTCTATCTATACTGTCTGTCTGTCTGTCTTTCTGTCCATATGTATCTCTTTCTTGTTTGGCTATTTCTTTCTGTTTGTCTGTCTCTCTGTATGTCTATCAATTTGAATCCCTTTCTCATTTGGATATCTATTCATCTTTTCATTATTTTTAACAAGTCTGTCTGTACAATCTGGCTATTTTAATCTCTGTGTATATCTGCCTATTCTGTCTATATTTTTGACTATATTTTTATGTTGATTTGGCTGTCCATCATCCATCCATTCCACCCTCTCTCACTTTCCCTCTGTCTGTCTGTCCATCTATGAACAAATGGAAGTCTGTATAAAAGCTAGTGTGAATTAGATTTAACACTCACTTTCTGTTTTTTTTTTTTTCAAACATTGCCTTCAAATTCTAAACGCCCACCAAAAACATTTATTCTGCACTGGTATTCACTGGTGAAACATTCATATCCAAAGCAAGTTTCCCTGATTCACCTTTACACATTGAACACTTTCCTTGGGAACCGAACCCTCGACTTGTGAATCCAATATTGCTTACGTCATGCGAAACCAATGGACCTACACTATTGTTCAAAGGTTTGGAGTCAAATCTTCAGTTTCTTGATTTTGGTTTCAAATCCTTCATTTACTAAGAACAAGGATAGACTGTCGAGTTTCATGAAAGTTCTCTATTTCTGGCCATTTTGAGCGTTTGATTGACCCACTAATGTTCTCAACAGTTTCCAGCAGTGCTAACATGATCAAACAAGGGTTTTACAATCATCCATTATCCTTCTGACACAATTAGCAAACACAATGTACCATTAAAAGACTGGAGTGACAGTTACTGGAAATGTGCTTCTATACACATTTGTAGATATTGCACCAAAAACCAGACATTTACAGCAATTTACAGAGTGTATTTGTGATTAGTTTAACATTATTTTCATTGACAAAAACAGTGATTTTCTTTAAAAAATAAGGACATTTCAAAATTACCCTAAAGTTTTGAACCGTAGTGTACATAACCAATAAAATATTTTAAATCACAACATACTCCTGCTCTGGTTCCTCTGCCCCTCTGTGCCCTCACTCGGACCTTCTGCCACAAGAAACAAAGCCAGAGATCGACTTCTTGTGGGAAACTACTGCGTGACAAGGAGGAAAATGCATCATCTCTGCTGTCTTCATTGTCTTGTTTTTGTTCTTATTCTAATGAGCTGCTGTATCTCAAAGCAGACATGGGCTGGAGAAGACGCAGGGTTCGGGCAGAAGCTTGTGGTTCAAGGAACAGAACAAAAGCGGGAAGGGAAATGTAGGGCAGGCCGCAGCCGGGCCGCTCCACGCCGGAGTTGACCCGGGAATCTGAGGCTCCTTTCCACAAGCAAATATTACACAGTCCAATCAACCCATTGGCCTTACGCATACATTAGCATTTCAATGAGCCTCCTTCAGGGAAATGACTAACCTCTTATGCTTTCCTTTAGATGTGCGTTTTGTACAATCATTATGTAGTCTGAAAGTCCTTTATTAGAAGGACAATTCACAAAGACTTTGCACTGAAAATGTCACGATTTTTAAGCGGAATTCCTCCAGAGTCTTATCTTAAGCACATTTACATTTTTTTGTCTTTTTGCCAGGATAAACCCAGGAATAGTCTCGGCATTCCAGCAAGACATTTCGCCGGTCACTGCGGCTATTATATTTACAATATGTCGGAAGACAAAAGAAAGAAAATGCAACAATTTTCTCTTAAGCGCAGTACGACGAACAAAGACGATTCGCAAAAATGCATTAGTTCTGTCTGCACCTTGACTGACATCACGGGAAAATAAACCCAACAATAGCTCATAAAACATCGGGAAAGTAAACACCAACTTCTTCAGGTCCGTAAGGGAGATTGATTAGCGTGTCAAGCTAGGCTAGTTTCCAGCTTCACCGTCTAGGCCAAAGTCAACAGAGACTTGTACTGACCCACACGCACCGAGTCTTCACTCTGGGTTTAACCCGCATGCTCTGTACACTTTGTCTGTGTGCAAACATCCACTCTTGTGTTGAGTTTTGGAGTTTCACCTGGCCAAGCACAACACTTCCAGCTCCAGACGCTCCACAACCTTAAACGTACACGTGCACGTCGAGGCTAATACACAAGACACATCTCTGCGCCTACAGCCAAATAATACACAACCTGGGTCTCTCACGTGACACACACACACACACACACACACACACACACACACACACCTCATTGACATGAAATGTCATACCCTTAATACCATTAATAATATAGTGTCTGTGTGTGTTCATTTGTTTGTGTATTTGTGTTTGCTTATTTATATAAATCAAATTCAAAATGTTCTCTAATGTCTCAAAATGTATAATAATTACAATAGTTTTGAAACAACAAGGACAATTAAGCAGAAACAAAAGATGATGATGATTATGATGATGCCTAAAGTTAATTTGTGTTTCAAAAAGTATATCTATATATATTTTTATATATAAGCAGAGTGATAATAACAATATAACAAAGAAAATGAAAAAATTGTTTGCGAACTTTACATAGACCAAAACTGCATATCTGCTAAAATTCTCAACGCATAAAGAAATAAATAAAAATAACTTATTACCGTTATAGATTCATGTTAAGCACAGATGAGCAGGACATCTGAGCAAATATTATTTATCATCTTGGGAAGAAATGTTTGTTTAGAAGTTGGAGTAAATCTTTCAAGTCATATAAAGTCTCCAAAGAGACTCTTCGTGCAGCTGTGGTTTCACTCAAACTGATTTAGACACACACACACACACGCACACACACACACA
>CM051502.1:3607894-3622894 GCA_028031935.1 Paedocypris micromegethes
CACACACACACACAAAACATTGTAATATTTGCAGATAATACACATACATTTAAAGGGCTAATATTATAAATGTTATGAGTTATAAAATATTTATGCTATTTTTTTATATCAGAAAGCCAAAAATGTAGACTTGTGAAAATATTAAAAATGTATTATCAACTCCTTCCTGAACAATATGAGGGCAAAAAAGCGCATTATTTGAGTGGTTTTGATTGCTTGTCTTGGAGTCTCATGCTATTACTGCTTCATTCCTTTGGTTCCAGGAAACACCAGGGACAAACAAACTGAAGAGAAATGTTAATCCTCAAGGAGCTGGAGATTCCAAGCATTCTCAGCTCGCCTTAAGCCTTTAGACAATTTCTTACACTAAGTCTGTTAATGGACGGAATTCTGATGCAATTACAAGAAAGCATCTGCCCTGACCCCTCCCCCCTTTTGGTCTGACCAATCAGCAAGTGCAACAAAGCAAACGTGACAATCGCTCAAAACAACCTTCGGATATGTAATTATTCAAAACCCGCGCAATTTCAAAAGAGCTTGTGAATATTTCAGATTACAGTTTAAAAAACGATATTCAAATTCACAGTGCGACTCGTTTGCTTCTCTGATTCCATGTTGTTGTTTTTTTTCACAGCGGATGATTAAATTCTGTTTGTTTACTTTGCTCTGTTTAAGAGCCGGTGTTCAAAGACTCTAGGCGTGTGTAATCAGCCCACACACTTCTTGGATTAAGATATACATAATTATTCGCGTCATGCATATGCATGAGGCCGTCGCATTCAAACCACGGGTCTGGATGCATGTGTCTATAATGTCATCGGGCTTCAATTATCAGCCATGAGGGCGAATGACAGAGTGATGGGAAAAAGTGGGCGATAAAGCACTGGAGAGGAGGAAGAGCGATGCTGAGGAAGACAGTCAGAAGTGTGACCCTTGCCCGAGGCGTTGCTTCTTTTACAGTAATCCAACAAGCGGATAATTTGTGAGGGAAAAACTCATTAAAAGGGCAAAGCAACACACACAAGCAGACATACGCTGCTTCGTCCTCACCAGCCCAGCCAGCTGTCTGCTTCTGTCTTCCCCGTATTGACGGCAAAGCCATCTGGGACAAAAAGATTCAGAGAAACAGGCGAAGTGCTAAACAGGCCACACCGCGTGACCTTTTCCCGCTCTGCAACGAATCTCGCCGGTTTAGAAACATCCCAGCCAAAACGTCATAACCTTCACGGTATTTTGAGCCTCCAACGGCGATTGCACATGTCTGACTTTAACAAGACTCTCGCACGGCGTGCCGACAATGACAGGAAATGACACATCATTAACCGGGCGCCTGAGCTTAGGCATTGTGAGGAATCCAGAAGGAGCGAGAGGCGAATGGAGACGGGACCCGCGCTGGCTAGAACGGCCCGGCTGGAGATCCAATAAAAGCATGGCAGCCATGGCTAATGTGATTCTTCTAGCGTGAGTCAGTGGTGTATAAATATCCAGCGCGGACCATCTTAGTCGCCTGGGCAAAGAGAATTCGCCAGATTCACAAATCACCAAAAGGGCTCGCGTTGAAATGTTACGGGTGTTTATTTGACACTTTCATTTCCCTGCCTCTGCTGAGGAAAAGATAGAAGTCAAGTTCCTCCACGGATTTATCGAGCCCAAATAAATTGTGCGAGCGCTTTTCCCAAAGCACTAGATTTTCAAAGGGACTCCCCAGAGGCTGTGCAGCGGTTGATAGCCTGCAGATCTAGCGTTGTTCGTTCTTTATTTTTCCAGCTAGTGTTCACCATGCAACCCGCACCACAAATCACTAGTAAGGGTGTTTGTTGAAGAAATAGTTCAGCCGAAAAATTCCGCCATTGTTTACTCTTCTAGCCGTGGTGGTCTTGTTCACTTGTTTGAACGCAAGACACAAACAAACAAGCAAAGAAATTAATAAATTAAAACGCATATACTGTATTATAAATTAGTATTCACACTTGAGACTTTTGCCTAAAATTTTGATCTATTACCCTCTCACATTTCAGGTTAATATACCGTATTTACGCGAATATAAGCACCCTTTTCGAATTTTCATTGCTCAAAAACTTAGAGGGTGCTTATTATCGACAATTTCAAACATGTGAGTAAATATAAGCCCCAATTTTATGTATTTCAAGTGAGGAACAATCACAAATAAACAGAAACACAGGGTCTTTATTGAGCACTTTGAGACTGTTAAAACTGTGAAAAGCGCCTTACAAATGCTCAGAACTTGAACTTGAACTTTACGCAGCGGTGCGCGTGTGCATCTATATAATGTTAATACAATGTTTCGTAAGCATACGTGCTACAGTTCATGTTTTTATTGACTCAATAACAGAAATAAAGAAATATTAGACATACCGCAACACTTAACAGAGACAAAAAAACACTGGAAGAAGTAAGAATAAACTAAATACTGTATGATAATTGATATTACAACAAACAGAGACTACAAACCACGACTGGGTAGCTTAGCTTAGCGCAACCGGCTAAGTTGCGTAAAGTAAAATAAATCCAAGGAACAGACACAATCAAAACGCTCGGTTGCTGCACAGGGGATAATAATCCTCTTCACACGGCGTCGGATAAACAAAGCTTGAAACAATTACTCTGCTCGTGTGCTGAGTCTGACTGGAGCAAAGGATCTTCGGAAATGAAGTCCTGACCATAGAATCGTGGAATCTATCTGTTATCTGTTATTCAAGTAAAACAATATCAAAATGATACGAGTCACAAGTTAGTTTGTTATATAAGGAAAAACATTTTTTTAAAGAATATTAACACAATTGAACCAGAAACGTTAACGTTTATAAAAAAAAAAAAATTGTGCCTGAAAAACCAGAGGGGTGCTTATATTCGTATAAATACAATATTTTCAACGCAAATCATACATGCCCAAAATGGCATATGTTCTCATATGTTCAATACACATGAAGACATGAAGCATTACAAATGTTTCCGAGTCATTAGTGTTAAGCTTTTGCAATATTTAAAGACCATTCGCCTCCAACACAATATAGCATAGCGATATATAGTTCTTGCTCTTTGAGACTCTGCGAATGGAATATAAACATAAGTGGAGAATGGAATATAAACATGCGACGTTGCTATTGTAAAATAGCGGCAATACATTTGTATGACAATACCTTTTCTTGTACGTATAACTATGCCGTTAAATTTAATTCGGATCTAAGTATGAAATTCTCTTGTATTTTATTGGACACAGTCTTGTGAACATAAAATGCCAAGATTCATGAAAAAATTACAGACTTTTTGGTAAAAATAGCTCAATTTATTTCCAGAAGTGTTATGAATTTTGTCAGGTGCTTGGCATCAGTTTGTGTGAGTTCAGCAGCTGAGGCAGTTAAAGCATATCACATTTTACACTGCGCCAAAGCCAAGCGCACACCAGCTTGTGAGATACTGTACAACTGTGCTTCATTAACTCCAAATAAAGACAATAGACGAATAACAAGTAAAGACAATTAAATATCACCTAGCATTATCATTACACTACATTGTAACTTTAGGGTCAATTTCCATTATTAAAATATGTGATAGACCAAAGGCTAATTTGTAGCAGCTAAAAAAAGGCATGCACCCTCTTTATCGGAACATCAGAAGACCGGAAATCTGATTTTGGCCCAACTGTTCCTTTAAGAGTCGTGTTTCTTTCTGTTTCCCCACCCACGGCATACACACAAACTGTATCCCAGAACAAAAGCTTCTAGTGGGAATGTTTGAAGATGCTGCAACATGATCGTGCTTTGTTTTCAAACGTGCGTCTCTCTTCTGCTGTTGCAGCAAGTCGTTCTACAGTTTCCTCATGCCATGCCATTATTTCTTCTCTCCCCTGTGTGTTACTGACCTTCAGACCGACTCACCAAAGTCTCCCCCTCCTCTCGGATCAGACAGCTGCCAGGACTCACAGCTCCGAGCAGCAGCAGCAGCACCAGCACAATATGCTCATGTGGAACTTGTGTCTGAATGTGTAAAGCTGATGGTTTTGGGCCGTTTTGCAGAATTGTGTAAATTTCTGCATTGCATCAAACTTTTTGGACATGCTTCTTTGGCTACAATCTGCCTCTCGATTGTTTGGATATCAGCGATTAGTCCAGTGGCCAGTTGAACAATTTTCAAGTCTTTTTTATTTTTTATTCAACTCCCCTCCCCATTACAAAGACACACACACACACACACACACACACACACACAACACACACCCACAAAACACACACACACACACACACACACACACACACACACTATTCTCTGTCTCCACTTCAAACAAAAGGCTGCCTCATCACTTTCTGTCTGTTTGAAACAGCACACACTCTTGGCTAAACACCACACACACACACACACACACACCCACACACACACACACACACACACACTGATGGTGTGCCTCCAAAGAAGGATGGAAACATGGAAAGCAGGAGCTGTGGTAATGTGGGAATGCCAGAGGTTAAAAAGAATCTATTTTTTCTTTCAAGTCTTGCCTCTGTGCAAGTTGGAGTATGCATTTGTTATATATTGTCTAACCGTTATTCTTTTTTATTTCACCCTTTCTTTGGAACTGTCCTTGCTGTGGTTTGATCGTTTATTGACCTTTCTCTTCAAATTGGTCTTTTTTGTTCATTCTTTTCCCATCATTTTTAATTGTCACTGCCAGTTTGCACGTGCTGTCAGCTTAGTTTTAGAATTCCTTGTAAGTATTGTACTAGTTGGTTTGATTTATGGCAGCATATGTTGGATTTGCAATTGCAAAAATAAAAACAATATTGGGTTTATCTTTTGGGAACACTGAGGCGTTCCCAGGCCAGTCTTGAGACTGTCCATTGTGTCCTTGGTCTTCTTCTGGGCCATTTCCAGATGTCCAGAAAACATCCGGTGAGAGACATTCCAGAAGCACCTGTAACAAATGCCCAAGCCACATCACATGACTCCTCTCAAAGTGAAGAAGCTGTTCTACTCGAGATTCTTGTTCTACGATTGCTGTTCTACTTGAGCTCCTTTGCTAACTCCTCCATTTGAGGTATGTATTTGAGGTCCATTCCGAGGACCATATCCTTGAACCCTGAGCTGCAAATTTTCTTCCCAGCTGTTTCACATTCAGCGGCAAATGGCCCCAGTACCTGCTGTGTCAGCAGAGGAAGCCAGCAAGACAACATCATCTGCAAAAATCTAAGATGAAATCCCAAAAAAGATATTTGCTCCTTGGCTGTGCCTAGAAATCCTATCGAGAAAAGTAGTGAACAGGAACAGTAGCAAAAGACAGCACCCAACATGCACTGGTAACATGTTTGACTTATTTAGGAAGGTTGCATAAGGTTGAAGCCTGGAACCGAACCTCACCTGCAGCAAAGCATCACAACTATTATTATTATTGCTATTTACTTGCTCGTTTCACTCCCCTACAGAGATCTTGAGAGATCCACATCCCGGCCGGAGGAGTGTTGTTATCTCTAGGATGGAGATGCCGTCGCTTTGAAGAATGTTGGTACCACCAGTATGGAGATGACGTTGCTTGAAGGATTGTCGGTACCACCAGGATGGTGATGACGTTGCTTGAAGGATTGTCGGTACCACCAGGATGGTGATGACGTTGCTTGAAGGATTGTCGGTACCACCAGGATGGTGATGATGTCACTCCGATGAGTTTTTGATCTGGTACCACTACGTCTTCATGGGAGGAATGGAGCTGCCTCACTCTCCGTCCCGCAGGAGGAAGACATCGTAGAACCATCTTCACCAATGAGTTTGTAATAATTAGCATGCCAGAGAAGACTGGCACATGGCATCAGAAGACCATAAATAGAAGACCTTTGACCAACTTTGTGGTCGTTGCATCAAGTCTGTAACGATAGGTCTCGGATACTCCTGCGGCGAGAGGGGCTGAGCTGTCAACTATTTACCACATGGTGGTGAGTTGGATCTGGTGGAAGAGGAGGAAGCTGGACAGACTTGGCAGATCCAAACGGACACAGCTGGAAGTGTCTGGCAGAGTCCTCTGTTGGGAAGGTATTTGACTTCTGCTTCCTGGATAACTTTAATCATATTCCATTGGGGGTGGGTAACTTTGAGTCAGAATTGACTATGATCTCCTCCTCAATTGTCAACGCTACTCATATGGAGATGTGAGGTAAAGACTGGTTTTAAGGGATGGAAGGGACGATGAAAGTTGCCTATGGACCAACTTTTCAGAGATGCCTCCAATTGAGAAAGCACAAGCTGAGGACGATGAGGATGGTTCCTCTACTGGATCATCCTGTCCAAAGTCATTGAACTTCGGACTTCTCAGTGGCAAGGCTGGATAAAATACTCTGGATAAACAGTCTTCTACCTCAAGTCTCTGGATGTTCTCATGGTTGTCCTATGTTAACATTGCATGGAGATCAAAATCAATACACCTGGAATGGAACAGTGGAGTTGTGGTTTCTATTATTATTTTATTTACTTGAACAATTTCAGAATATCACTCATTCTAAAACCATTTTTTATGCATTTTACTCAAATAATTATTAATCTATTAAAATGTCATTACTCAATACAGTAAATGAAAGACATTTTCACATCCATCCATCAATCAATCCATCCATGTCATGCTATGTGTTTCAGAAGCTTCAGAAAAGGGTGTCTGTTGATAAATATTAGTTCATTAAATACCTTCCCAAGTTCACAAGAATAAAATATGTAATTACAAAAAAATAATAAATAAGTGAACATGTATAATAGAAGAATAAACAGAAAATGCTTTTCAATTATGTGGACTCTCTCTCTCTCTCTCTCTCTCTCTCTCTCTCTCTCTCTCTCTCTCTCTCTCTTCCCCTGAGTGAGTGTGTGTGTGTGTGTGTGTGTGTGTGTGTGTGTGTAGCTGACAGACTGAAGCTGTTACAGAAACAGGATTCTCAGAACCTTGTCACTCCTTGACATTGCTTCCAGCGGATAAACATGACAAGAGCAGATGTACATTCATGAACTGGCTTTGGTGCTTTATCTCCATCTTGCTCTCTCTCTCTCTCTCTCTCTCTCTCTCTCTCTCTCTCTCTCTCTCTCTCTCTCTCTCTCTCTCTCTCTCTCTCTCTCTCTCCCTCCCCCTCGTCTATCCCTTCAGTTTCTTGTCGGCATTTTTTTCTTTCAAATCAATTTTTCTGACACTTATTTTCTGAATTCATTTTCATCTTTAAAGATGAACAGAAAAAGTATTTTGGCACCCAAATCTCTGTACGGCCCATGTCAGGCTCTATTACTGCTGATGGCCCTGGATCTCCAGGAGCGACTGTTTTGTTTTGTTTATTTCTCTACCTGTCTGACTCCGTCTCTCCCGGGTGGTTGTCCATGCCGACTCTGCCCAGTCTAGAAGTCTGAAACACAGTTCAGCAGCTGCTTTCAATTATTTCTCTTCCCCTGATTCCCTCAAGTTCAGCCTTCGGTCTCACACTCACAGCTAATCTAATCCCGGCTGGACAGTAACACTCAACGCCTGAAGAAACCACAAGACGCCTGTTTCTCTACATATCAATGGGTGGCATATATTAAAAAGATAACAGATAAGATAACACTGATAATTGAAAAAAAGCATTTATTCGCATTGAAGTAACTAAAAGTACTTTTGTAAAATTGACTAAATACAAATAGTTGTCAATGGAAACATTTGTATGTCTGTCTATCTATCCATCCATCCATCCATCCATCCCTCCGTTTCACTTTGTGTGTCTATCTATCTATCTATCTATCTATCTATCTATCTATCTATCTATCTATCTATCTATCTATCTATCTATCTATCTGTCTATCTGTCTGTCTGTCTGTCTGTCTGTCTGTCTATCTGTCTGTCTGTCTGTGTGTCTGTCTGTCTGTCTGTCTGTCTGTCTGTCTGTCTGTGTGTGTGTCTGTCTGTCTGTCTATCCATCCATCCATCCATCCATCCATCCACCACCTCTTTCTGTCTGTCTTTCTTTCTCTCAAAAGAGAACGATCTCTATCTGTTTGTAAAATGCTTCATCTAGCTTCACAGAATCTGCACTATTTCAACAACCCAGTGAACTTCTCTTTACGCCCAAGACTTGAACCATTAAATGGTCACCAAATCACATCATTCCTGTTTAATATCCATTTCATGGAGTCGCTTCAAATATAAATGGTTTGTAGGTTTCTAACAAATTAAACTGGTCATAACCTGGCGATTGCTGGATTTACTGTGAAATTGCAAAAGTCTGTATACTTACAGATCCTGGACCGGTAACCTCTAGGTCACTTTCCTTGTAGTGCTAAATTATTGACCTGCAGAATAATAAAAGCGGGCTGCTCTAATAGGCAGATTTACAGAGGGGAAGAGATTCTCACTGGCCTGGAAAACACTGTAAACCACAGCGGTTTGGCAGGTGAACTGAGAAAAGGCAACACTTTAATAATTCAACATTCTGAAGGTCATCTGTGATTGTGCAGCAGAACGGCCGAAAAAAGTTACGAGAATAGCTACTTTAACTCACGGCATGGGAAGAAACGGTCCAAAAATATTGTATGCGATGCACAAAGTGTTTGGTTAGTGTTTTATTTATGTCAAATGGATGATGGAAGGATAAATGGATGGATGAGTCAATGGGTGGATGCATGACTCATTCTGAAATTTCAGTGTAATGGATGGATGGAAGGTTGGACAATCATCTGAAATCTCTGCCTAATCGATGGATGATTGGATGAACGTACACATTTAGAAATAATAAATAATAACATTTGGTTGGTTGATTGGTTGGTTGGAAGGATGGAAATCTGAGATTTCTGCCTACTCAATGTGGATGGAAAGATTATTTTTGAAAAATCTTTGTAATGTATGAATGAATAAAACTGGATGGATAGTGATCCGAAGTTTTTGTCCAATTGAGGGATGGATGGATGGATAAGTGAATGAATGATTGAATGGGCTGTCTCCAGAAATTACTCACACAAACAAATGGATGAATGGCTTATGGACAAATAGTTGGACACTCAACTGAAATCTCTGCTCAATGGATGGCAGAATGAATGGATGTAATTTTTTCAGAAATTTCTGTCTTATGGATGGATGGATTGATGGATGATGATCTGAAATATCTGCTCGATGGATGAATGGATGGATAGATGAATGGTTGGACAATCATATAAAATCACTGTCTATTGGTAGGATGAACAAATCAGTTATTGAATGGAGTGTCATCTGAAAATTTAATTTAATGGAGGAAAGGATAGATGGATGATTTTCATCTGACATCTCTGTCCTTTGTATGTATGTTTGGATGGATGGATGGATGGATGGATAGATGGATGATCATTGGAAATATCTGCCTGATGAAGAGATGGATTATCATCTGAAATTTCTATCTAATGGATGCATGGATAGATGGATGGTTGGGCAATCATTTGGAATCTCATATAATGAGATAATCTCATGCCTAATCAGAGGATGAATAAATGAGTGATTGGGTTGACTTGGATGGATGTTTGGATGGATGGACGTATCAACGGATGAATGAAAGATTTTCATCTGAAGTTTCTGTCTAATATACTGTATGTATAAATGGAAAGATAATTAAACAATCTGCCTAATTGATGGATGGATGAGTGAGTGACTGGATGGATTATCATTTCACATATCTGTGTAATGGCTGAATGAATGGATAGACAGCCAATCAGCATCCCCCATTGCCCCTCCCACTCCCAAACACACAAAGGTTTTCCTCGTTTGCTTGTGGTCAGACTCATTAAACACAATCCCCCATTTTCATTCAGTGCACGTGGCTTGTCAACACTTTACTATGTCGTTTCAGGCCACGGAGCAGATCTAACGGCTGAAAGAAAGAGTTTATTGTAGCACTTTGATATAGTGTCTACATGAAAGCTTTGTGCAATCCATGCAGGTCTCAGCAAACCCTAAGATGTGGAGATGATAGACGCAGCTCTGGGGGTCGTCCTCCATCTAAAAGAGATTCTGATGCGCGGTCCTTCGCCCTCCTTCCCTCAACGCCTCTCGCTTTCTTCTGACCGCTTTTCTTTCCCGTGTTCCGCTTTTCTCAACCTCCTGCTCTCATCCCCCTTTCATCCGCCTCGCACAATATCTTCAAATCATTAAAAAAAGTTGCGATCAATTATTCAGACCCTGCCTCTTAAACATGAAAAAATATCAAACATAGCATGAGGAAGTTCTTTTGGCTCGCTAAAGGCATTTGAATATTTCAGCACGGGTGAGTTTTTAATATCTATATTTTAGGTTCTGCTCAGGAAGGTATTGCCGGGCAACTTTGCAGGAATCCTCGCGAGCTGCGATGGAAACTCTGCTTGGAAGATTTCTGGAGGCGAAATCGGGGTTTTAAATTCTCCGAGCATGAATGTTTCTCTCTCACAAGCGCACCTCAACATTTGGCTTGATTTCTCGCTGTGCGCCGGCTGAATGAGGAATGAATTCGGGAAGGAGAATAAACCATATGCTCGCTCGATATTTCCCCCCCAGTCTCGGCCAACAAGCGAGACGAGAAAGTGCATGGGAAGAAAGTATCTTGCATGTGAAAATAACCAGAGGTGTAAAGTACTTGAGTTAATGGACTTTGTTACTTTACTTAAGAATGTGTTTTGCTACTTTGTACTTGTACTGAGTATCAAAAATAAAAGCAACTTTTACTCTTAACTCCACTACATTGTGATCGAATATCTGTACTCTTTACTCCACTACATTTTAAATTACTTTTAACTTACCGTTACTCGTTACATTGTGACTAATTCTATTATGTCATATATAATTTACTAATCAAAATTTTAGTTTACTACTTTTTTTTGCAAACTTCCCCTTGACTGCGGCTGACCTTTTGTGCTTTTTAGTTTACTTTGTTCTACCGTTTTTTATGAGGTGTTGAATTTTGTTTCTGTATTAGAAAACAAAACGAAAAAAAAATAGATGCTGTTTTCTTGATTTTGTTTTCACACACATTTCTTGATGGTTTTTTTTCCAGCCTAAATAGAGTGTGAGTAAAACACTTAAGTTCTTTTAACATGGGACACTTTACGACTTTGACTCAAGTCTTTTTGAAATTGGTTACTTGTTACTTGTAATGTAGTAATTTTTACAGCAAGAATCTGTACTTTTACTCAGGTATGGCTGTCTGGTACTCTTTACACCTCTGAAAATAACTCACGAAAAAAAATAGTCAACGTTTGGATCTGAAACTTGACTAAGCTGACTGTGCACAAGCAATTTTTCAAGTGTAAAAATCGCACTCATAATAGATTGACAGTTCTTAATCACGCTGGTGTGGAATTGTGCTGTAAGTGAGTACAGATGTGTTTCGAAGAATAGCATGGCGTAGTTAGATGTGCCCTTCGGCTTTGCTTTCTTAGCATAAATTTGCTGTGCGAGTGTGGAGAGTCTCTGAATTTAGTGCCGTAACTAACACAATACTAAGCTTCAGTCTCTGACACGGTAATTAGCCGCATTATCTATGCTAGTGGTATTAATATTCCATCTTTCTATCTCTCCCACTCCCTTCCTCCCTCTCTCTCACGCTAGAAGCAGTTTTGCTCATCTCCCCGAGATCATTTGAGCAAAAAAACTGCATCTCATACGCTCGAGTTCATTAATCACAGACAAAAACGCAGCAAATCACTGCCTTGTTAGCTCGGCGTTTGCTTCGACAAACATTTTTGTCGCACATAAACACTTGAGAAATGAGTGTTAATGATGATGCGTTTTTAGTCGAAGGAATGATGTGCTTGAGCGGCACTGACGGGTTCGACCTGTCCATATGTTTTTGTGGAGGAGATAGAGAGTCGACCGGTTTGCACATGTTGTTGTTGCAAGGCAGGAGGGAGAAAAAAAGAGGGAAAATAATAACACATGTTTCTCTGCTTGGTTGTTAAAATGAGAAACAGACATGCAATTAGGCCTAAAATGCTTCGCTTATATGAGTTTAAATTACTGTAAAATACCGTTTTGTCCCCCTTGAGAATCTCTACAGCACATCTGTTGGACAATTATCCTGTTTATCATGCATTTCATTATTTTTAATGTGTTCTGAGCATTCAAGTAAGCAATTTATTTTACACAGGTGGATTTAGTAGTAGCTTTGGAATGTAGGGATTGACAAAGCTACTAATCCATCGATTTTCTGAATAATTTTCCCCTTGTAGCCAAACTGTAGCCAATCTCATCAACTATTGACTTAAAGGCGGGACACCTCTTGATGGACAACCAATCACAGAGCAGGACACACACGTGGGCAAATTTCCAACTAATTTGCATGCGTGTTTTTGGACAGGGTAAGGAAAGTGGAGACCTGGAGGAAACCCAGCCAGACATGGTGAGAACATGCAAACTCTGGGCAGGAAGTGGCATTAAAATTGAACAAATTTGAAGATTTAAAAGCAGAGTTGTAAAGAGTACCAGACAACCATACTTAAGTAAAAGTACAGATACGTACTGTATAAGTTACTCCAATACAAGTAAAAAGTCACCACTACAAAAAAGATTTGAGTCTCGAATTTTAAAAGAACTTAAGTATTTTACTCATACTAAATAAAAAATACAAAGAAATGTGAAAAATGTCTCTTCATGAAGTTTTATTTTCTAATACAAAAACAAATCCATGTTTCAAAAATGGTAAAACTAATTAAATAAAGAACAAAAAGTCAGTCTCAATCAAACTCGAATGTGCAAAAAAAATAAATAAATCCTATACAATAAAATCCTGGTAAATATTCACGTCTCTAAGTCGCGTTCATGTGGTTTCTAATTCTCAATTAGCTTCCTGTATCTTCACCAGACTACAAATGGCAAAATCGCCTTGTTCGCCCAAGAAATGAACAAAAGAAATCGATTATGGTTTGTCGCGCACAAAATGTATTGAGTAACAGTAAGTGTAAATTCAAATGTAGTGGAGTGAAAAGCACAGTTACTCAATCTTAAATGCAGTGGAGTAGAGAGTAAAAGTTGCTTATATTTTTGATACTCAGTACAAGTATAAAGGAGCCAACAACATACTTAAGTAAAGTAACGAAGTACATTTACTCAAGTACCCTACACCTCTGTTTAAAAGTAATATGCGGTTGTCTTTAGGGTGGAGTAGTTCTCTGTAACTTGCCTTGTGCATTAGCATGAGCTACGAGTCACGGTCATTCCTTTGAGAAATTTGTTTTGCTGGAATGCGCGTCCTAATTAAACAATTGAATCAGACGGCTAATGCTGAGCTGTGTTTCTCTGGCTCGCTCGGAACCCTCAAGCCAATTACTTAGACTGCGTTACACCATGTTAGCCAGGCAAACTAATTAAATCGGTGAGCCGGTGTCTCTGTTAGAACAGCAGTGTTAAGAGTGACGTAAGATTGAAACTCTTGCTTTGCTCATTCCATCAGGCAGGAGAATCTTCAGAGTGAGAGTTCCTACCGTTTCGGTGTCATTTCTCATTTTCACGGTGAAAAATGAAGGGAGCCTGCGATTACAGCTCAACATCCTGTTAGCAACACAGCAATGTTTGGGTTTGTTTGTGAGGACATGATGGTGGAGTGTGTTTTGATGTTTATTGTGGTTACTGGGAGATTTTTTCATTACTTGTTTTCCATTTTTGTGTCTCTCTCAAAAATGAATGATCACGCATTATACTTCCTGAAAAGTGTCCCATCAGGTGTTATGCAGATATGTTAGTCAACTAACTAAATAAACAAGCAAACACATACAAATACAATATAAAACATGATATAACAGAAATAAAAAGTATAATAAAGTTTTCTATCAAATTTTGTGAATCTGTTCAAGAACAGATTTTATAGCAAGATTTATTTATTTTTTTTTATTTTATAAGATTCTTCCCAATTCGAGGTTTTCATCATTCTGTCACCAATAAAACAATATTAATTATAGTTTGGTTTAAATTACATTTTTGAAAAACAAAATAATAATTACATACGGTCATGCGCTTTGAGATGGTTGTAACTGTGAAAAGTTTCTTACAAATGCACTGAACTTGAACTTGAATATGTACATTCTGTATAATCACAAATTAATATTTTGAAGCCATATTTGTAATACTATTATTAATATTAATATCACTGTTATTTTTGTTGTTGTTGTTACTTAGTTGTCAAACATTTGTTACTCTGCACATCTGAACTTGTACAGCGAGGAAGAGAGAGAAAGAGAGAGAGAGAGATGCTGTTACTTTTTGTATTACTTTATTATTACTTGGTTGTCAAACATTTGTTACTCAGCACGTCTGAAATTGTACAGCAAGAAAGAGAGAGAGAGAGTGACAGAGAGAGAGAGAGAGAGAGAGAGAGAGAGAGAGAGAGAGAGAGAGAGAGAGAGAGAGAGAGAGAGAGAGAGAGAGAGAGATTATCTGTGCTAGGATAATCAAGCTACACTGATGTTGCACAAGGCATAAAATTTGCATTTGTGTTCAGACAGCCGGAGAAAATCTTGGGAAGTGAACATTATAAGTGCCACCTCATAACAAGTACTGGTCAAACTTACACAAACACCCCCCCCCCACACACACACACACACAGACGGAGTAATGCCATTTTTATTTTTTTATTTACTTTTTTGAATTTATGCATTTGTCTTTTCATTTAACATTTCTTATTCATCATTGAGTTTTTCATTTCCTCTTTTATATTCGTAACACTTTCACAACACTTCATTATACTTTCAACTTGTTTCGAACAAGAAAAGCAACTTGACTCAGTAATGAGGGAAAGTTTTAATTATTCATTCATGTAAACATGATGTAATTATTTTATATGCGCTGATCATAAAATCATTCAAATAGTTCATTCAGATCTCCAAAGTGTGTTTGCAGATATCCATGGTCGGCGTGAAGAGACCTTTATTTTTTTCCAACGTTTTTTTTATCATTCTTCCACAGAATCCACACACACACTTGGCCTTTAAAATCCAATTTTTTTTCTATCCGAGACAACGACATTAATCACCGAGCACAGCTAAAGGCTTCCACTGGACCCC
>CM051502.1:3627894-3721928 GCA_028031935.1 Paedocypris micromegethes
CAGTATGCATATGCAATAAAATAAAAGCTGTCCCTCTAAAATTACACCTGCATTACACGCTGCACTAAAAAAAAAATTGCAAGTATGTTTTTATTATAAAAAAAAACATGCACCAAGAATGAAAAAAGTTTGTTGCACTGTACAGAGATACAATCATACCATATTGTTCTGCATTTGTTGGCTGTACTGTGCGAGACCGTGGGCATGTAAGTACAGATATATATATATATATATATATATATATATATATATATATATATATATATATATATATATATATATATATATATATACATATATTCATCGAATGACTTTGTTGGGTGAAGTAATGTGCTAGCGTGCTACCCGCTCTCGGCTCTCCACCATATGGCACACACGGGACTTGGCGCATCCGTGTGCCGGAGCCGGAGAGAGATTGGTGGGTTTATTCTGTCTGTGGTGTGAGTGTCTGAGTGAGTGATTGAGTGAGCCAGAGACAAGCAGAGCAAACTGGAATTGATTGATCACCATTTGGATAGAGAGCAAGACGCATGTGTGAGTGTGTGTTTGCGTGCATGAATGTGAGATGAGATTTGTGTCTCCCGTGACCGACAGGACCGATGTAGTTTAGAGAGTTTTTGTTTACTTATTTTTTATAGATGCAGTTTAGCTCTTGTTTCATTTTTGTTTTGTTGTTTTTCTTACCAAAGCACATCAGAGGTTTTTTTTTTCAGGTGCAGTTTACCGTTTTAATTTTGTTTAAAATTAAATTTTTTTCAAAGGCAATTTAGCATTATTTTATTTTTTTGATACGTCTTATTTATAAAGATAAGTAAAAAGAGTAACTTGGGTAACAACATACCGTAACTTATATGTGTTTAGATGTTTCTGAAATTAAAATGTTACATTGGTCCCATCTACTCTATTTATCATTGACTTGTTCATCAATTTATGTTTTGGTAATAAATAAGAAAACATTAATTAATTCCACTGAACTTTTGCTGTGCGTCTTTATTGCTGTGTGTACATGTTTAAAAATAACAAACGAATCCATACCAATAGCATTGCCTTACTAATAATATTATTTGAATAATTCAAACTTTATTTGTCCTTAATGGGCAAATTCATCACTACATTTGACCAATCCAAACAGTGAACACTGACAAATCAGGAGCAGTGGGCAGCCTCACATTGCGGCTTGTGGAGGTCAAAGTCTTCCTCAAAGACACTCAGAAAAAGCAGCACTTACGTACAATTTTTTTCAATAATTTATTCTTTATGATTAATTGATGGTAATTAATTTTATTACTCACAAAATCAGTAATTCCTGTAAATACGTTTTTTAAGTAAATATTGTTGGTCTCATCTCAACAATCTGTTTTTTTCTACTCTGCCTCATCAACAAGCTACAAGATGCACTAAATAAAAACCAGGAGCAGAGCAAACAACTTGCTGAACATCTGCACTGGGGCCGTATTGTGTTTGGGCGCTATGCTTTATGAAATCTCAGGCCTGACTGCCGTAATCTTCCATCTCTCCGTCCTCATGGGAGGTTTCAAAGAGCTTCCCACTGCAGCCCTCTCGCATCATTACTGCTCTGTGAAAATAGAGGATCCAGAAAAAGCGTTTAATTCCAGACAAACTGATACATCATTGCACTTCTGTAGGCCACAAGAGCCCCATTGATCGGCTTGTTTTCAAGGCCGAGGAAGAAAGTGAAAACTGAGCTACTTCCTGGCTTGTTTTTTTCTCTGCTAAACTTAGAATGGATTTCATCATCTTGTATGTTCGGCTATGCTAAATAGCAAGTCGAAACGTGTGTTTTTGTGGTATTTTGTTTTTGTATACTTTCAGTGTGAATTGGTGGTTGAGATGCAGAACCAAGCTAAACCGATTTTAGGAAACTGTTTTCAGAAACAGGATTAAAATGGTTTCCTTGTTGCTCAAAATGTTTGCTGTTGCACATTTATTTGCACAGATGTATAAACTCTGCTTGAGCATTTCAGTTTGCCTTTTTGTTTGTGTGAATGGTTATATTCTCATACATGATCCCATTAAACAATGTAATTTACAGGGTTTTTTTATATATATTTTTTTAAATACTATTTTTAAATTATTAAAGATAAATTATAACTACTTTTTACAAAAAAATTAGACAAAAAACATAATTGAATGAAAACATAAATTAAAAATTTATTAATAAATTAATAAACCAATTACTTAATAAATAAGTCAATAAAAAATAAACAACAAAAGATGTTTAGCCAAAATCTAAATGTCAATCATCATATCATATTTTTGTAGTATATTTTAGTATCTTCTTGAGCATTTGTTTGTGCAATAAAATTCTAACTTGAGAGGAAAAGAGTGTATGGAAAATGCTATGCTTGATTAATAAACAAAGTTTAAAAAAGTAACTGCGGAAACAACTTGAGTTATATGTTTTAGATGTTTGTGAAATAAAACTTTTATATTGCTCCTATCTACTCTACTATTATCTTATTCATCAAATAAACAAATGAATGAATGAATAAAAAGCTAGATAAATACATAAACAAGTTTGGCCTAAAACTACACGTTAATCATCACGTCATATTTTTGTAGTATATTTTAGTATTGTCTCGAGTATTAATACTCTAATGAAAGTGCATGGAAATGCTATCCTGAGATTATAAAAATGAATAAAAATGGCAACACTTGAAAAGAAGAGGTTTTGCGAGCTGCTTTGACGTTATAAAATAAAACTCGTCTTTGAAGCACGAAAGATGCCAAACATCTGAGCCTTCCCAAAGAGTGAACAGTCTCATTAGTGACGGACAGTCAAACCCAAAGTCAGTCTGGAAACATTAACCAACAGAATCTGTTGCGAAACTCTCCTCCTTTTCTCATTTACGCTCCCCGAGATTGACAAAAGATAACAAGCTCTTTCAAAATCACCCTTTCATGCTAATGATTCCAATCAACCTCGGCCCAAACACAAACACACAAACACGCATGCAGGCTTCAACAAAGGAACAGGGAGCACAATGACGCAAAACCTCATGCCAGAGAAGAGCATCACAGGCCGGCGCAATAAAGTGATTCAGCATCTTTTGTTCGCCGCTCTTTCGGCCTGCTGTCCCTCACTCCCAGAATGTCTGAGTGAGAAGCCAAAGGTCATGAGAAGTCTGACAAAGGGCCCAAGCCAATACAAAAGTTACTAAGTGTGTCAGATTGGGAGGGGGTACAGAAGGAGACCTCCTGCCTGGGACCAGAACAAAGGAGCATCAGCATCTGAACAGCCACGAGTGTCAGCACTCCAGTCCAGATCTTCATCCCTCATGGAGGGCCTCTCTCGTGGCATGCCCTCTGTTCCAGTGGGGGGAGACGGCTGGATGAGCGCTAAATCACTGGCTGGCATGTTTCTGGAGGTGAGGGGGTTGCTAAATGCGATCTTCTCTGCAGTGGGAACCAACCAAAGTGTGCCTTGTGTTTCAAATTTGTAAAAGCTGGAAGGCCAACAAGAGAGAAAAAAAAACACGTGAGTCGGATAATTTGGCTCTCGGGTGGGATTCAAACGCACACGCAAAAAAACACACGAGGAAAAATGAGAAAATGAGGCTAAGAAATATGAATCAACCAATTTTTTCATTCATTTTTAATTTTCTAATTCGTATTCCAACAATGTGCAATCTTTTTTCCATTCATATTCTTTATTTATTGTTTACCATTGTGGCTGCTGCTTTTTCAAAGGATTGTTAGGTGAGACAGCTTTACTAAGACAAAAAAAAAAACATGTTACTCAGAAGTTTCTGCATATCAGTTCTATTAGCTTTAATATATTAGTGTTTTTTTTTTAGACTGAGATACATTCTGTCCTATACAAGAAGAAACGTCAACCTTTCATGTTTCAGGAAGTTCTGTGTTAAAACACAATGTCTACTTTGAACAATGTCTCAATCTATCTATAATTTACGCAATTCAGCGTAAAATATCATCAATGTTATTTTCCTCTAAGCAACAAAATTCAAGTTATGATTTATTGAAAGAAGCAAAGTAATCTTTCACTCTTAATTCTAAGCTATGGTGTTGTGTAGCTCTCCTCACAGCACGGAGTGACACAGGTCAGTTCTTTTATAAATGGGTGTTTATTGTCTTCTTCCTGTTCAGTGCCATGACGCCATTAAACATCACCACACCGAACGCCAAACTCTGTGAGAATTGCGTTGAGTATTAAACCATGAAATAACATTGAATTAAACACAAATACAGTATACAAAATAATGATAAATGCAAACATAAAATGCCTTGTTGTAAATTAACTTAAACAATGACTAAAAAGCATTTTCATATCGTGTGAGGGAAAAAAAAGGAGATTTTTTTCGTCTCATTTCAAGTTTTTTTGCCTTTTATTTTCAGACTGTATTTTTTGCAGTGCAGCCGGGCGCCCGTGTGCCAGTGGCGGTGGACGGATTCCAGCAAAGTTACAAATAAGGCTACTTATTAGTCCTTCATGCTCCAAAAATGTTCCCTCGCTGGTCATCACACTCGGTCTGGAAAGTAGCTCTGTGCTGACCGAGACAGAATCAATGGATGAAAGGCCCGAAGCCATTTGGGTTTAATTTGGGCTCTTAACAAATTTAGTGCTTGAACAATGACGTGCAGGCCTCATCCATCTTGGCGTCCATCTTAGAACCTGGGTGCAGAATTAACAACCGTGCTTAATGACTCCTAGCCAGGGCTAAGCTATTAGCAGTCCTTAAGCAAGGCAAACAAAGAGACTTAACTTCTTCCTTTATCCTCCTCCGTCTTTAGTTACAGTGAGTCTTGGGGGGTTGTTTAGGTTTAAATAGACCGTCAAACAAAGTCTTAGCTGGAGGAACTGGAGACCAATGGTTGCTTTTCCGAAGCTGGTTGTAATTACCAAGCCCACAGACTCGAGCTAATTCTCTCTGAATTAGCTAAACTGCAAACACCGCATGACGGTAGATGGGTTATGGAGGGGTTTCGACTTGCCTTCGTTCTTGTGTATACAAATCTTCAGGCTTAAAGCAGCACAGACTGGCTTCTTTCTAAATATACAACAGTTTGGGGCAAGAGTTTGGGAGGACCGTGTTTGCCACATTCATGCTTTAGCGTTGACCTTGCTCCCAAAGAGCTGTTTGGATAAGACAGAATGGGGAGACGATCACTTCCTCTCGCTATAAATTTATCCTCCTTGCCCTCTCCTGGAAGCTGGAAGATAAACACTGAGGATGTTTTTATAGGTGCTCTACTCGCTCGGTCTGGACGTTTAATTGAACCCATTAGGAGGAGAGATAAAGTTACTGGACTTCACATGGAGACGATTCCGCCATTCTTGAGGCTTTCAACATAAAGGACTTTTATTTGAGAAAGCCAGAACACATTTTTCAAATACGTCTCTAATTACGTGAAAGGAGTCTGATCCATTTCAGTCTCGGGCAATAATATTTTCTTTCGCAAATCCCGCTTTAATCCGACTTTCCACAGATGTTTGTTACACTAATAAAGTAATCTGGCTTTAAGATCTGCTGAAAATCACCTCCTCAAATACCAGTGGTGTAAAGTGCTTGAGTAAATAGACTTTGTTACTTTATGTAAGTATTTTTTGGCAACTTTTTACTGAGTTGGAAACTTCTGAGTATCATAAATACAGGCAACTTTCACGCTCTACTTAAATACATTTGTGATTGAGCATTTTTTTACTCCACTACATTTGTATGGACACTTACCGCTACTTGCTCCTTTGTTCTTTCTCAACATTCTTTCTTCGTTCGATCAACCTATCGTGGTTGATTTCTTGGGTGGACGATGTGATATCGCCATCTGCAGGATGCTGAAAGTACTGGATCTAATCACGTGAATTGGCGGTTGCACTTTTGCACATATGAATTTGACTGAGACTGTTTCTTTTGGATCTATTTTGTTCTGCCATTTTGAAGCCTTAAGGTGTTTTGTTTTACTTCAATATTTGGAAATGAAACTTACATAAATAAAGTTTCTTGTTTTTCTACATTTCTTGGTGTTTTTGAGCCTTAATTCAGTATGAGTACAATACTTGAGTTCTTTTAAAATTGGATACTTTACAACGTTTACTCAAATCTTCCAGGAATTGGCGACATGTAACTTGTAATAGTGTATTTTTCAGACACTCGTTACACCTCTACAAAAAACACAAGTGGTGTGAAAAAGGAACTCGGAGTGTAAGGACCAGAGCCAGAAAACAGTGAGGCTTTCTTTGTGTTACGCTATGCTCATAAGAGTTTCCAGCGAAATCAGGCTGACACTGTGAACACGTGGCGTTCTGCCGTCCCAGGCGCCCCGAAAAGACCCCCACACATCTGCCAAGGCTGAATAAGGGAAGAGGGGGGAAAAAGAAAGAGGGAGGGTTTCAATCTATGGCATACGGGATGAAGCCCTTTCTGAAATATGTCACCTTTCAGCCCCCGGCGTGCGCTGAAGTCACCAAAGCCCCCAGAAGTGTGCGAGTCTTTGTCAGCTTCCAGAAAAGAAGCGTGTCGAGAAGAATGAGCCGTAGATTGTCCTCACCTCATCTCTGTCATGTTTCCTGAAGTCTTTGAGAAACTTTCGGAAATGATTGCGGATGGAGAGATGGACGTGGTTTGGCTCAAGGCCATTAATAGTCAATCCCGCACGTCTGCAGTCGGGTCTAACTGGTTAAACTCTTCCAGATCCATCAAACACAAACCCAGTGGATCGTGAACTCCGACAATGAGGTAAAAAGCAACAATTTCCAACCCGCCGCCGTGTAAAAGGGCGACACAAGATAGCAGCAGGTTAAGGGCTTCCAGACTGAAGCAAGGTATCGCACGGCTACACAAACAGCCGATCAGGTGACAAAGCAACAGCTGCCGGATGGACGGGAATCGCCCTTTTGCTGCGGAGACGCATACTTGATCTGCCTTTTTGTGAGAGAAAGAAATGAAAAAGCACAACGTTCAGCAGAAGACGCTCTTTGTCTTCTGCTGTGGTTTGTGAAAGTGAGACGAGCTTCGCTGGACATCAAACAGTTAGACTTGTGTGGCAGGGTTTCTCAGTTTTCCCTTGATTTTTTGGTATATACGTACGTATGGTTTTCATCACGATTTGGACTTGACTAAAATCTGCAGATTAAGATTAAAGATCGATTTCGTTTTTTTGGGAAGTGAAGGGTTTGCACTGGAAGACAGTGTTCTTGCTGACGTTGTTCAAACAGTGATTGAAGCTCATTCACTGATAAGGATTCACTGACAAGAAAAGACTGACAATACTTTTTTTGACACACTTTGGAGCAAAATGAAAGAAAAATCCAAACAAACAAACAAACAAACAAACAAATAATAAATAGATGGATGGAGAGGGTGATGGTTAGATATATATATATATATATATATTATATATATATATATAGGAGAGAGAGAGAGAAGAGAGAGAGAGAGAGAGAGAGAGAGAGAAGAGAGAGAGAGAGAGAGAGAGAGAGAGAGCGAGAGAGAGAGAGAGAGAGAGAGAGAGAGAGAAGCATGTTAAGCACTTTGGTCAGTCTGCTGTTTTTGAAAAGTGCATTTACACATAGTTGACTTGACATACAAAAATCCAGATGTTATTACTCGTTTGATTAGTAGGATTCCCCCTCTTCTTAATTTTATGAATTCACATCATTTATTGAAAAACGGCAATTCAAAAGAGACGCTTAAACAAAAAAAAAACTTGTTCTTATCTCATTTCGTGGGGGGGGAGTTAAGCTTAATCAGTGTCCCAAACGTTGTTTTTTAAGAAGGAAACGCAATAAAGGGGATTTCCCGAGGAGCGCAAGGCGACCGCTTGCGATAAGCCACGGAGAAAGAGGATGGATGAGGGGGGGGCGAGTTTAATCTAAGGTTTGTGGAGCAAATATAGGTATGAGAAGCGGGGAGGAGGGGAGGAGAGAGGCGGCAGATGCTCGCGTGCCTTTACAAACACCCCGGTGCCCTCTCGACCCGCGGAGCCGCAGCATTCCGCCGTGATTCCCTCCTCCCGCCGTGCGATGCTCTTCCCCGCCGGTTTCCACGGCCCCTTTGCGAATTGCGACGTCCCACCTGCCAGGCTCCATTGTGCGCGAATCTTTTTCATTTCAATGACAAAGTTAAATCCCCCCTCCCTCCTCCGGCCCGGGGTGACTTTACGACCACAGCTTGAAAACGCGTCTGAAATCCGCCCGTCCACACCAACACGCACGCGCGCGCAGCCATCTGATCACAACATATGACGCCGCCAGATTTCAACACCGGTTTATATTGTCGGCCATTCAAGTCTAATTGGACTGTGCGGCCGTAAAACTATTTGCTTGATTTTTACAGTTACTGCGGATGTTTGAGCAATTAACACATGGTGACGATTAGGGCGCGTAAAATTGATGGACAATTTCTGTGCCCTCACATTTCATCGTTTCCGAGTTCTCTGAGGTGTTGATGTGTAAAAGGAACTATATTAAGCACGCAAATCTTGTTAGGCACATGCTGTGTCTTTCTTAGTGACTTATAGCTCAAAACGTCAGCGTTACTCAAAGCGCTCGTGAGTAGCAGCGCGTGCAGAGTAAAAATAAATAAATGCAACTGAATGAATAACGGTTGGTGCGTTTTTTGGAGGTTAGTTTAGTTTGAGGAGGCTGGGAAACAAATCGAATCACATTCTTGCTGTGGGTGATTGAAATCAGAACCTGGCACTGATGCGCGGCTTGATCTGGTCGAGGTCACGGCTGTGACGTGGTCTTACGAATCTAGCTTCGAAATTCAGCTGGCCTTCGACAGATGGAGAGCCACAGGTCACAAGAACGAATTTCCATGCAGCACGCTGCATCCTCCCGGTCCATCATTTTGTATTATTGTAATATATTTTTTAATATTTATTTTTGCGTGTTGCACTGGAAGATGCTATATGATTCCATTGTACATGGCTAACAGTGTGTACGTGCTTCTATTCCATATCGATATCAGTACTTGTTTATATTTGGAGAAAACCCCACGCATCAAGTCTAAACAATTGCATAACGTGTAAAAAGAAAGAAAAAGTGTCAATTAATATACGGTCTCAATGCACGCACGCGCGCGCACACACACTCGCATGCGCGCGTGCACAAACCTCCCTCTGCGGGACAGGAAAGTGTTTCTCAGAAGAGACAGCTATAATTACTTGTACGCGTTTTCTAGACTTTCGAACCAGATGGCAGTGAAACTTCCAGAAGCTCTTGTTTACGTTGTGCATGTGTGGGTGAACGAGCATAATGATGCTAATGCGGCAGAATCAGGGATGACGAGTCGTAAAGTTGCATTGTGCTGCCGGGGGCGAGTGTGACCTCAGAGAGGAATCACAGGGACTGTGGGTGATGGGAGGTCGAGGGAATCCTTTTCATTGCGCACGATTCGCCACGCGCGCGCAGACTCCAGAAGCGCGAGACATGCGCCAGTCCAACATAGTAGCCTAAATATTCCAAAAAGTAAAAAAAAAAAGAAAGAAAAAAACATGCAAGAAAAATAAATGCGTTATCATGCACTGAATGAACAATATAACGGAAACGCAAAATGAATAAAAACGCGGACCGTTATTTTTTTATATACCGTACTGTCTAAAGTAACAAAAGCGTATACATCAAGGCTGCATTGAAATTGGTAAAAGTTGGTGCCAAACTTACAGCTTGCAGCGATAATAGCACCACTTTATTTAATTAACATTTGAATTATGAAGCCAGCATTACGAGACCTTCGATAATGTTAACAAATAACGGCGTAAAGAAAGGCGAACACATTGTGAACTCTGTGAACGTTTTTTTTTGTCAGAGCAATGTGGAAGTAACCCGAAGTGTGCCGGGTGACACACACACACTATGGTTTTGAATAAATGCACTATTTTTCTATTGTTAGCACACGTCTAAAACTTAGTCCTCCCTCGCGTCGAGCCGCTTGCCAGCGCCACCTCAACCAGCGCTCTTTTTTCTTGTTCATTCTTCTCTTTTCAGCGCGTACAGCCGTGGGGCGCGAAGGGGGGTTTGGAGAGGATGGGGGACATAGTTTGTGCTGGGCTGTGAGGGGCCAGCCAGTGTTCTCAGAGTCACAGACGTGCGCGCGCACGCACACACGCACGCGGAGCTGCGCCTCCCACACACTAGCGCACCGACTCACACACACACTCACACGAGAAGGAAAGTGGATGTGAGCAGCAGCGATCCGGCGTCCCGATGCTTTCTCCCCGGCGCTAAAACAACACATGAAGGGGAGCGCGCCGCTTTCTCCACTTCTTCCGCATCCTGCTTGAAATCTACGCACGGAAGCCACGGATTTATCATGCTTTAAGGAAGCTCTCTTTGTGTGACACGAATACTTTACGCACCGAAGATGGGACTATCAACTAACTATCACGGCATAAGGAATGTACTGCTCCTCAAACTCATACTTCTGTGCGCCGTTACGCAGGATGTTTCCGGGAAGACTTTGAAATATAAAGTTTCTGAGGAACAGCGAGTGGGAACTGTGATCGCCAGGCTGCGGGAGGACGTGGCCAGCATCCTCTCTAAACTCCCCGTGTCCGTGTCGCCGCGGTTCCGCGCGATGCAGCGAGGCAGCACGCCGTTTCTCTCCGTGCGCGAGGAGGATGGAGAGATCAGCATAGGCACCAAGATCGACCGCGAAAAGCTCTGCGAGAAAAACTTAAACTGCACTATTGAGTTCGACGTGATCACGCTGCCCACGGAATACCTCCAGCTCTTTCACATCCAAGTGGAAGTGTTGGACATCAACGACAACGCGCCACAGTTTTCGCGCGCCATCATCCCGATCGAGATCTCCGAGAGCGCGTCGGTGGGGACGCGCTTCCCGCTGGACAGCGCGCTGGATCCGGACGTGGGGGAAAACGCGCTCCACACGTACTCGCTCACACGGAATAACTTTTTCAAAATCGATATCAGGACGCGCACGGACGGCGCAAAGTACGCGGACCTTGTTGTGATGAGAGAACTGGACAGAGAAACCCAATCCAGCTACCAGCTCCAGCTCATAGCTTCAGACTCCGGTGTGCCGCAGAAATCTGGCTCAACTCTTCTGAAAATAAGCATATCCGATTCCAACGACAACAGCCCGGTTTTTGATGAGCAGGCGTATGTGGTCAACCTACTGGAAAACTCACCACTGGGGACGCTACTGGTGGACCTGAACGCCACAGACCCGGACGAGGGCAATAACGGTAAAATCATGTACTCTTTCAGCAGCCACGTGCCACCAAAAATCGTAGAGACCTTTAAAATCAACCCAGACAATGGCCACATCACTCTGATCAAGAAAGTGGACTTTGAAAGCACCGCTTCATATGAAATAGATGTACAGGCTCAGGACATGGGTCCCAACTCGATTCCAGGCCACTGTAAAATCATCATCAAAGTGGTGGACGTAAACGACAACAAGCCGAAAATCAACATCAACCTGATGACTCAGGGCAAAGAAGAAGTGGCCTACATCTCCGAGGCTTCTCCTGTCGATACGTTTATTGCATTGGTCCGTGTGGACGACAGCGACTCTGGTCTGAACGGTGAGGTGTCCTGCCGCCTTCATGGCCACGGGCATTTTCGCTTGCAGAAAACCTACGAGAACAACTACATGATTCTCACTAACGTGTCTCTGGACCGTGAGAAGCGCTCTGAGTACAGCCTGACGGTGATCGCAGAAGACCGCGGGTCACCGAGTCTATCCACCATCAAGCACTTCACAGTCCAGGTGCAAGATGAGAACGACAACCCGCCACGCTTCGAAAAGAGCCGCTATGAAATCTTCAAGTCTGAGAACAATTCGCCTGGAGCGTACCTGACCTCCGTGGTGGCCACTGACCCTGACTTGGCCTCCAATGGTCAGGTGACCTACTCCATTGTGGAGAGTCAAGTGCAAGGGAGCTCCATTTCAACATACGTCACCATCGATCCATCAAACGGCGCTGTGTACGCTCTGAGAAGTTTTGATCGAGAAGAAGTGGGTCGACTGTCATTCACCGTGCAGGCACGGGATGGCGGGAGCCCGGTTTCTCTAAGCAGCAATTCCACAGTTCTGCTCACAGTGCTTGATGAAAATGACAACCCGCCTGTCATCGTGGCTCCAATGCTGAGCAACCACACTGCCGAGGTGCCACTCTGGAGACATGCCGAGCCTGGACACCTGGTGACCATCATCAAAGCGACAGATCGAGACGCAGGAGCCAACAGTGAGCTGACTTGCTCCATTGTTGGTGGGAATGACGATGGGCTTTTCATCATTGACCCACGGAGGTGCGAGCTGCGCCTCAATGGAAGCCTTGAAGCTTCAGGCCGTGAGGTGTTTGACCTAGCCATTCTGGTGCAAGACAGAGGGGCGTCCATTCGACTATCAGCCAGGGCCGTTCTCCATGTTAGCCTGAGGGACTACCCCGAGAGCATCTCCTTAAACCCTTCAGACCTCAACAACCAGTCCACTCTTGACGTCTCCATGATCATCATCATCTCCCTCGGTGCCATCTGTGGCGTTCTGCTCATAGTCATGGTGATGTTTGCGACTCGGTGCTCAAAAGAGCAAAAGGATCCCAGGCATTCTTACAACTGCAGAGTGGCCGAGTCCACCTACCAGAACCACCCGAAAAAACCCGCCCGGCAGATCCACAAAGGAGACATCACGCTGGTCCCCACAGTGAACGGGACCCTGCCTGTGAGGGCCCATCCACGCTCCCCATCCGCCTCACCGGCTCCCGAGAGCCGACAGAGTCATCACAGCCGCCAATCACTCAACAGCCTGGTCACCATCTCCTCCAATCACGTGCCAGAGAACTTCCCTCTGGAGCTTGCTCATGCCACACCCCCAGTTGAGGTAAACAGTGGGCTAATCTTATCTGCAAATCGCCTTAATCATCACCAAGTTATTATGTGAACAATAATTGTTTTATTAATATAGCATTATTATAATTTATTATATCACACCCTGTGAACCCATACAAGTTTTATCATGACTTCGCCTCCATCCATACCCATCTCCTCATTCCCACACCATCACCACCATGGCTTGTTTGTATTTAAGTTGGCCTTTTGTCTTGTCTGCCATTATTCATTTTTATTTCCATTTTTTCTTTATTTGTCCCCCACCTATTCCTTTTTGGCTATAGCAAGTCTCACAGCTTCTGTCCATACTTCATCAGGGCCAGTACCAACCCAGACCCAGTTTCCGTGGCAACAAATACACCCGGAGCTACAGGTAACCAATCACGACGCCTTTACTGTCCATTTGGCAATAAAGTTGTTTATTTTAATGCGATAATAGCCATAACATTGACGAAAGCACCACTATGATAGGATAACTAATATAACTTCTTGAGATGTAACCATCAGCTCTTTGTTTGTAGATATGCTTTAAATGAGATGGATAAGTTCAGCCTGAAGGACAGTGGAAGAGGAGACAGCGAGGCAGGAGACAGCGACTGTGAGATGGGCAGAGAATCTCCTCTGCTTGGAGAAGGATTCAGTGAACTGTTCACCCCAGATGGACATCACAGATTACATCCGGGTAAGCAGAATACATTTGCACACACGACAAACACGGATGACTGTTTTTCCAAGCCAACAAAAAAAAATATTTTTTTGCGCACATAAAATCGCACACAGACGATTTAAGCATACATACTTTAAATTTAAGCCATAATACCATATTTTCGAAATATTTTTTCGAATTTTCGACGCTCAAAAGCTTGATGGGTGCTTATAATTGCCGATTTAAAATATATGGGTAAATTTAAATATATACAAGTCCAATATGTCATCGCAGAAAGAATTGAAATTGTCGAAAATGAAGAACACGGGCAAGGAGTGAAAAAATCCCTAGCAACAGACACAATCAAAACGCTCAGACGCTGCACAGGGGATAATAATCCTTTGCTATGATCCTCTTCACACAATGCCAGATAAACAGAGCTTGAAACTATTTCTCTGCGCATGTGCAGAGTCTGACTGGAAAGGATCTTGGGAAATTAATTCCTGACCAATAGAATCAATCTTGATGTATGTTTAAGATAAAATGACCATAATTGAACCAGACAGGTTAATAAAAGTTTTTTTTTAAATTTTTACTTTCTGCCGGAAAAATAAGGGGGGGTTTCTTATACTCGTGAGATGCTTATATTTGCGTAAATACGGTAATTAACGAAATGAAAAACGACTATGAAAGGCCCTTCTCCAAAACTATTTACTTTACATGATTAACTTTTTTAGAATCTGTCCAATTTTTTAGAATCTGAATCCCATACTGGCACAGTACAGATTACGCTACCAGGAAACCGAGGCTTGTAGAAAACACATTCACACTGGATCTTAGAGAATGATGAATGAGACTGGAAGAAGAACGGGTTTATGGGAGGGAGAGGTCATCGATTTCTGTAAATCTGCATGTTTAATGACTCCTGCTCTGCGTGAGAGAGCAAAACCAGTCTGAGCAAGAGCCCGCTTCGCAAAAGCGCCGTGTTGGTCATTCATTAACTAAGATGTATTATAAATGGCCTTTCAAAATTAATGGCGCTTTAATCAGCCCCAGGAACACGGATGAGTAATGGAGAACACGCTTGGCAAGGGCTACAAATGTTCGATTTGTTTTGCATTAATGTGGAGGTTGCACAGGCTTGTGCTTAAACGTGAATCTGCGCAACAACATTCCACAAAACATTTTAAAAATTCATCCAATTGTGTCCACGGATAGGGAGTTGAACTTGCTATCCAGGCATTGCAGGTTCGAATCCCAATCTGGTGGGTTCCATAACTGAGTGTTCCCTCTGAAACTGACACTGAAATCCCTCTGGTTTTTCTGTGTTCACTTGACTTGTGTGTGTAACTTTACTGGATGTAACTTTACTTAAATGCAGAGCACAATTTTGATACGGCCCCTAGTGGCCATAATGACAAACTCACTCACTTTACTTAAAATGAAAATCGCATTCACTTTGACATGCAGAAATGGAGTCAATTTGCAAAGAATATTGTCAGCGAGATTAATTCGTGAGGTGACAGAACCGGCCAATCAGTGTCGATGGGAGGGGCTACTACAAAGGAAGCTGGAAGCGAGGCAACTGCATTCCAAGCCACTCAAGGTGTCTAACAAAGGGGTTTTACTAAATTTGTTCTGAGTAAGAAATTTGTCCACAAAGAATAAAAAATCATCCACTGTTGGAGGAGTATTAAAATTTTAATTTTAATCAATACTTTTCACGTTGACACAACATTCTCATCTCAGTGACAGTGATTTGACCTAAAATCTAAATCTAGATTAATTTAACATGATTGCAATTGTTCTTTTATTTATCGCGAATTATTATTATTATTTATTATTATTATTTAAATTTTATTTTTACATTAAGGTCTCTTTACCCTCAGTTGTTTTTATAAAACAATTAAAAGTATGAAATGAGCTGTTCTCTTCTAAATAAAATAGGCAACAATGTTTCCACTCGAACTGAAAACTCACTGTTTGAGGAGCTACAAATTTGTCATTCTACCTTTGGGATAATAATTGAAATATAAAAATAAAAAATAAAAAATAACTTTTATCTAAACTTTTCAAAACGATTATAAGTTCTGAATATCAATTTTGATTGCTTTTCGATTAATTGCCCAGCCCTGCCTCCCGCTGATTGGCTAGTTCTGCCACCTCTCTAACTGACCATGCGAATTGAATTAACGTTTTAGTTATATCCGCTTCTCAAAACTTAAATTGGCACGTGTTGATCCAAATGAATCAAATCGAATGAGGCAAAACGTTGATCAATTCAAAGTTCTGAAATACTTTTCAATGAACTGCCCAGCCCTGCCTCCCGCTGATGCTGATTGGCTAGTTCTGCCAGCTCTCTAACTGACCTCGCAAATTGAATTCACGTTTTTGGCTTTATCCACTTCGTAAAAGCTTTAAAATGTATGTGTGGGTTCAAACGTTGCTCCAAATGACTCAAATCAAATGTTGTCGTTGCAGCCATGAAGCTCTGCACAGAAGAATGCCGTGTCCTCGGTCACTCGGACCAGTGCTGGATGCCTCCCCTACCTTCTCCAGCCTCGTCCGATTACCGAAGCAACCTCTACATTCCCGGCGAAGACCCCCAGCAGAAAGCAACCCCAGAGCTACCACAATCCGCAGAGTCCACACTGAGGAAGAAGAGCTTCTCCACGTTCGGCAAGGAGAGCGAGGAGGGAGACGGCGAGGGAGGAGATGGAGAAGACCTGTGCGGGACAACATCTCTGCTCTCGGAGATGAACAGCGTCTTCCAAAGGCTCCTTCCCACTTCTTTAGACTCGTACGCAGACACCAACGAAACCACCAAGACCACCACCGGCGTAGGGTCTCTGGAGAGAAGAAAAGGCCACCTGCCTGGAAAGCCAAGCCCTGCCAGCTATCAGCAAGGTGTGGCGGCCTGGGCTGCCAACACACACTTCCAAAACCCCGGCCATGGACACGCCCCCGCCAGTCACATGACAGCCCTGGTGGCTCCGCCTCCAGCTCCTCTTCCGACTCCCATGGCGACGTCTGCGTCCACCTCCAAATGGCTTCCAGCGATGGAGGAAATTCCAGAGAATCACGAGGAGGACGAGCTGGAGTCGGTGCTCGGTCATCTGCATGGGAAACGATGCGACAGTCGCAGTGAGATCGTGGATGCCAGCGAGCTGGTGGCGGAGATCAACAAACTGCTCCAAGATGTCAGACAGAGTTAGACTAAACTCTAAACTATTTTCCGAAGTGGAAAACAAAGCGAAAAAAGTACATTTCAAGCATCCACGTTCACCAGCGGTTGATGTTAAAGTTGCATTGGATGTGATGTGTTATTATTTTTTTGTGAATGCTAATGATCCAAATGATGTGTTACTGGTTTTTGGCCACAGTGTACACGGTGTGAGTGTATTTATCTTTGTATTTTAAAAATACAATTTGTAGTCTTTATATTTATATCGGTGTACATAAATAAGTTAAAATGTACATAAAGCTAAACAGATTTCTATTTTTTTATACATGCACGTTGGGGGAAGTAATCAAGATCAACATGCTTTTGTGTAAATAGCCTTATTTATGATTTTTTGTATGTTTTTGCAATTGTATTGTTATATATAAGCTTAATATAATTACATGACTATTGTGTTATTTGGTTGGGAGGGATCGGTACAGGACGCATGTTTTTGGGGTGGGAGTGGTATTTATATCAGTGTATTCTTTGTGTCAGGTTTATGTTAAGTTATATGGCAAAATAAAAGACCTGCAGATATGTCACGGACTTGATTGATTTTTTTTTGTTCCATTTAGAAATTGCTTTGTATTCCGCTCAGTCTTGTTTTTCAGACACCCTGGCACTGAAAGGCCTCTTGGTAAATTACAGCATGTGCTCTTCCATTTAGTCTCTTAGTTCCTGAAATATCCTGGAAAATGGGAGTGTGCAGTTCTTTTTCTTGACAGACTGATATAAAGCGCTGCCTTGCCGTAATAATAAAAAAGCTATTTCAGCGAGGCACATCTTTGCTGCATTCGCCCCCTACTGGTCAAATACTTGTATTTCATTTTTATAGAACGCTTGAAAAATAAAATAAAAAAACAATACTAGTGATGTAATAAACACAAAAATTATACATACATCTGTGTTTAAATAATAAATCAGAAAATTATAAAATATTTCGTTAAATAGCTGTTGTTCACGTATTCCATGCTGTCATTTCTTGATGACTCGCAGACCTAAATTGCGCCATCTATAGGCGAGATTCTAAAACAGCACATTTTCAATTTCATCAACTGCTTCATAAAAATGTTACAATTAAAGGGTTTTAGAATCACTGACCAGTTCGCAATTAAATATAACTACATACAAATGTGCTGAATATTTAATTAATTGCAAGGTATTATCATAAATAGAATTTGACTAAAATTATCTTATAATCAACTACTGTTAGTGTATTTGTGACACTTCACTTCCTATTGCCTCCAAAAACAAACACATAATTAATTAAATAAATAAATAAATAATGAATATAAAAAAAAACAATAGTAAAAAATAAATATATATGTTCGCAAAAATACGCTTGTTTATTCCTTTTCAGAACATGAATTGAACAATTTATGCATTCAACGAACTGCTGATAAATAGCTTGCAGTTGTCATTTTTCCTGACCTTTACCAACTATTTTCTCATAAAAACTGGGTTTCCATCAGAATCAACACAAGTGTGTGGGATTTATGTAGAACAAAATCTATCATGATGACATTTAAAAATGTAAATGGCTGAATGCAAGGTGCTATTTTATTAGCCGCTTGTTTAAACTCCCAAACAACAAACAATATTTTGTCTAGTACTTTGAGTAAAGGAAATGACAATAAATGTGTAGTTTTGAAACAGACAGAGAGACAGATGGATGGATAGATGGATGGACGAACGGACGGAAGGATGGATGGGATGATGGATGGATGGATAGATAGAATGATAAATGGATGGATGATAGATTAATGGATAGATAGATAGATAGATCAGACAGACAGATGGACGGACGGACGGACGGACAGACAGACAGAAAAATAGATGGATGGATGGATGGATGGATGGATGGATGGATGATAGATAGATAGATAGTAGATAGATAGATGTAGATAGATAGATAGATAGATAGATAGATAGATAGATAGATAGATAGATGATAGATAGATAGATAGAATGGACAGACAGACAGAGAGACTGAGAAGTGGATAGATGAACGAACGAACGAACGGACGGACGGACAGACAGACAGACAGACAAATAGATGGATAGATGGATGGATCAATGGATGGATGGATGAGAAGTATAGATAGATAGAAGGATGGATGGATGAACGGACAGACAGACAAACAAACTGAGAAATAGATAGATAGATAGATATGTGATAGATAGACAACTGTGACCTTAAGAAGCACAAACAGGCCGAATTCATTTCCTAGTTGTTGTTTAGTGGTTTTAAAAGCGTAATCCGCTCCTTTCACACGTTCTCCGGCTGAGCGCGGCAGGCGAGCACACACGTCATTCAACAAGGGCTCTTGTCATTTCCAGGTTGCTAAATTGACATAATTACGGCGGTGAGTTTCTGATTAGCTCGCAGTGAAGTCGAATGCAGATACGCGGGTTCTGCGCTTCCCACGTCCCCACCGCTAAAAATACACCCGTCTCCTCCTTCCATCATTTCAAAGCCCGAGGACAAATCTGACAGCATCCTCTCATCATCATCTTCATCATCATCATCACTTTGCTTTGCGCGTGTGAACTGGAAGCCGCGATGACTGCAGGTGATCGCGGGAGGAAATAAGTTTAGTCGTATATTTACTTCCCGGAAAGTGGTTTAGAGCCGTTCTTGCTTTGTGCTCCTATTTCTCGTGTGGAACAGATTTTACGAGCAAATGTTTCCTCCCATGATGCATCAGTGAGACGGAAAAACATCTGTGTGGAGCTGCAGCTGTTGGTCAGAGTGTCACCGTGTGCGTCTGTGCGAGTGTGTACAAGTGCTGCGGAGGGTTTCTCACGCGTTTAGTCACTATTAATGACTCTTTACAACTGGTGGCCTGCCAGAGAGAGAGCAAGAGAGAGAGAGAGAGAGAGAGAGAGAGAGAGAGAGAGAGAGAGAGAGAGAGAGAGAGAGAGAGAGAGAGAGAGAGAGAGAGAGAGAGAGAGTGAGAGAGAGAGAGATGGCCACTAGGCTACTTAACCACAATGTTACATAATGGTGTAAAGTACTTGAGTGAGAGAGAGGGCAAGAGAGATAGAGAGAGAGAGAGAGCAAGAGAGATGGCCACTATAGGATACTTAACCACTACTTTACATAATGGTGTAAAGTACTTGAGTAAGAGAGATAGAGAGAGCGAGGGCAAGAGAGAGAGAGAGAGCAAAAGAGATAGAGAGAGCGAGAGTGAGCGAGAGAAAGAGAGAGAGAGAGATAGATAGAGTGAGCGAGAGAGAGATAGAAAGAAAGAAAGAAAGAAAGAAAGAAAGAGAGAAAAAGAGCAACAGAGAGAGAGAGAGAGAGCAAGAGAGATAGAGAGAGCGAGAGATGGCAGTACTAGGCAATGGTGAAAAGTACTAGAGTAAATGGCCTTTGTTACTTGTGTATGTTTTTACTAGTGAGTATCAAAAATAAATGCTTTTCAAAAAACTTTTGCTCTCTATTTTTGATTGAGTATCAGTACGCTTTACTCCACTATAGGAAGGACACTTACCGTTACGTGTTACATTGTCATTGAGCTCGACAAGTCTGCATCTTTTTTAATTTCTCCAGCGAACAAGGCAATATCGCCACCTGCAGGATGCGGAAGGTACTGGATGCTATTTATCAGCGAAATCACGTGAATTAGCGGCTCCACTTTGTTCCACATTTGAGTTTAACTGAGACTGACTTTTTGTTCTTTTTTATCTGTTTGTTTTGTTTTTTCTATTTTGAAACGTTAAATTTAATTTCTCTATTACGAAATGAAACCTCATAAATAAAGACTTTCTTGTTTTCCGTTTCACTTACAGTGTTTTTTTAGCCTAAACTCAGTATGACTAGTTATTTTACTCAAGTCTTCTTGGAATTGCTGACTTGTTGGAGTAATTTTTAAAGTAAGGTGTCCGTACTTTAACTCAAGTATGATTTTCAGTTACTTTTTACACCTGTGGTCAGGTATGAATGTAACTAAACAATTACAGTGTTTACACATCACAACGTACACTCACTCGCTCGCACGCACGCACACACAAACACACACGGAGCAGTACTGACAATACTCACTTGTCTTTGTCGCCACCAGATGGCGCTGTTACCCCGGATGGCTCCACACATGACACGGCATCATTATGCATGTCCGGTCTGTCATTATAATTGACTGGGTTACTTATCAGTTCATTAAAATATATAAAGCTGCCCTGTAGAAGAACCTCTCTGAGATCTATGCGACTGCTGAAAGCCGAGCAGCAAAATCAATGCAGTTCTCCTTTCAAATGCATTTTACATATAATTTCCACTTAAAACCGCACTATTCCCCTCTCAGAGGTAAGGCTGGTGTCATTTTTCCTCGTTTTGCTTTGATTGCCGCTGTGCAGAAGGAAGGAGAAGTTCAGCTAACGGGAGACATGTTAGTGTGGTAGTGAAAACAAGACTTCATACACATGTCATGCCTGGACAGAAGATCCAGACCAGTGAAGATCCAGTGTGTACAGTCATCTGAAGAAATGTGTGTCTGTCTGACCCACCGACGGACCAACTAACCAACTGACAGACTAACCAACTAACTAACTAACTAACTTGTCTGTCTGTCCGTCCGTCCGTAAAGTTACTTAATCTTGTATGTACGCACGCACACACACACACACACACACACACACACACACACAGAGACCTCTGCTCCGCCAGATTTAATGAAAATAACCACTCCAAAATGCTAATATTAGTTATTTTTCAACAGTTAACATCGTGTGCATATTTGACTCATGTCATGTGAAAGAGCCGCATGAGGCTCAAGAGCCACGGGTTGGCCACCACTGACCTACTTAACTAACTACCTACTTACCAACCAACCAACCAACCAACCAACCAACCAACCAACCAACCAACCAACCTATCTTTATGTATGTCGGTAAATTGTTTTGGTATTTATGGTATTTATGGCTGCCTGTCTGTCTACCTATATCCATTATCTGTCTGTCTGTTAATAGTTTCCATCTATCCATCCATCCATTCGATTTTATAATTGTTCTCTGTGAGTCAGAGAGAGAGACAGAGAGAGAGAGAGAGAGAGAGAGAGAGAGAGGAATATGTGTTTTTGTCTAACATTGACAATTTAATATGTAATACATGTATAATTACTTTTTGTCCACATCAGTTATCTCTTGTAATTTACTCATTTACCAAAAAAGAACACAAATCTGAGAGAAACAAAGCATTTTCTAAAAAGTGAACCAACATCAACGGTGTCAAAAACAACTTTTTTTTGTAACAATGTGCACGTTTCATGATGTTGTAACGCCATTGTAACGCTTCAAATTGTTGCTGAAAGTGTAAACGTAAAGTGAATCCTCTAATCATTCCACGCACACTGGCATCTACTCGTTCGTCGAATATTTAGTCTCTCCGTGGTTCCTAGAACCCTCTTCACCTCTGCAGACTATACTAAACGTGTCACGCTTTATTAAGACATCCTTAATTGATAGCAGATTTACAGTAATCACGATTAGCCCCGCGGTGTCTGAATCATTCTGTCACACTGCGGCACGTAGATCAAAGTTGGGTCAGGGTCAATCACAGACACACTGAAGCCGGACCCCCGTAATGTAACCCACGGCACGTTCAGGTCTCCAAGCGAATTAACACATTTGCTGACCACGGTGACCCTGATCAACAACGCCGATCGATAGCCCACAACAGCTCTCGGCCCCTGCGTGACCCGGCACAAGCCGAAAGCGTCCAGGCAAACGAATTAGCGCTGGATTGTTGTAGAGCAAAGCGTCCACTCCACCAGCAGATGGATGGACGGATAGAAAGGCGGAGAAAGACATCGCCATTGATCTGGCAAGTGAAACTCAGCATATTTAAATCAGGCAAATGTAGCCGCATCAAAGGTAATCAGACCTGGAGCTGGAAGTGCTGCGGAATACGTGCGTTAAAAAAAAACGTAAAGCGGAACGCAGACGCGTGAGGAATGGCGGGCCTGTTCCATCCGTCTGCTTGACGGGTTATTGGCAAGCCGTGTAAAGATTAGCAATTTAATGCTGACAATTAAGCCCTGGACCTGAATTGCAAACGGTTTGAGAAATGACGCTAAGGATAATATGAAAAACATGTTCATTATCAGGTTCTGGTGGCGTGTTTTCTAATATGTCTTATTTCAATAATGTGAAACCGTATTACACTGTGTGTAATTATATAGACGTACTCCTCTCTCTCTTTCTCTAGTATAAATGTAACCCCGAGATTTGTAGTAATATATTAATATTGTCTATGCTTTGACGGAATTATAAGTTGATTTCTTTAAAATTTAACTCTACAAGTTACAAATCATCAGTTCCAAGAGTGAAAGTAGTAAAGTCTCCAACAAAAAAAAATAAATAAACTTAAGTAATTTACAAATAGTCTCACTCAAATGTTGAAAAAGTGCAACAGCTTTGTTGCTTTTTTTTCCTGCTTTTTTATAATTTAGCCTATTAAAAGCATCCAGTACCGTCAGCATCCTGCAGAGGGCAATATCCCCTCATACACCAAGGCATATAAGACATGTACTCTCTCTTTTTTTCTTTCTTTCTCACTTTACTCTAATATAAATGTAACGCCAAGATTTGTTATAAGATGTTTTGAAACTATGCTTTGATGGAATTATAAGTTGATTTCTTCTAAATTTTAAATTACTCTATTACAAGTTACAAGTTGTATAAAAAAACAACGTTATTCGTATTGTTGTAATTGTAATTTAGGCTCAAAAATTACATGTGAAAAACAAATAACTCTTTATTTATGAGGTTTAATTTCCTAATATAGAAATAAAATATAACACCTCACCGTTTCAAAAAGACAGAACAAAAATTGATTAAAAAGAGCAAATAGTCAGCCTCAGTCAAACTCAAAAAGTGCAACCCTAATTTACAATCATGTGATTTAGCTCATAAATAGCATACGGTACCTTCATCATCCTACAGATGGAGATATCACCTCATCCGCCCAAGAAAATAATTGCGGTAGAAAACGATGCCGACTTTCACACAACCCTGCACTTTTTCTTTGTTGGGTTGTGCTTAGTTCTTCAACTCGCATGACACAACCAAGACAAAAACCTTTTATGACTTTAAACCTGTCCTAACTAATAAAGAGGGAAACACACAAGGTCCCCTGCACTTGTTTTCAGTGAAAAACTTCTTTTTTTGTTTTTGAGTCAAACTAAGAAAAGCTTATTTGTGCTGACAGCAACTGCCCTGTTTTCGGATGTGTCCATTTGCGATTCTTTTAGAGGTAAATGCATCCAAGAGCCAGTCAGGTCCATTTAGACCCTCGCTGAAAATGACCTAGAAAAGTAGTGCTGGATCAATAGAGCTAAAAACAAAAAGGTTCGGCCGAGGTGACGATTGTGTAATGCTTTGCTTTCTACAACACATAATCTCGGATTACTGGAGGATTTAGTGCCAAATTAATACCTTTCTGAATGGTTGCCACCTAATGGTTACAAACTTATATAAACGTGGCTTTCAGGCTTCTCGTTTTTAATGGAACAATATTCTAGACAAAATCCGAAAGAGCTGTTGAATTGCAGTCACAAACAAACGTTGCATTTGCTTCGACACGCAAAAACAAACAAAACTAGAAAATGTAAATTTAATTTGTAAAGTAATTTTCCAAGGTCACTTGTGAGACAAATTTGTGAGATGTATTCGCTAGATCTATCGGCAAAGACTGAGAACCTGCCAATCGGTGGCAGGGGGAGGGGTTAATACACAATGAACAGTGATTGATTGGACTGTTTGGTTCAGTACGTTTCTCTGGCTTTATTAAGAAACTACAGTGAAAATATTATTCAATTAGCGACAAACAAACAAACAAACAAACAAACAAACAAACACAATTTAAAAAATGAACGTGTATGGAGCTGTTGACCTAAAGTGACCTAAAGACAAGAGCGTCTTTTAGATAAAGACAAGTAAAAAAAAAAATGTGTATTTTATTTTTTTATTATATTAGTATTCAATTATATTAGTCTTCTCTTAAAATTCTATTTTTCCTTTATTTAACAATCTAACTTCTGACTCGTATCAGTTTGATATCGTTTTACTTGAATAATAAATAACAAAAAGCGGCTAGGACTCCATTTCCCAAGATCCTTTGCTCCAGTCAGACTCTGCACATGCGCAGAGCAATTGTTTCAAGTTCAGACCTGTTTGAAGCTCTGTTTATCTGACGCCATAGCGAATTTTTTTACCCCCTGTGCAATGACCTAGCATTTTGATTGTGTCTGTTCCTTGGATTTTTTTACTCCTTATTTCCCTGTTCTTAATTTTGGACTGTCTCGACTCTTTCTGCAATGAAACATTAGACTTGTTTGTAGCCAGTTGCGCTACGCTAAGCTAAGCTACCCGGCTGTGGTTTGTAGTTTCTGTTTGTTATAATATACATTTTTGTACTGTATTTAGTCTTACTTCTTCCAGCGTTATTTTGTATCTGTTAAGTGTTGTGGAGTGTCTGAAGTTTCTTTATTTCTGTTATTGAGCGAATAAAAGCTTATACTGTATTCACATCTGCCTACGTACCATTGTTTAACATTAGCTGCATAAAGACAATGTGTTTCCGTTTATTTGTGATTGTTCCTGACTTGAAATACGGAAAAACAGGGGCTTATAATTACTCACATAACAAAATCCTAGTCCACTCCAGAAGCTTGAACATATTTTCTGCAATGACCCTGTGGAATCTGCTGTGCTGGAACTGAGATCTCGACATGTAAATGTCACATGTTGCATAGAGTAATTTGGCAGGCGGTAAAACTTCCATAGTTTTTGCAAAGGCAGATTGTTAATTATGTATAGAACACAGACCTGTGAATTCAGTCTCTCGTGAACGTGTCACTCGGATCTGTGGACTAGTTATGTCAATCTGAGTGTCTAATCTGTCACCTGATGTTCAACTCATAGAAATGACAAAGAAGAAAGTCCTGGAAACAAACACACACGCAGTCACAAAGTCACAAAGCTATCAACAATTTTCAATCTACGTAGATAATGTTTTACTGTTAAATCAATCACACATTCTTTTTAAACTTGTGACTAATGATGGTTGACCTCCTTTTTTAGTGATAGACCCAAGACTAACATTTTAGAGAAAGAGAAAACCCATTAGTTTGTTTAAAAAAAAAAAAAAAAAGTGATAACTGATATTATCATGTGCAAGTCATGTACATAACATAACTTGATTTTTGATAGAAAATATATGGGAAAAAAGTGTTTTCATTTAAGAAATTTCATTAAAAAAAAACTTTCATGCACAACTCTCAGTGTATTGGCAATATAAACAAATAATACTTTTGACAATCAAACAATTACATTTAAACTATTTTAGGTATTGAACAGTTATTAAGCAGTTATACATATATATATATATATATATATATATATATATATATATATATATATATATAAGGATATGAGTTTATATATTAATAAAAGTTCTATATAGTTCTATATTAATAAAAGCTACATATAGATACATAAACACAGATATACTGTACTGTAGATAAAAGGGAAAAGCAGAAAGAGAAGTAGTAGATAGATAGATAGAAAGATAGATAGATAGATAGATAGATAGATAGATAGATAGATAGATAGATAGATAGATAGATAGATAGATAGATAGATAGATAGATAGATAGATAGATAGATAGATGAACATTAATGTTATATCCTAATTTCAACATTTTTCATTCATGTACATCCTTCCCTAATCTCGTCACGCTGTGCGCGCAACAACAATTACCGCACAAAAATTTCAGGAATCGGAGAACGACCTCCACACAGATCCTGATCTTTTCTTCCATCGAGGGGGGGAATGTAGCGACCCGATGATTGATTATCCGCCGAAATTCATAGAATTCCAGATAACCGGAAGAAGCAATTAAACAGAATCCGGGTGAATGGAGTGGCCACGTCTGCGTTTAATAACGAGAGGTAACGAGAGGTGAAGCAGATTACAAATGAACCGTCACCTCCATGTTGCGCATAATGTTCCCACAATGCCTTGCCTCACTCAGAGAAGCCATATTTCTGAACGTATGGCACCACGAACACCGGACAAATTAAAGTGGCTCTCACAGTCTCACATAAGTCATCATGAGGCAGAGAGAGAAAAAGAGGGGGGAAAAAAGCAAGATGTTCATCTCCCTAAGGCAAACCTATTTAATATTAAAGTTCATTCATACAGTTTTATATGAAGGCTGGGAGATGACACATTAATCTTGCATGCTCTCGGTATTATGAGAGATGATTTCGGTGGTTGTGTAGACACGGGGGGTTAGCGGCTAATCTGCGCAGCGCTGGATTTGTCTGAATGTGTGAGACACGATGCGAAAAACAAGATGGAAGGAGTGAGGTCACGGTTTTTTTTTTCTTCTCCTCAGATCAACTGCGACTTGTGTAATTCCTGCGAGCGCAGCGTGATGCAAGGTCGCTCTCAGAAACCTTCACACTTACTGTCCCGGTGAGAAATAAACCCTCAACCTTCACCTGGACATTCGCCTTAAAACGAAAAAAAAAAAAAGAAAAAAAGACACTTCCTGCCAAGTGCACTCAACGGGTTATAAATAACCTCTTTACACGGCTCACTCATAATTCACGTCTGATAAACGCAACAGGAAGTGATGTGAACTGGCCATTGTTGGGATTTTTAGTTTGATTAAAATGTGCAGATGTAATAAATGCATAATACCACAAATAAACGAGACAGTAATATATGTCGTTCTGTGTTTTATAACTAAACTTTACCGGTCAGTCTGTCTTTTTTCAGTTGCTACTTTATCTGTCTGTCTGTCCGTTTGCCACTTGTCAATTTGTCTGTCTGTCCATCTAACTAACTACCGGTAATCATAACTAGTCCAGTCTTCAATCAGTTACTCAGCCATAATTAAGCAGTACTACTATGTCTTTCTGCCTGTCAATCACTAGTCAATTTGTTTTTCTGTTTGTCCATCTACACAACTAATCGTAACTAGTCTAGTCTCGTAATCGGTCTATACCATACTAATCTATGGTTATAACTGACCTATAAGTGGGACCAATTGGTCATAAATATGTCTGTTAGTATAGTTTACACTACTAGTCAATTTGTCTGCCTGTCCATCTACACAAATAATCATAGCTAGTCCAGTGTTCTATCAGTCTATTTGTCATAAATAAGCATTACTAATATGTCTGTTTGTCTGTTGATCACAAGTCAATTTGTCTGTCTGTCCATCTACACAATTAATCATAACTAGTCCAGTCTTAAATCAGTATATCAGTCATAAATAAGAACTCTCTCTCTCTCTCTCTCTCTCTCTCTCTCTCTCTCTCTCTCTCTCTCTCTCTCTCTCTCTCTCTCTCTCCCTCTCTCTCTCTCTCTCTCGCCACAAAGTTCACATGAGTGAACAGTTCAGGCGGGTTTCAGAACCCTGCGAGTGTAACACGATATAAGCTTATAGATTTACCAGTCTCTGCAAATAAAACAGGTATTTTTCTACTGTCCTTTCATCTACTGTACACATAGTCTTATTCACATGCCATAGATTTCTTTTATTCCTTCATCTTTACTTTCTTTTCATCTTTGTCCACTGCATGAAAGATGTCAACCACAATGTCTATGAAAGAGTGAGGAATCAAAGAGATCAAGTTAGAAGTAAGAAATGAAACACAATGTGTGTGTGTGTGTGTGTGTGTGTGAGAGAGAGAGAGAGAGAGAGAGAGAGAGAGAGAGAGAAAGAGGAAGTAAAAATGAAAAAGGTATGACAAAAAGAAGAGACAAGCTAACTTGCCCTCTTTCATCTCTCTCTCTCTCTTTCTTTATTAATTCAGTCATGCACTGCTCCTGTCTTCTTTTTATGCTCGTGGCTTTGACCTCCATTGACTTCCGCTGCCCTCCTTATGCATTTCTCAATGATTGAGACAGTGGGAGAAGAGAACAAATGAGCTTTCTTTCTAAACTGTCTGGCTCATTGTTCTTAAGAAGATTAGGTTACAGTTTCAATTGCCCAGAGCTAGCCAACTAATACAGGGCATTGTCCTCTGACAAATAAAATTTCTGCTCGGCAATCTTCACGATTGGTGTATTCATGAAATTATTAAATTAGTTTGTGCTACGAATAAATCAAGCCAGTCAAGTTGCCGATTGATTTCAGCAAGGCTGGTTCGACCAACGATGTGAATACAATTGCTGGGAGACAGTGTTGAACTGACCAATTGCCTGGAGCCATTCGTCGAACCACGCCTATGTGAGGAAATTATTAGCATTATCATCCTCATACGCTCTAGTTTAAGAATAAGGCTAAGCCGGTGTAAAATACGACACTAAAATATAATATTTTAATAACACATCCACTGGTCCCTAGTGACTATTTTGATAAACACACTTGTTTTTTTAGGTCTAGTAAAGACCTAGTCAAATCATTAAAATTTACTTAAAGGAAAAAAAAGATTCACACTGATTAAAACTGTAGCTGCACAGTGGCACATTTTATTTCTTTATTGTCATTGATTGTGTTTTCTTGTGAATACGTGCCATAGTTTTTTCTATCGTTTTCATCGTTTTAGTTATTTTTTTAAACAGACGTTCACTATAGTTGGGATACATTCCCAAGTTTCTCATGACAAGAAAGAATTATGCAGATGAGCGGAGCCCAAAAAATCATGGACAGTTTTTGAACTGAAAGACATACACTGCAAAAAATGCATGTGAAAAAAACAAAACGATTTAAAAAGACTTTAATCAAGAAAGATTTTCATGCCAATGGGATGAGAAAAAAATGACTTGGTAAGACTGCTTGAAAGAAGACCTATTTTCTTGAAACAAGGAAAATTAATCTTTTACTCTTAATTCTAAGCTAGTTAATGTGTCTTGTCTGAAATAAACAAGATTTATTGAGTAAAGACCTTTTGGCTTGTCAAGAATTCATTTTTTGCAGTGAACGTCTGGTTATTTAAAGCTTTATTTCAGGATTACAGTACTGCAACCAAGTACTTTGTCAAATTAAATCAAAATAATATAAAAAAAATTAATTGACTCAATCAAATTTTGGCAGCAAAGGGGATGCATAATGTTAATGAAGTTTGAAATCATTTCAGTTTTATTGAAGTTTTTACATGAATGGCTGCTTTACCCTACATAATATTATTATTTTTATATTTTTTGTGTCTGTCTTGCATCACAGTTGCCCACAGCGGCCTCTCAGCAGACTTTTTTTCTGATATTAATGACTTTGGTCTTCCCATGTGCCCTGAGGAAACCCAATCGCCTCAACAGAGATGACAGGTTAAAGAAAACAACAGATCGGAGCGAACAAAACGCTCAGCGTGAAAGAAGCAGAAAATGAGTTGGTGTAATTATGTCTGACTGGGGCCATGCTGTTTTCCTGCTGACTTTGTCTGAAATCGATGAGGAAGATTTGCTCCAGACACTCATTCTGTTCTCATCCCAAACACCAACTGAAAGTCCCTAAATGCACAATATTGATAAGTCACTTGTGTGGATCCTATCTTCAGTTTGCAGGCCATGGCCCCTATAGGCTTGAAAGCTGGGGACTCATCTTGCTCAAAGACCAATGAGAGCGCGGCTGTGCAACATTCCCTGATTTTTCAATTCTAAATGCTCATTGATTTCCAATTATGGGGGAGAATCGGTTCTTTCGGTTCCTCCGGTCGTGGTTGTTTGTCTCATTCTGATCTCACACTCCTAATCTCTCAACCTGTTCCCGCTACCTGTCATCTTTCCTTCCTGCCCTCTTACCTATTCTTTTCTCTCCCCAAACACTACTAAATCTTTTCCTGCAGACTGTAATGGCCTAAGAATGAAAGGAAGGTCAGGATGTGAAGCTGCTGAGATCTGTAAGTGCCAGATCAATACACCAATTGGATTTGCCCACTCGCATTAAGCAGAGCATCTAATAGCCTCTCCTGGTCATTGATGCAGCCAGCCATCATTTAATTACACTCACCGTGTTACAACCGCCAGAGTTCAGGCCAGTCATTTCAGAAAGCAGACGGCCATATTGGCTCTCACACACTCAACGGAAAATACATCTGCAGTCTGTGTTAAAAAATTGCAGAATATGATTACAAATAGATCAAAGTAGTAACGTCTTCTCACTCAAGTACTAGAGTGAACTTGAGAGATTTGGAGGTACTTATCCGAGAGGTGTGTACTTATGATTTGGCCACACCCACGGGTCAACCACAATGTCATTGCATTGACCCTTATTGGTTTAAATGAGTCTCAATGATTGGAAAACAATCTTTACCACGTGTGTTTCCGCTCACACACTTCCATACCTCTGTTTCTTTCTTTCTCAACCCTGTTGGCCATTTCTGCGCTTCATACTACAAGCAAAGCTTTGAAACCCTGTGCAATGAATTACGCAGTTAAATAATAAACCTCAAAACCAGAACTCAAAACCACAAAACCAAAAATGCTTACTTTTTAAGTAGCAAGTTGTTCAAGTTCAAGTTCTGAGCATTTGTAAGGAGCTTTTCACAGTATTTTATTCATTAGTAGTTGGTGTTAAAATATGGCTATGAATTTCACGATGACAAAAGTTGTGGCAGTTGAATCCCAATTTAGCGGGACAATTGTGTGACATGGCTTAAAGCGGCCCACTGCAAATTTGTGTGTGTTCAGATACGGTCCCTAGTGGCCATATTGACAAACTCATTTGGCTTAAACTGAAAGTGCGCTCTTGAGCAGAAGGCTACTGTAGGTTCCTCTCATCCAGAACATTAGAATGGGCGTCCTTAAATGTTTCGCATTTTTTAGATGTACATGGTTTTCAGTTTCTAGTCAACCAACATCCAGTTTATTTCGTCTTGGAGCTTTATACTCCAGGCAACTGGCAGTGGAAAGCAAAGCAATTCCCGGTCTGTCAATGCGGGCTTTGATTATGCAGATCATCGTGTAAGAATGAAGTGGAATAGTGGAAACTTGGGGGGTAAAGACAGATGGCGAGACGAACGTTGGTTTAATTTTTTTAATTAAAATCCAGAAAACAGGACATTGATTCTGCCTAAGTGAGGACTTTGCACCAGTAGGACTCGTTCATCTCATTCGGACGATCATCGTGGTGGACGTGCCAGCAGCGGGAGGTTAATAAATTGTTATTTTTAAAGACAAACATTAAAGCATCATTATGAAGAGCCGATCCCACAGTCTTCCATTACAGAGAATGGAGCTGATTCCCATAGCAGGTGTCGATATGTGGGGGAAATATATTTATAAAGGAATAATAATAAAACAACTAACCAGTTCATCTAAGGTATTATTGATCGGCTGATTGACGGATGATGCCATTAAAATGTGATTTAAGCTGCAAATGTGTTGTCTAGACATTTTAGGGAGAAACATGAATAAATTAAATGGCTCACAAACACCATTTAATTGGTTCAGGGTGGTGGTGGGGTCTCTTCACAGTTCCTTTACCTTTAATACAGCGTCTAAATATATACTGTAGCAACACATTTTCCTCCACATGTGCTCAGCCATAAACTATTATAGTTATGTTATAACTAACATAGCTATTCATGTTACTGTATCTTGATATGGATACAGTCAGTAAACTCATACCTAAAACAGAGTTAAGACCAGTCAATAATCTATCTGTCTGTCTGTCTGTCTGTCTGTCTGTCCGATCGTCCATCATCCATCCATCCATCCGTCTATTCCTTCCATTCATCCATTGATCTATCTATCTATCTATCTATCTATCTATCTATCTATCTATCTATCTATCTATCGATCTATCGATCTATCTATCTATCTATCTATCTATCTATCTATCTATCTATCTATCTATCTATCCATCCATCCATCCATCCATCCATCCATCCATCCATCCATCCATCGATCCATCCATCCATCCATCCATCCATCCATTCAAATTCAAGATTCAAGATTCAAAAAACTTTATTCATCCTCAGGGGGAAATTGCTTTTTCGGTTACAGTTGCTCAACCGAACAAAAAATTACACAAAAGAGAAATATAATAATAATAATAATAAAAAGCAAAAAATAGAAATGTACATCTGCATAAAAATCTCTGTATAATACAAATAAGTAAAAAAAATCCATCCATCCATCCATCCATCCATCCATTGATCGATACAATCTTTTATCCATACATCCATCCTTCCATCCATCCATTCACCTATTCTATGAATTAATTTTTAATTTCTAGGTCTCAAGGAGCCAATCCCACCAACTCTGGATCTGAAGGCAGGACACACCCTGAAACATGAATGGACCATTCATCCATCCATCCATTCAAATTTGTTTTTGGTGTGAGTCAATGACTCTACACACCACGTCACAAATTTTCAGTCATTTTACCATTAAATCAACCAGTTCCAGATTCAAAACCATGGGGAAACTCATCCGATCATCACCAGAAAAGCCGCAATGTCACACACACAATGCCAAATCAATAGCCAATATAATATGCCCTTATGAGTCTGGCGTAGACTCTTAGTGGAGCCGGTGTCCGAGAAGAACCTGTAATGACACGTTTAGAGCCACTTAATCAATAAGCACAAATCTTCGCTCCGATAGAATCAGGCGTGTATCGAAAGCTGCATGAAATAAAGCAGATTTTCTGGGACACTCAAGCTTCAGCTCCTGCAAAGACTATATAGAATCTACTTTTTTTTACCTCTGATGAAACTTCACACTGTTCCACCAGCTTCCATTTATCTCCAACTCCAGCCGTCTCTGCTGCGCACACACACCTTGTACAAAGAGGGAAAACTTCATTATTCTTATAAGGAAAGAGCAAGGCAGCAAATCTAATTCGGATCTGAAGGCACGCTGGGTTATTGCTTTTCTATATTCACTCTTTCTCTCAATTCTCCGTCACTTGTGCACATTATTTCAGCGCTCACCTGGGGAGTCATTTGAAGCGGACGGAAAGTAAATCCCTGATATAGTTAAGCATTATGAGACTTTAATGTTCTAACATGTCTGGGCACTAATAGAATGGGTTCCTCACTTCTACTGATGAAAACCGTTTTATTTTGGATTGCAAGTAGAACACAGGGGATAAAGAGAACGATTTCTAGAATTCACTTACATTTGTTTAGTTGGTTTTTGCTCCAGGCTGAAGGAAGCAGCTTTGGGCCACCGTGGATTCGGCGACTGGTGGAATTGAGTGCAGAAGGGCAAAGTCAAACTCTGTCTGGAAACACAGAGCTGATTAAAGCAGCATTTAGTCACTCACTTTAACCAAATGTTTAATGTAAATACAATTAAAGATGCCACTAAAAAGATTAGCTCATTTCTCATTATATTTACGCATTTATTTAAGAGTGTTTATTATGCATTAGTGTAAATGTGGCAACTTAAACTGTGCCGTTGATAATCTGTAGTAGTAGTCTCCAATTGTGTGTGTGCGATTGTAAAACAAAAACTACCAAATACATTTGGACATTGTTATAAAATGTAAAAAATAAAATATTGTATAGCGGTATAATCTGCAAGATCTGCTGTTGGACTCATTTGAGTTGTGGAGTTGTGGATTGCCTGGATTTCTCTTTAGCACCATAATCACTTTACTTAAGTACTGTTGGATACTTTTATCTTGTACTATCAAAAACATAAGCAACTTTTACTCTCTACTTGACTACTTTTTTGACATTGCAGCACTCTTTACTCTTTACTTTGAGTTTGACAGAAACACGTTTGTTTTATTAATCTATTTTATTCTGGCATTTTGAAACATTGAGGTGTTACACTACTTTTTTGGGAAATAAAACCTTAAAAATAAATAGTTTCTTGCCTTTCGTATTTCTGTTTTTTTTTTAGCCTAAATTCAGTACGAGTAAAATGCTTAAATTCTTTTAAAATTGGGATACTTCACAACTTTTTTATGTTCATGAATTTGTAATGGAATACTTTTTACAATAAGGTATCCGCACATTTGCTCAATTATGATTTTCAGGTACTCTTTACACCTCTGATTTATTCTAATTTAAGTGACATTTTTTCACGTTTATCCTTTCAAAAAGTCAGTATGCACAACACGTTAAAGCAAAAAATCTTCTCTCCCTCCAATATTTTAGAAGCTAGAAATTGACAGCTCACCCACACATCCACACAGACAGAGGTCTTCATTGGCCTTGATCCTATTACCACTTACATTCCTCTTTTTGACCTGACCCCGCCTCCTCCACATCACTCAGAGCAGGACTGGACAGCGAGCCTGTCAATCAATCACGGTCCAGGTTGACAGAAAGTCTAATGATTCTAGAATCTTAAGAATACACTGACCCTCACCTCTCCGACTTGAAAAAAAAAAAACACTCGACTTTAACTCAGCGCTGTAGAAGGTGCTCCACAATCCCTTTCTTTGGAGACTTTAATCCAACCCTCTTCTATCAGCATGCAGACCCAGTAGATCCTCAAATCACAGACAACAAAAGTGCGGGCATTGGTAATGAGCCCGAGATTCTAATAAGCATAGCAAAGCTCCGAGGCAATTCCTACCCGGAATGTTTTATCTCTTCACTCATGCTATTGGTTTGCTTTCTTTCCTATCGCTTATGACACCGCTGCCATCAGGAGTGTTCCGCCATAGCTCAAGGATCAATCATGCGGCTAGTGTATGATTACAGTCTTTCGCAGCAAAACAGAAAAGAGATGACGCACGGATGAAAGATTCGTCAACATCAGACTCTCAAACTCTTTTTGTGAGTGTGTGGGGGGATGGTGAGAGAGAAGAGAGAAGGATAAATAGATAGAGAGAGGGGGACAGAGAGAGATCGATAGAGACTGAGAAAGAGAGTGAGAATTATGAGAGAGAATTAAGAGAGAGAAAAATAATAATAAAAAAAATACAGAGAGCAAAAGAAAGGGAGGAGAGAGATGGAGAGAGAGAGAGAGAGAGATAGAGAGAGAGAGAAAGAGAGAGAGAAAAGTGTTGTGTGCTCAACCATCATTTTATTGATTGTGTGGAGTAATCACGGCAAGTTATTTATCAGAAACCAGTTTAAACTCTTCTTGAGTTACAATCAGGACTTACAATACTTACAATCAGAGTGCTCACATAGGTTGTGGTCATTTTCAGTCTTTTCGTTTGCAAATGAGAAAATAGTTTAGCAAAAAAGAGACTTTTTTCTTCACAATGCAATTTTTTTCATGACAATTTGCTCTCAGGTTCTCACATTAAATTTTATGAAAATATTCAAAAATGTTATTTAATAGTGATTTATAATAATATAATTCAATAATATTTTTAAATAATATAAAATACTCATATTGTACACGTGGAAACTCTCTGTAAAAAGTAATTCAGAGGACAAAGTCAAACCTAGAGAATGACAAAAATAAACTTCTCAGAATGAAGATTTGTGAGAGATTATGAAACATGTGAGACCTCGGGCACTGCGGGCAATTTAATATCTCTAGCTAAAGCCAGACAGCAAACAAGAAACCACTAATATTCCTGATTCCAAACAGAATTACAGTCACTGGTGTGTGTGTGTGTGTGTGTGTGTGTGTGTTTCTGGACTTTCATGTGTGAAGTTCCGTCTGCAAGGATTTTGTTTCGCCGGAGAACTGATGCATCTCTGATAACAAACACACACACACACACACACACACACACACACACACACAGGGACGTGGGTTGTTGGCGACAGGACGGTGGCGGGTATCGACCCAGCAGTCTCATCTCTCACAGTGCCCACAAAATCTGAAGAAAACCCTCCAGCATCTGATCATAATCAGGAAAATGGAAAAAGAAAAGTTTCCATTACTGAAAAAGTATTTCATATCTGCAAGTCATAATGTCACTAGAACACTGGAGTGACAGAAAGAACGGAACAGAAAGGAACTTTTAGTGTTGTTGTACTTGATTTATGACCGATATTACACACAACAACTGTGCCATCGTTCACTTTTGGAATCACTTGAGTAAAAGTACGGATTCCTTGCTGTAAAAATGACTTCATTACAAGTTACAAATCACCCATTCCAAGCAGGCTTGAGTAAAAGTCGTAAAGTATCCAATTTGAAAAGAACTTAATCATTGTACTCGTACTGAATTTAGGCTAAAAAACACCAAGATATGGGAAAGACAAGACATTCTTTAGCTGATAAATAGCATCCAGTACCTTCAGCTCCCTGCAGGTGGCGATATCACTTTGTCCGCTCAAGAAATTAACTGTGGTAGAAATTGATTTGTCACGACTTGTTGTACACAATAATAATGTAACAAGTAACAATATGTGTCTATTCAAATGTAGCAGAGTAAAAAATACAGATATTGAATCAAATATGTAGTCAAGTAGAGAGTAAAAGTTGCTTGCAATTTTGATACTCAGTACAAAGTAGCCAAAAAAAATACAAGCCCATTTACTCAAGTATTTTGCACCACTGATTTTTGAGTAAACCCGATGTAGAAACATATCTGATATTTCTTGAGAAATGTGTCAATGAACAATTTTTTATTTTTGGCTCTCAGTAAGGCCATCGAAGAGTTTCAAAAAAGTAAAAATGGCCTTTCTGAAACCAGAGCTAAAGCTTCTTCGATTAGTGTTCTGGTAAGGAAATGTATAAATATGTTTACAGTGAAACAAAGTCTCTGATGGTCAGTGTTCACATTGATCTCTCACTTACAGAACCGTAAACCGACAAAATGCCTTTTAGCCTCAGAGCTGCTTTTTGATACTGAAAATGGAAGCGAAAATGAAACCGAATTACATTGATTTCCTAAACAGAGAGAGAGAGAGAGAGAGAGAGAGAGAGAGAGAGAGAGAGAGAGAGAGAGAGGCATCAATAGAGCAGATATAAATGAAAGAGAGAGGAAGAGGTAAATGAAAGGTAAAGAAAGGAGAGTGTGCACAAGGAGGGAAAAAGTTGAAAAAAGGTGGAGAAGGAGGGCAAAAGGTAAAGGGAGAAAATAAGATGAGATACACATAAGGACAGAGTGAAGTAGGAACATAAGAGACAAGTGTGACAGTTTTAAGAGAAATAAAGGCTGATAATAAGGGAGGTGTGAAGGCAAAGGTATTTAAATAAAGAGCGAGGGAAAAGAGTGTGAAACAAGCAGTAGATGAAAGAAAATTCTCTCTCTCTCTTCCCATTTATTTTTGTATACTATTAATGTATATAACTATTAATGTCACACTTTTTTTCTATCTTTCTTTATTTCTCTCTGCTTCATCATAACTGTCTTCCCTTCTCTCACACCATCTCTCTCTCTCTCTCTTCCCATTTTTATCTGTCGACTATTAATGTATATAACTATTGATGTTGCACTTTTTTTCTTTCTTTCTTTTTACCTGTCTTTTTCATTCCTCTCTCTCTCTCTCTCTCTCTCTCTCTCTCTCTCTCTCTCTCTCTCTCTCTCTCTCAAACAAGCATTGTAAAGCTCCTATTATTTGCTTTGTCAGACAGTAAGAAAGACCGAAACCTAAACCTTGAGCCCTTTGCCCTCAATCCCTTCTGTGCTCCTTTATAGTTTGTTTTTTTGAACCCTAATGATGTAAAAAGGAATGCGCTGGATAAAGTGCAGCGACAATGATGATGACGATGATGATGATGATGATGATGATGATGGGGTGACACTGACTAGGACGAAGGCACCAGAGCATCAGCCACTGACATCTGTGAATTACAGAAATGGGATGTGACATACTGTCTGGGCACACTGTGATGCCAAAATTGCTCTTCTTTGCCACATTAAAATCATTATTTGGCTTCTCAGCACATTCCAGATGAAGCCACACTGTTATCACATCTGCTGCCAGTCTCAAGGATAATCGACTTAAAATCACACACTAAATAAGACCCTGAACAACAATCGATGAGTAGAATCTCTTACTGCTTTTTTTCTGTCTCCATCCTAATATTTACTGCTGGTTTGATTCGCATTAAAATGTTGGCACGGTGGCATAGTGGGTAGCGTTGTCACCTCACAGCAAATAAACCTTTGTGGTGAGAAATCAAACTTCACAAATGGTAAAAAGACCAGAGAGTCTACAAAACAGACAAGCTAGACACAATGTACAAAATGCTCGATATGTTGCACAAGGCAGAGCAATAATTCACAACTGAGCGTCCTTGGGCAAGACACGGACCTCCAGATGCCCTACAATTGCCATGGATCAAGCTGCCCACTGCTCCAGGTTTGTGATCCAGATCTGTCACATTCATGTATTTATGTAGAAGTATAGAAACTAGAGATAAAACCAGACTTTTGTGGAAGTAAAATGATTTTTGTGGAAGCAACTCAATATTTTTACTCAAGTAAATGTACTGAGCATTTGAAGTATAAAAGTAAAAGTAATGCAATGGGAGATATGCCATAGAAACTGGCAATTTTCACAATATAACAATATACTGTTATATTAAAAAGTTGCTGTGTAACAAAAAAATGAATGCATTTGATTACAATGCAAGCACGTTAAAGAACAATTTATTTGCACTACTAAGCATTTAGACGTGTTTCAAAGTGAAATTCATGACTAATATTGTAGTGGCACAATTTATCTGGCCGTTTTTTTTTTTTTAATTGATGTCAACATGGAAGTAAAACTACGATGAAATGAAATAGGAGTAACCCAGGTCTTTTTTTAAAAGTAAGAACAAAGTACAAATATTTGTATGAAAACAAAAGGAGTCGTAAAATAATTACTCAAATAAAGTTTTAATAAGACACATTTTTACTTAAGTAAAGTTTAAATTATTTTTTAATTTGCTACAAGACGCCTCTGGAATTCATTGTGTGTGTGTGTGTGTGTGTGTGTAACTTCACTTCACACAATTTCGATACGATCCCTAGTGGCCATATTGATAAATTCTAATCACAAGATGTGCTTGTGTAAGACGGAAAGATGTGACCAGTCCCACAGAAAATTCCTTGAGTCTGTAAATATGAAACTGAACGGCAGAACATGGAATAAGTGACTTCAAACCAGTGTGGTCAGATATACAGCTTGTCATACAGTAATGACAGTCTGTAGGATTGAAGATTGGCTGATGTGTTTGTGAACCAACCTTGAATTCTCTCTTTGTGACCTCATCAAACAGGCAAGGATGGAAACACACACGTGCACACACACCACACACACGTTGATTTTACGATTGCCATTTGACATATGTGGATTTATGTCGGCTTATGTATGTGTGTGTGTTTGAGAAGCCGCTACTGGTTGATATGCAGCTCACATTCTGGGCTTCTCTCACCGACCAGCCAAGCAAATGACTCAGAAGTGGCTCTCCAGACCAGCGTAAAGCGCAGTCATTTCATGCAAGCGGACATGCCTGTCCTGTGAAAAAATAAAGCTGTTATGTTTATGTGCAACATTCAGTCTTATTCTTTGTCGAAGGCCTTTCAAATCAATTCAAATTACTTTTCTTGTGTAGGAATATTTGGTTTCATCGAAACCGAAAGACTGAAAACAGGCACTCAGGAGAATTGGAATCTGAAAATGTGTCTGGAGTGTGAATGCATGTGTGTGTGCGTGTGTGTGTGTGTGTGTGTCCTGCAAATGGTTGTAAATGTAATTTTGAAAATGGTTGGATGAATTTAGATATTTATATGCTCTCGCACACACGCACACGCACACACACACACACAGTAGTAAAGAGATTTTTCACAAATCAGTAGAGTAGTGGTTTATGGGGACCCTTTTGTAGTTCTGATTAAAAATAAACATTTAACTTATATTCTTTGCATCGGGAAGAATTCTGTCTACTCAGATTTCCTTTTGAGCTGTACATTCTAGAGATAGTAACATCTGACATATCACAACATAGTCAGGACAAGGTAGACGAGCATTTAATCATGGTATATACATATGTGTGTGTGTGTGTGTGTGTGTCCTGTAATGTGAATATTTGTAAATAATGCTTGGGTGAGTTTAGACATTTAGATGCTCACAAACACACCCACATACTCACACAAAAACTTATACAGGTGTTCATTCACAAACCAGTATGGTGGTAGTTTATGCAAACCCAGCCTTTCGTAATACTGAATTACAATAAATGTTTGACTTATCTTCTTTGCATTGGGAAGAATTCTGTGACCTCTGATTTTCTTTTGAGCTGTTTATTCTAGAGCTGTACATAGTAACAACGGAGTGACATCATAGTAACATCTATAGATAGTAACATTTGACATCCCACATCACTGACGTGGGCGTGTCTGATTTAGTTTGATTTAATTAATGGTATATAACGACAGTTGTGGTTGATACACATAAACACAAAGGACAATGTGTGTTTAACTGGACCTTCACTCTTACACACACACACACACACACACACACACCCACACACACACTATATGCGTTATTTATTTTATACATACATATATATATATATATATATATATATATATATATATATATATATGTATGTATAAAATAATTTAATTCTTGCATCGCATCACCAGCTCTGATTCAATCTCATTAATATAAGCAGTGAAAAACAATCAACTTGATATTTATTTCTCCTACTTAAAATCAATTAATTGGATTTTTCAAAGAGTCAAGATGCAAAGAGCACTCGTCCTGTGCACAAACACATAAACATCTGTCCCACGGCTGTGCTAAGCTTTAAATAGCTGTGAAATGACTTGCTGTTTGAGGAGCTTCACTTCGCAATTATGCCGAGTGCCAGTCATCTGAGGGTTCTTTAATGTGAAATCTTTGTGATGAAGTTACTGGAGTGGTACAGTGATGCTGCATCACATCCAGCGTAGCTAGATAATGCATTTAAGCAGAGGCTTTGCGAGGAAATCTCCAGGCTTTTGATGAATGAGTTCACGGACATTAAAGTCTTAAATGAGGAGTCACTTTGCTGATTTAATAACTGCTTTCGTCAATCTTAATGCATTGCTTTTATTTTAACAGAGCCGGAAAGTGCATTTAACAGACATGTGAATGGTCTTAATTCTAGCCGATGCATTTGCAACATCACTTATCTCATTTAAAAAAAATCCCGATGAGATGAGCTGAAGAACTAGAAAGAAAGGATCAGCAAATTAAAAGACGTCTGTGGAAGTGCTTTGTAATAAAATAACCATTTCTAACAGTAATGACATTCTAATTAACCTACAATTAAAAACAACTCCCTGTGGATGTACTTATTTATTTTATTATTTATTTTTATTAAATGGCAAGTTGATCTTTTTTACCTTTTAGACTTAATTAGTTGATTTTCAGAATACACACCTATGGAGAAATAACCACAAAGGCAAATAAATTTAAACTAAGAGTTTATAGGAGTATGTGCATGTTAACCAGCAATAAATAATAAACAACAAACGAGTAAACAATTGTCACTCACACTGTGATTGCGCCACCATCATGTGCAATTCCACCTATACTGGTTTCCAATTAACACATTTTGTATTTATAATTGCTTTATTACAAGAATATGCATTGGTAATACCACACTCATACAAACACACAGAATATATGGATGTGATTAAATGACATAGCTACATGTTGTAACTGCGGTTTCCATTTAGATCACATTTAAACCACAAACTGCCTCTTTTCAATGTCAACATAGAAAGCAATCCATTATAAAGAGAGTTTACATGCTCCAACCACAAACTTAATCGAATCTTCCTACATTCAACAAACATTGCAATGCCATGCCGTGTCTCTCAGAATAAGCTTGCAGTTGACATGTCTGCAAATCAGTGTCAGGAAGGGCACGTTTAATGTACACAAGGGACAAAACATTAGTCGAAGCCACACATTTATAAATTCACGAAAATGTCTGCTTTAAACTCTTATTTAAAGGACCATTACACGTATATGTAGGTTTGCCACCGAGCTTTAAATTATTTAGGAACTGATTATTTGAGAACAAAATAGTTGAAAATCCCATTTTGAAACCATACTGGAAGGCTATTGTGCCGTAATAATTTTAATCCATTTTTTATTAGAATTATAGTTAGAGTTATATTATAGTTATTACTATAGTTAGTAATTTATTAGAATTATAGTTATTATAATATATAACAGGGGTCCTCAATTATAAACTTGAAGGGTCCACTTACGAAATTTTCGTTCAGTCCGAGGTCCGGAAAAATATCGGTCAAGTTGCAAATATGAACCACTATGTGAATGGCACGTTATCCGTATAGAAACAACATGCTTCAGGTCAATCTCTCGATCTCTAAGAATCTGTGTCACTACTTCATAAATGTAATCCCTCCTTGTGTGAGGTTTGTAAGAGCCAAAACATCTTCATAAATTTGACACAATATTGTTCACCTTACTTTTCTTCATCAAACAATCTGAGAAAGATCATAAATTGTGAATTATCCTTTTGAGTCCCTTCAAACAGAGCAGTCACCACTACACTCACACACTCATTGACTATTTCAGCATTAGAGAAAGGTGTCTTGTGTTGTCCCAGGACACATGTGAGACGTTCGTTGCCTGTGTGTGTGTGTGTGTGGAGGGTAATTTGTTCAAATTGTGCGTGCTTGGATTAATAAATGACATTTCACGATCACTGTTGACGATCGCGACTGTCTCGTTGCAGATTAAACACATTGGTTTTCTGCTTCGCACGGGCAGCGCGGATGCATATTATTCTGTCCACTCAATCTTAAACTCGCAGTTTTCAAAGTCAACTTTTCTTTTCTAATCGACGGCCAGCTTTGAGCTCGCCATATTTTTAAGGTTAAAAAAATCTCTCGATTTACGCAAACGACAGAGCGCCCGTTCGCCTGGCTACCCTGAAGACCTGAGCAACTAAGCGCCGCGGCGCCGCCGTGTTCTAAAGTAACTGAATGCCGCCAGAGCGCAAACTGATGACGTAGTTGTCACGTTGCTCTTACAGCGGCTGTGATTGGACAAATGCCGCAGCTAAAACGAGTACAATCATTCAAGATAAATTATATACATTTATAAATATATTTGTTTGCGTTCGTGTGTGTGTGTGAATAAACATTGAGGGATCAAAATTGAGTGATCGACTAAAAAAACGCCTTTGGATTATAATCACAAGAGTAGCATGTTGGTTTTGCCGTCGGTCCAAATGTAATCGCGTCTGGGTCCGGATGCCTATTGACAGTGTTGGGAGTAACGCGTTACAAAAGTAACATATTACACTATATATTACTTTTTGCTGTAACGCGGTAGTGTAACTTATTACTTTGAATATTTTCAGTAATATATTACTCGTTACATGCAAGTAACGCTTGCGTTACATCAAATCTTTCACTTTCAAGACAATAAATCAAACATTTAATATTTCCTGTTCGTAAATAGACGCGGGTCATTCGCTGGTGGAGCGTTGAATTTTGAATGCTGCACTGAGCTCGAGGTGTGCTCCTATTGGCTCTGAGCTCGAGGTGTGCTGCTATTGGATCCGTCTGGCTTGCGTAGGCTGCCCAGTCACAGGGCGGGTCGCGAACTCGCGGCAAATCCGAACGTACATTCGCGAGATGGTCTTATGCGCATTATTTCAGTTTTGTAAAAAACAAGAACATTGTGGTGAAATGCAACCTCTGTGTAAACGCAAAACAATGGTCGACATAAAAAAAGAGCACCAGTAATTAAAAACAGCTGGAGCTGCGCCATTAGATCGCTCGACCTGAAGAGAAAGAAAACAGCAACGACAATGTCTCTGCACTTTATGGCCAGAAAGCAGGACAGTATTGTGTGGTGAGTCATTCAAAATGAATAAAACGGCACTGAACTTTACATAGTCATGTTGTGTCTGATATAAAATATACCTGAGTTATTCACAACTTTGGAGGAAAATCGCTTTATGTCTATCATACTTTTACCACTTATTAATGTTAATTATTAGTGTTGCCAAGCGTCTTTTCCACAGACATCCGTATAGAGTTTATAAATTCACGATAATGTCCGGTTTTCCACCTTTTTCAAGTGACCATTACACGTGTATGTAGGTTCGCCACCCGTTTTTTAATTATTTGAAAACGGAAAATGAACTAATTCATTGAAACTTTCTATATTATTAAATTATCTGTCAAATAAAAACGTGCCTGCTAATTTAGTTCACTAATAGAGACATTCTAGTTATTATTAGATATATTGTTGAAGCTGGATTTTCCAACAAAAGAGTTGATATTTAGAACTTCATTTCATATTATTAATTTATTTATTGTGGAAAAAGTCAGACTAAAATTGTTACATATTTAAGTTTTTACATAGTTTTACATTTTACATGTAAAGAAGCCCGTCTAAAATTTGTCGCGCCGGTTTTCCTCTTTTTTGGAAATCAATATATATATATATATATATATATATATATAATATATATATATATATGGTCACCCTACAATTATAGACTATGTATTATTGCTTGGACAGGCCATGTCATTATAGGCTACATAACTATGCCTTCTACTGGATGTAGCAAATTACTGTACAAGTAAAATGGACGTTATGTTGTTACGAGTCACCTAAATATTGTTATTTAGGAACGTTAATTTCGACTTGGTGAAAGTAACTTAAAAGTAATACATAAGTAATGTAATATATTACATTTCTGAGAGAGTAATATTGTAATGTAACTTATTACTTTTACAAACAGTAATATGTAATGTATACAATTTGAAGTAACTTGCACAACACTGCTATTAGTACCCCTGATATATATATAAATAAAGTATGGATTTTTTAAAAGAAGTGTTAACATTTAGAACAATTTTATATTAAATGTATTAATAACCCACTGCGCAAAGAGTTGTCCAAAGGATGCCTAATAGACGACATTTCTGGACGTCTTTTTTAGGTCCGCTTGTAGGTCAGGAATGAAACTCCAGATGACTCTTTTTCTGGACTTCCCAAAGACGTCTATGAAAAGAGTCTAAAATGGCGTCTTTTTATGGTCTATTTATTGTCGATTTCGACGGCATTCAGCGTTCTTTAATTTGTATTCTACTTCATTCGATCCTTAAACTACAGTAGATCACTACTGTTATGTATTTAATTATAGTTACAAATTAAATTGCAGGCATACATGCAGGCACACAGGGAAACGACAATTTAAAACAAGCAACACATTTATTATACATATCAAACATACAATGAACTTCTATGAACAGTTAAACACAATTCTTTACAAGCATTTTTAAGAACAAGTACACAGTTAAACACATAATATATATATATATATATATATATATATAATATATATATATATATATATATATATATAATAAATCTGTAATAACTATAAACTATAAAAATAAAAACACAAATGCCTTGGTAATAACCAAACAATTATTCTCAAATAACCACGACTCGTCCACTTCTCTCTGGAGCATGTTTGAGGTGGTTTGCTGTGGCTTGTTGTATGATGGGTTCTGTGGAATTGGCATCGACTTCAAGGCTGCATCTGCACAGGTAGAAGGAACGTTTTACTGTACATATGCATATACAACAAAGTCCACCTTTTAATGCTAAAACAGCTATGCGTCAACGGTGGCAAATGTATTTTTGTTCTGTTATTATTCATAGCAGGAATTAAATAATTTTATCAATATTGCCAGTATTTTTGCACTGTAAGTCTGCACTGTCTGGAGCTTGCACTTGAGCTTTTCACAAGCTGCAGCACACACGCTGTTGGTGATGTGACAATAAGTTATTGACCCCACATTGTCGTTTAAAATATGGGCCTACCTCGTATTGCTCGATACAGGTGTGAGGCCTCCAGAGACCTCTTGCCTTTCTTCCCCTTCATATTGAAGTTGGCCATTAAAGCATTGGTGAAGAGCCTAAACACAAACAAGCTACAAATAAATACATTCGTTTACATCATGATGACAGACATCAAAAACTAACACACAAGCGTACACATTATAGAAACACCATATGTGGAAGCACACCTGTCAAGCATTTTGTGCACACAGTCCACCTCCCATCATTTGAAGCTGTAGAACCTTTCGGAAAAATATATAAGTTAATTATGCTATCCACAGTATCTCAACTCTTTGGATGCAAAAGTGTTTCGCCAAGTCACTCGTTACTTGCAGAATATTAAAACCTACCAGGGCATCACAAGCACAGGTATCACCAAGGCGTTGCTCCTCGCTTTCCAATTCCTCCATGCGTTTTAAATGAAGCTGGTGGTGGCTGGAAATGCCCGTTTGAGGCGACTTCTGAGGTCCACCAGCTCTTCTGGCACACTGAAAAACATTTACTGATTAGAACGGCTAACTGCAATTACAAAAACTGCATAGGGTCAGGTGTTTGCATTTCTTATACAGTAGTGTACAAAAAAATTAAATAAATAAAAATTAAAAACACACTCTTCCATTATAGTAAAACACTGAACATTTGTTAAATACTTTTTATGACTGAAAGGGAGCGAGTAAACAGAGGATGACAGATGTCTGATTAAAAAAAACTCACCATGTCAAATTAAACAGTCTTACAGTTCAGCATTGTGAAAAAGTAACATTATAGAAATGAGCAAATGACAGTTTTTAGATCACATTACAAACAGACTAATAACACATTAACTTTTGAGGATGCACCAACTCATAGAAGTGTGTTGAGTATTAATGTGTGTCTTTAGACAAACTCACCTGCCTGGGCTTTTCTTCTGTGAAACCTCGACACGAGCAGAAAGAAGTGGCTGGAGGTGCTAACTCTTAAACCTACACAAGTATAACAATGGCAACAGTAATGTCAAACGTTATCACTTTTAGGCACAAAAAACGAACCAAACTTACCTCAAACTAAACGACGATTTTGGTGGATTTAATCGATTCTAAGAGAGGAACGCGGTTCAGCTTTCTGTAATCGTTTGGAAAATGGGCGCCAATTGCCAAACGCGGACTTCTGACTGAATCGTTTTGAAAAAATATAAACCGGAAGTGATCGCCACTTAGCGGCCAGGACGAATGGGTTGACAGATCAACAAATCGGTAAATAAAAACCAAACCTTTTTCATCCGATTTATAAAAGTGCAATATACCATTACATGATTAAATAATAAGTGTTTGAACGTTTTTTTTACTGCCTGGAACCTATAAAGATCATTATTTTATTAGATTATTATTGTCGATAAAAGACGTCTAAATGACTTCCAGACACGGAAGTCTAAGCGACGCCTAAATTAGGTCATGTTTCGACGACACTTATATTAGATGTCCATAAAAAGTCCAGATCAGGTCTACGACCGACCGACGCGATATAGACCTAATCTGGACGTTTTTTGGACTTCCAATGTTTAGTGGGAAGTAGAAAGTCCAAGATTTTGTTACAGATTTAAGTTTTTACAGATTTTTTTTAATTACAGAAGTTACTTTAGCACCATTGAAGCAGACTAAAGCATGTTCATCAACCTTCGAGTAGCCTGTGTGAATTTGTCTTGAGGTTGTCGTAGCCTTTAAGCGCCCATGAATGAGTGAAGTAAAAAAAAAAGAAGTGAAACAAAAAACGCATTTAAGTCTCTTTGTACAAGTCACGGTCAGGTTGTGTAGCAAATGTGCAACAGTTGAAATTCTAGTCCGGATGCTCTCACGGTTCCCGTGGTAATTGCTAGTCCCAGTGCTTTTGATTGTGGACTTGACTCCTGGAGATCAGCTCGTTCAGTCTCAGGCTAATTCCTTTCATTAAGGCCTAATCAGGAAGGCACACGTGGCATTTAGACTGGATTGTGCAGATCAAAGAAACCATTGTGCGTTTGGCCATGGGAGTCTTTCATTAACCAGCCTTCGCTCTCTTGACTACTGGACCGTGCCTTTTCCGGAATGTAAAAGTCACAAATGTGAGTCAAAATAGGCCAGACTGCCGAAAGGTCACGGATGAGAGAAATTACATGCCAGTGTCATACTTTATTCTCGTTCCTAATAGCCACATTGTGTGTGTAGAGGTGAAGTGCAAGAAGTGCGGATGAACCAAATTTCCAGTCAGAAAAAAAATAAGTGTGTCACATTAATGGCGCTTCTGGTGACGCAATTAAATAACAGCTAAAGAAAAAAAGAAAAGAAGAAATTGAGTATGTTAATGGATGAATAGATAAAAAAATAGATAGATAGATAGATAGATAGATAGATAGATAGATAGATAGATAGATAGATAGATAGATAGATAGATAGATAGATAGAGGTCAGTTAATTGGTTAGTTACCAATGTAACCTGTAACCTCTTCTAAATGTACATTTATTTTGACTACTTTTACTTTACCTTTACTCTTGCTTTATTGGCTTCTCAATAAAAATGTTGGCCAATCAAAAATCCCGCTGTTACCATGGTAACACTGGTGGCTTGAACTACAATTCTGCTTAATTGAGCAGAAGCAATTGTGACCGAGTGGCTGTAAAAAACAGAAAAGAACAAGCAGGTACACCTGATCTCTCTCTCTCTCTCTCTCTCCGTCTCTATAGTTAGCAAAGAATGGAGCAGAGCGCGGTGTGGAGTGAGCGTCCAGAAGAGCTGTCGACTGCGGTGTCAACGAGACCATCATTACAGAACGCTGACAGCACTGAAAACTGTTAAAAAAAGGTCCAAACCAGGCTTAATTGTGTTTCAGCCACCTCCATCCTTCTCACTCCATCCACTACAACACTCCCTTCGCTAATTGTTGAGCTCTGGGGAGGCAACACGGGAAGGAGGAGATGAGAATAAAGTTGTGGGAGGAGAGGAAAAGCATTTGTCTGTTAACCATCTCACTGTCTGGAGTAGGACGGACTCCCATGATCCCGCTCTTAGTCTTCATCCCATAAAACACCGCCTAAATCCCTCCTGGAACATTTCCTGATTCAATATCGCAGACACATTTCTTTCCCTTTATCGAGCGGCAGGGTTTTAAACTCCAAACTGTGGCATTAGCATCTAAAATTAACCACATAAATTCAGTCTAGTGAGTTGCGGAGCGGTTCCAGGCAGCTCAAGAGGCGAAACAAGACTTGTTACAATAAGAGCAAACGTGCGATACAGGCTTCCGGAGATTTGTTGGAAGAGCTTGCGGAAAACAATCTAGTGGAGCAGAAATCTGTTCCACATCCAGATCAGGCAGCGTTTCCATTTGAGTGAGAAATAGCTGTTTGGGTGTAATGGTATATTGGAAAAGCAACAAATGACCCTGTTAGGGGAGGTGATGGTGTCATTACACACACACACACACACACACACACACACACACACACACACATACAAGCACGCCTGCAGTTCTAACCGGCATTAAATGAAAAAATATGGGAGAGATTTTCAAGGAAAGACAGGCTAGTGTAGCACGCCGGAGAGATAATACCAAAAAAACAAAGAGTGATAACTTCACACCGTCTCATGAAACACTTGCCACACTACAGTCTCACAGAGTTGATAATGACATGTTATAACCAAGACATAAATAGAGAAACACATAAAGAGATTAAAAGTGAAAACGAGAGAGCTCGGAAAAGAGGGATGCAGAAATAGAAAGGATTGTGGAGAAATTGAAAGAGAGGAATGAAATGAAGATGGATTTGATATATTCTGATCCTGCAGAACCAGCCCATCAAGACCCTCTACTCACTGATACTGCAACACCACCACAACCCCTGTCTTTCTCCAGTATACAGGTGAGAAACCAGCTTAAAATAATCAACGGTAGGAAAGCAGCCGGACCAGATGGCATCGGCTCCAGACTCCTCAAGTCCTGCGCAGATGAACTGTGTGAAGTCCTGGAACTAGTCTTCAATCTGAGCCTCAAGCTGAGGAAGGTCCCACAGCTCTGGAAGACCTCCTGCGTGGTACCAGTGCCTAAGACACCGCAGGCCAAAGACCTCAACAGCTTCAGACCGGTGGCTCTCACGTCCCATCTAATGAAGACACTGGAGAGACTAGTCCTGGGTCACCTCAGATCTGCTGTGGGAACCTACCTGACCCACTGCAGTTTGCCTACAGACATGGCACGGGAGTGGAAGACGCCGTCATCTTTCTTCTGCACCGAGCTCTTTCTCACCTTGAGAAGCCCGACAGTAGCGTGAGGATCATGTTTTTTGATTTCTCCAGCGCCTTCAACACCATCCAGCCGGTGCTTCTGGAACACAAACTGGAGGAGGCTGGTGTGGACCTCTATCTGACGGAGTGGATCATGGACTATCTGACAAACAGGCCACAGTTTGTGAGAGCCAAGGACTGTGTGTCTGACACTCTGAGCTGCAGTGTGGGGGCTCCACAGGGGACTGTACTGGTCCTTTCCTCTTCACCCTCTACACCTCAGACTTCAGACACAACACGGACGGCTGTGTTCTGCAGAAGTTCTCTATGACTCAGCAATTGTTGGGTTGATCACAGGAGTAACGATGCTGAGTACAGAGGACTCACTCAGGACTTTGTGGACTGGTGTCGGCGGAACCACCTCCTGATCAACGCAGGGAAAACTAAGGAGATGGTGGTGGATTTTCGCCGGCGACAGTCTACTGTCATCCCACCGATGCACATCCAGGGAATGGACATTGAGAGAGTGGAGTCTTATAAATACCTGGGTGTGCATCTGAACAACAAACTGGACTGGACTCACAACACAGACGCACTGTACAGGAAGGGTCAGAGCAGACTCTACCTCCTGAGGAGACTGCGGTCTTTTGGAGTGAGAGGGTCACTCCTGAAGATCTTCTATGACTCTGTGGTGGCATCAGCAATCCTGTACGGTGTGGTCTGCTGGAGCAGCAGCATCTCAGGCAAAGACAGGAAGAGACTGGACAGGATCATCAAAAAGTCCAGCTTTGTCCTGGGATGCACTCTGGACACAGTGCAGGAGGTGGGTGAGAGAAGAGTCCTGGATAAACTATCATCCATCCTGGACCTGGACTCTCACCCACTGGTGGACTCACTGTCTGCTCTGGAGAGCAGCTTCAGTGGCAGACTGATTCACCCCCGCTGTGTGAAGGAGAGATATCGCAGATCTTTCCTACCTGCTGCAATTAGACTCTACAATTTGAACTTAAATTTAAACTGGTGACTGGAACTATGTTTATGACGGGCAGCGCTACTTGTTCATTTATGGTCTGTGTTTGTTTGTTTATTATGATGTGTGCAGTGCGTTATGGTGATGTTTGTTTATTTATTTGTTTGGATTTGTTGTTACTGTTGTGACATGAAATTTCCCCGCTGGAGGACTAATAAAGGATTTTTCAATTCAATGCAATTCAATATTGATAGAGAAAGATGTGAGCGAAAGTGAGTAAAAGAAAGAGGAACAGGGATGGGTAAAGATATACAGTAAAAAGCAAGTGAACAAGGGATGATAAGATTAGAAGAGGTTGAGAAAATGGCAGGATTGTATCAAATATAGAATAAGAAAGAAGAAAACAGGTAGGATTCCATAAACCAAGAGAAAGAGGTGCGGAATAAAGAGTAATAAATAATTAAACAAAATATAATTCAGAAAAATGGATGGAAGACTGGGAAGATGACCAAGCATAAAATAAAAAAGAAAAAAAGGTTTTGTGAGTGTAAATCTTAGTGTAAAGAGCGAAAGAGGGGTATTTAGAAGGGAGAACATAGAATAATATAGATAAAAAGGGAAAAATAAGAGACAGAAAATAATAAAAAAGAGGAAGTGGTGAGACACGGTTGACTGGGACAACAAGAAAAGGAGAAAAAAGAAAAGGAAAAAAGGAGGGAAATGAACAGAATTAAAAGAGATATATATAAAGAAATAGTTAAACGAGAGAATGAGTGTAAATGACACGAGAGAAGAATAAGTCTATCTGCACAGCCTGTGAGTCTCCAGATGATGGAGGAGTTTGGATCCAGCATGAGTGAAATCCAGACCTCTGCTCCGCTCGCGTCTCCAGCCGAAAACATTAATAAAGCGGAAACATTGATTTTCGGCAAAACCTGAACTTCACAGATGATCAGTTATGGCTCCATTCTCCATACTGTACCACAAATGCACCATAACACAGAACGAACATTTATTTCCACACTGACACATTAGGAGGCATTAAACAACCTGAACGGGGAAATTGGCTCATAAGTGGCGTCTCGGAATATTGGATGTGGCTGACTGGGGTTACTATGGCAATACACTGTTGTCACTCATTCATATATTTCATGAGATCATTGGCTGGCATTTCCATATTTTCTATTACTCTGAGATACATTCATGACCTTTATCACAAATGGACACACACTGGGCTGCCTGAAACGGACTGATCTGGATATTTTATACAAATAGTATGTTGATTTTTAGCTTACTCAGTGGGGAGTGAAAAAAGGGAAAGAAAAGAAATAGATTAAAAATGCGGATGAAATAAAAGCAGTGAGAGATCAAGAGAGTGAGAGAGAGACGGGAATAATGAAATAGAGAAAGACAATGAAATAGAGAAAGAGAGAGAGTGAGCGAGAAAGAGAGATAGAGGGAGAGAAATAGAGGGAAGAAAGAGAAAGAGAGAGACAGATATTGTGATGAGAGAGTGAGATGGAGAGAAAGTAAGAATGTAAGTGCAATAGAGCAAGTGTGAGTGAGAGAGAGAGAGAGAGGGGGAGAGAAATAGAGGGAAGAAAGAGAGAGACAGAGATTGTGATGAGAGAGTGAGATGGAGAGAAAGAGTATGTGAGAGAGAGAGAGAGAGAGAGAGAGAGAGAGAGAGAGAAAGAGTATGTGAGAGAGATCCACAGAGTGAGGAATGGAGAGCGAGAGATAGACGCTGGTGGGTTCATTCGTTTTCCCCTTAGTAAGACTCTATATCACTACAGCAACCTGCTAAGCGGTTACTATAGTTACAGCTTTCCACAGTGTAGTGGAGAATTGATAAACAGTGAAGAGGGGAAAACAGATGAGAAAACGAGTGTGAGAGCACAGACCTGACAAAGAGTCGTAACTGTCTTTCTCTATCAAAAAGTGCAAGGCAAGATCTCACACAGAACATGAGGAAGAACTTAAAGAGCCAAACACTTTATTTAATCAGACGCATGATGAGAACACTCGTCTCTTCCTCCGCATCACACCGAATCATGAATCAGTCACGCTCGTCAGAACAAAATGTCCTCGGCCTGCTTGTTTTCTACACCGATAGCCTAGAGAATGATCTTCTCCTAGCTGAACTCAGGACCCGAAGACCGGCCTTTCAATTTCATTTCGACCCCCAAAATAGATGAAAAGGCGGATAAATAGAGATGAAAGCAAAGTTCCCGGAAGGAGCGGGAAACTCAAGCCCGAAGTCAGCGATTTGTCTCCGTGAGATCAGCGTAATCGGGAGGAGCTCACAGGGAACGCACAGGCTTTACAGGAAGACCTTCGTCAGATCTTGGAAAACCAAGAATGTTTCGAAAGGTCAGCGGAGGTCACTAATTGATTTATCCTTTGCAATTATCCATAAAAAGATGACGTTTGCCTCGTTGCTGGTGTTGATGATCTGATTGGCCCCCGGGAAACTGTAGATCTGATTCTGAACTGCCGAAGTATCAAATTCAATCAACACACGATAGACTACAAGAGTAAAATTAGACGAAACGAGCAAACGATTAAAACAAAGGTTCGAATCCAGGACCAGTCTTTGAGCAACACTTTGAACTTTGTCTGCTCAATCTGTACGTTGCTTTGACTTGAAGAGCGGCAAAAAATTACAGACAAAAAGTAAAATAATAATAAATTAAAAAAAACAATCAATGGCAACTTCAAAGATTTAATAACCAGATGAAACATAAACCAAAAGATGAATCTCTATTACAACAATTATTTTGTAATACAAATACTAGTTAGTAAAGATGTTACTAACTTTAGGATCAATATGATCCTAAGAGAAATAACTTTAATCGACTGTAGTAATAAACTGTAGAGAGCTCAGACCAGAACCCTGTGGAGATCCACTGCTATTGTGAGACTCTATCCAGGTTAAATGCTTTTAGTACCATTTTTTGGGAGCATACAATTTACAAATAACTGCACTGTTTCTATGTATGTATTTATTCACAAATGTAAGTTTTCTTATATTTTATTTTGCCTTGCTTGTTAAAATTACTTGCTAAATTCGAATTATTCATTCTTGATGATTACTACTTCATGAAGGTGTGAATTGCGTAATCTCTCACCCAATCAGCGAAAACAGAGATCTGTGTGTTTAACTCTGTGTTGGACTGTGCTGATGCTTTATGGAACCTTCAGCATGTGAAGACACATTACTAGGGAAATGATGCATTTGTGAAAGAGTGAAAGAGAGAGATCAAAAGAGAGAGAGAGAGAGAGAGAGAGAGAGCAGAATTATGATGTGTGAAATCTGCTCACTCTGTGCCAAGTAGCAAAGCGCGAGTGTGAAGAGCAAAAGAGGAAGAAGGAGATGAAGGTCTACATTAGCAAAAGATGCTGACTCATGTGATTGCTGGCCCATTGCTTTTACAGGTTGTTTTTACATGCATTCTGTAACAGCCACACTACACTAGTTTTATGGGCACTATGGGAGTCCTTGACTAACCTTCGTCGTGCCGTGCATACAAAAGTTACCAAACAATGCGTCCTAATATGCAATACGCTCGAAATAAATATACACTTTACATGCATGTTGTTTTCCTGCTAACACTCATGATTGCACTGATGAGTCGGATGTACAGCACGGAATAAAACCTAATTAAACGTAATTTATTTCTCCCCATTATGTGCTATGAGAGCAGGTGGCAGCTCTCCTCCAGTTCACACCAACCAGTAGGTGGCAGTATTGCTCCATAATGTGGTAGTTAAACGATAATCCTCTTAAAAAGAACTTGAGAATAAATCATCATGTTTGCGCAACACAACAAAGCACCGTCTCGTGCTTCAGAATCCGTTAAATGAAAAACTATAAGGATATGATAAATAAAAGGACAAAAAGGAGCCTTCTGTTAAATGCGTAGCCATTCCAGAGCATGGGTGGATGATTAATAATGGCTCATATTCTTATACATAGAATGTGACTAATAGCATTAATAACAATGCTCACGCCTCAGCATTGTCATAAAATAATACAAATAAATGAAAATCCTAACACAAAAAAAAATAAAACATTTGTAAAAACTGTAAGAAAAAAGTACAGGAAAAAAAAATGTCTTCTCCACAGTTTAGTTTGGGTTAAAGTATATACTTTTAGCCAGTTTATGCATGGATCGGCGTCATTTGGCTTCAGGAGAACTGAAATATGAGTGTTTCTAAAGTGACACCATCTGCTGTGGACTAAACAGCTTGGACATTGTGTGTGTGTGTGTGTGTGTGTGTGTGTGTGTGTGTGTGTGTGTGTGATGGAGAGAAACACGCTAAAATACGAGAACATTATGTCCATTTTGAAAACATTTTAGTAGAAACATAAATTTGACTTTCCAAGCCAAATCGCTATATTTTGAGACCATCGGATAAATAAGAAAATTGCAATTCAACCACTAAATGCGCACATCTCAAAATAAGCCTTGGATTATTTGCCTTTGACCGTCTCGTCTCTTTCACTATCTTCTGATCTACACACGCTTTGCATCCCAAGCTTCTTCTATGGTATCTCCAGCATCGTGTTATGTTTCGCTGGTGTGACAGGGGGCAGACGAGCCGTGTGGTCTCACCGTGAAAAAACCAGCCCTGGAGATTTCAGACGCGACACAAACCAGAAGCTCCAAAACTGTGGAGAATGAAAATGAAAAAAAAAAAAAATAAAATAAATAAAACTGCTTACTGCTGAACTCTCCCTCACAGTATCTCTTAGCAATTTGGACCGGTAAGAGGCTGAGCGCTAATAAACCAATGGGATCCTCCGAGCTGGGCAGACTACGGCCATTAAAATCTGACCCTTTTTCATTCTTTTCCATGGGCTCAGTAATTCTGTCCTCCCCTTTCCTCATTTTCACCTCTTCTGTCTGTCTGCGGTTCCAGCATCCGGCTGACCCAAAGGACCAGTATTGAAAGAACACTAGACATTTTGAAACGATGGTGAGAGCCTTGTTAGATGAAACACACACACACACACACACGCAAAAGCATTTCTTTAACTCTTTAGTGACGGGACCCTAATGGAAAGAAGGGTCTTAATAAGTGCAATATACAACAGACATCCATTAGTGAAGCTCTCAGCTCTAGTATTTACTTGAAAAAGTGTCAAAATTGGAACTTTAGAGCAAAAAATCGAGAGAAAAGAACAGCAGAAGCGTGAAGGGAAAGATCATGGCGTCTGGGGTATTGATCCGGTTGGTTAACCAGCATCGGTCTGCGGCAAACACAAGCGTCCCGTTGCAAAGGCGGCTGGGTTTGTCCCGACTCTGTAGAGCAAACGCTTTGGGGAGACAAACTGCAGGGGTAAGATTAGCTCGGGATGATCTAACTAGCCCCGGTTATAGTTGCGTCTGAAGATTGTCCTCCCAGAAAGACTCGATGTGTCATCGCAGCAGGGCCCGAGAACAAAAGAGCCCGACAACTCAGACACGCATTATCCTCCGCACTGGATGTCTGATGTGAAAACCTGGCCTTTTGGAACGACAGAATTGTCCTGCCCGCCTCAAACGAATAGAATGAATAAATGAATCAGACTTGTTGAGAATGGTGCATTGAACAATTTTACATTTTTAATGTGACGAATGATTGTTCAAATGATAAAATAAATCAATTAGGTAGGTAGGTAGGTAGGTAGATAGATAGACAAACAGACAGACAGACAAACAGACAAACAAACAGACATAGATAGACAATGTAAATAGGTAAATTAGGCAGGCAGTTAGTTACAGATATATAGATAGTAAAAACAATTTAAAAAGGTAAACCGATGTAAGAATGGAGGGAAAGACTGACAGACAGATCAACATTTGAAAAAGCTAAACAGACAGAAAGACAGACAGACATCGAGACAGTTAGATAGATATATAGATAGAATGACAAAAGATATATAGGTAATCAGAGGGACAGACAGAAAGACAGATAAGATAATACACACTTATAAATTAAAATAAATATTATTAAATAAATAACACTGAGACAATGAATGACATAGAGACAAACAAAAATTACATACATAAATGTAATTAGGTCGGGAAAAATGTAAAATGTCTATGAAATTATTAAAATTAGTAAACTGTTATGAAAGTAGAGTAGTACCAAAGTAGTATGAACGCAGTAAGTATTAGTAGTAATACTGTCCGACAGAGAGAAAAATAGACAGACAGACAGACAGACAGATTAGATAGATAGATAGATAGACAGACAGACAGACAGAAAGACAGACAGACAGATGGATAGATAAAAAAACAATGTCCAAATATAATGCAAAAATAAATACACAAAAAACGTACTACTGGCATAGAAGCAGGCTGAAAATTACATAAATGTAATTAGATGGGTAAATGTAAAATAATAAAAAAAAATGCTTACAGTTGGAAAAGTAGTACATTAAAGCAGTATTAGTTTTAAAACAAACAAAAATAGTTTGATGGACGTACAGACAGATATGAAGAATTGCACATAAACCTACAACTCATAAACTCATATGCATGGACAATAAGTCCATATTTACAAGAGCTGCAGGTGTTCACCACTGATTTTCTATCTGTTCACTCCGGCGCATTCATGTGTTTGAAGAGGTTCTGTCAACAAGTAAAGTATATATCTGGGGAACAGGGAATCCATAAGCACTTGAGGATGCATCAGTGAGACATCAGTGTGTGTACGGCCCAACGCTGTGAGATATTCCGCACCTTCAAAACACCAGGTCAATAAAAGCCGCCACTTCTCACGTCAGAAAGCATCACCGTCACACACGCCAACGCCGCTCACAACTTATTTATTAATTTATCAAAGTTGCTGCAGCGTTCCCGGTTTTTCACTTCAGAGAAGGCCATAATTCCTCGTCTGTGAGAGATGTGACGTGAGCGTTCTCCTAATGCCTTCTAATGATTTAATGACTCCGGCATTGCTGTACACAGCCAGTTTCAAGTCCGGCTGCTATTGCGACTCCATTAGCTCGTGTTCAGAGGGAATTTTCCACCAATGATCTGGAAGAGCAAAGCCGAGCTAATTCTCTCTGTAACGTGTCAACATTCTACACATCGTCTCGTTTGCCGCTTTTCAATTCCTGGGTCCCCAAGAGCTGGAGCCAATGCCAAACTCTGAACCTGGAGACAGGACACGCCCTGGATGGGTAGCCACAACCAATCAGTGATCACGACACAAGATCTATTTACAATTTCTTGACTCAAATTCTTTCGAACACAATTTTAGACGGAAAGAAAAGCTCCAAATCTGCTCCGATAATAGATGAATGGATGGATGGATGGATGGATGGATATGGATGGATGGATAGATAGATAGACAGACAGACAGACAGACAGACAGACAGACAGACAGGCAGGCAGGCAGGCAGGCAGATAGATAGATAGATAGATAGATAGATAGATAGATAGATAGATAGATAGATAGATAGATAGATAGATAGATAGATAGATAGATAGATTGATTGATTGATTGATTGATAAATAAAGATAGAAAAGATGGATGTTGGATGAATCGATGGATGGATGGATAGAAAGAGAGACAGACAGCGACAGCATATAAATAAAGTTTAAATAACAAGTAAAATAAAACCCTCCTACAGCAATAATGGAGGGAAAACGGAGAGCAACTAATCAGCATTGATTTTCCGCGGCTCTACGCGGTCCAATCATGCGCACGGAGATGCTCGTTTGGCTGTGTAATTCTAATCTTCACAATTACGAGAGGAGAGCGCAATAACGCGGCGGTGGGTTTGTTTTGTAGCTTTGCACACACGACCTCTAATAAAGATAAACTCCACAGGTCAAGAGCTGAGATGAGTGTCACGTTGCGGCTATATTGGACGGGAACGTGTCAGGATTTCTTCAGGGATTATGCAGTAAATTTGACAGGCATTTTGAGGGGCTTTTATAAGTAGTTCTGGCAGGTAATCTGAGGAGACACTGGAGGTGGCTGAAATGGACACAACTAGGGATGATGGGAAGCAATGATATGATTAAAGACACTCGAGGCTAGTTGAAAAGAGCGCTAAAGCTAACTGAATTAGCCATCACAGGCACCATGCTGTACTAATTAAGCCGTAACAAGCGTGATAGTCTTTCTTAAATCAGTCTCATCTCATGCCACATTCTTCCGTGAAACCACATGAAACCGTCTATCAATTGGCGGTGATGCACAAAATAACTTTTTGTCCCCTTTGTAAGTGAGATTACCTGAAAATTGTCGTAATTGAGGACACAACTAATGCTCTTTTAAAGCTTCAGAAGTCACTAAAGTCTCCCAGTCATTAGAAAGTGATTGGAACTTGATTTTTGATCCTCTCAGCAGGAAACTCACAAATGAAACTTCACAAAGGTATAAAAAAGAAATTTTTAAAACAAAAATTGGTTTATTCTTCAGCACAATTAGAGTAAAAGTGAGGGAACTTAGATGGCAAATGCATCATCTTACAATAAAAAAAAAAGTAAAAACTAAAAAGTCATTTGTACAATTCAGATTCAGAGAAAACAAGTCAAAAGTCTAGCAGACATTATGAACCATAATTTATAGTAAAGTAGAGTAGATGCACTTAAATTTTTAAATAACAAAGTTTAAAAACTGATCATGTGCCTAATAATAATAACAATAATAAAAATAACAATCATAATAATAGCAATCATAATAAAAACTAATGCATAAATAAAGAAATAAAAACAACAATAATAATAATAATAACAACAGCTCCCCGTGACCCTGTAAAAGATGAAGCGTTAGAAGATGAATGAATGCATTAATGAAAATGAAAATATCTCTTGAATGTGTAAAACAAAATATTGGTAATTGACATTTATTAAAAATGTGCCTCGCAATCTGGCGATTTTAATAGAAAATACAGTACATTATTATTAACTAAGCGATGTGATAGAGATAAACATTATCATTAGCTATTAAACTATTTTGAATGTGACAAAGAGAAAAATTTGGCAGCACCAAAAAAAAGACAAGTAAACAATTTCTATTTTATATATATATTTTTCATCTTGTATTTTTTTTCCCTCATAATAGAATAATATACATAATAGAAAATAATTATAGAAAATAAAAATATAAAGTGCCTTAGAAATAGGACTTTAGAACCGAAACATTAAAGAACGTTTTGACGATGACAATTTATCTTCAAAAAGCCAAATCTGGTTTTGTCTTATGAACGATGTGTTGCTGTTTGATCAGCTTTAATGCGGTTTGTGGCCCAAGCATTTAAAATGCCCGGTGTGTTTGGATGAAAATGACGGAACAAGGTAACAAATGACAGATTTGGAGTGCGACTAGAACGAAGGAAGAGGAAACGAGTGGGAAAGGTGAATCAAATGTGGCATCCATCGTGCGTGAAATTAAAAAGATACCTCAAAATAGTCCAGGCTGGCGGAGTTCTGCGTGTCCTCGCTCACACACTTCACCCGCTCTCCTTTTCTCTTTAACACACTCTTCCTGACTTCCCCCCTCGGTGTGTGTTCTATTATACTGAGGGCGAACAATCTTTGCTATTTAAAAAAAAAGGCCCTTAGATTCTTCTTACAAACCGCCGCCATTTTCTTCTGATATCCCCTAAGTGGGTATGGGAGGGTAATACATGGCACTCTAACCTTTACACAATGTCCATTCAGATCAGATTCTTCTCTTCCTCCGCCCTTCCTGACCGTTTCACGTTGTTGTGTTACAAGAGGTTGGCAGTAGTCAACGGGAGACGGATCGATATCAACTCTACGCTCTCTCTTAAAATTGGTTTTACGGTCTGACACAGCACGACCTTTCAGCAGATTGAGATTTATAGAACAGTGAATTACTAATTTTATGGATATGTTACACTAAACAGCTGGAGCAGAAACTGCTTTTTTTGGATTTTCACGCACATTTTGAAAAGAAGGCTTGTTCTGAGGAGGTTGGGAGAGTGTAGGGATGATTTAAATAAATATAGTTTTTTTACAAATTCATGAAAACATCCGAAGTTGGATTAATCTCCATCCATCTACCATCTATCCTTCCATCCATTCATTGCTTCATTCATTCATTTTTCCTTCCTTTCTATTTGTCCACAACCCAACCATTCATTCATTATATCATTCATCCATCCATTCATGAATCCATCCATCTGTCCATCATCCTTCTATTCATCTATCCATCCATACATACAGCCATCCATCTATTTATCTATCCATTCATCCATCCATCCATCAAATCATCTATCCATCCATCATCCATCTATTTAACCATCTATCCATCCATCCCTTCATTCGTCCATCATACATCCATCTATCCAAATATTCATCATTCATCAATCCATCCATTTGGTCATTCATTCACCATTATTTTCTGTTTTTCAATTCATCCATCATTTTTTTTTCAGAACCACTTTTTCATTTCTTGGTCATGGGGAGCTTGGACCAATCCCACCAACTCTGAGTCTGAAATCCAGACACACGCCTTAGATTATGGACCAACCAATCACAGAGCGACACCTAGAACCACACAATTACACTCCCACTCAACCAGTGGTCAATTTTCCAGACTGTAGTTTCCCGGTCACATTTTGGGCTATAGGACCTAGAGGAAACCCACGCAAGCATATTCAAATTCCACACAAACATTCCTCAACCGAGAGTCGAATTTGAGTCTCCAACAAATCCTCCCTGCCGTCAGCCAACAGCGCTACCCACTGCTCCACCCCCGATTGAACTCAACCAATCAAATCCAGCGTGATTATAATTCACCGGAGCTAAAGTATTCGCACCATTACAGCGAACCGTAAAACATGTTTTTGATGTGGAGGATGAAGTGAGGAGAAACACCTCCAGCCTGATGAAGTCTGCAGCCTCTTGGTTTGAGAAATGCAAACATCACAGCACATGATGTACGAGAGCGCCGGCGGCTCAATCAAACACACAGTTGCATACGGACCAACCTTTTCTGGAAGTGATAAGCAGCTGACGGCCACGTGAAACCCAGTCGATGGGAAACGCGAGAGTAATGGCTGCAGCAATGTAAAGGTCAGCTGGGCATTTTGTACAACTGAATGGAGGAAATGAGGGATGCGGCATTTTGGCCTGTGGGCGACGGGAGGTGAACGTGACACTGATGTGCTTTCAGAGAATTGTAATGTGTTAGAGGACTGGTGCTCTTAATGCGCTCGTGTCTGCGGTTTAACAAGACACATGAACCACAAAGCAAGGCATGCAAGACATTCAAAACACCCCTGCGTTTAACTGTGACCTTAACGCTAGACTAGCTACATTGACAATAGCTAGAGAGAGAAGGTTAGTTCTGGTTATATCGTGTTCCTCCGTTCTTCTACAACCATATTCTGATGCTAATTTGATCTAAAAGGCAATTAGGGCAAAAGATTAAATATTTATGAAACTAAAAATATATCTATCTATCTATCCATCAATCCAGCCATCCATCCAACCATCCATCCATCCATCCATCCATCCGTCTATCTATCTAGAGTATTATCCATCCTTATTTGTGTGGTTCTTTGTTCGTCCGTCCATCCATTCATTCATCCTTTTTGTGTGGTTCTCAATCAATCATTTTTGTGATTATTTGTACATCTATCTATCTATCTATCTATCTATCTATCTATCTATCTATCTATCTATCTATCTATCTATCTATCTATCTAGTCTGTCTGTCTGTCTGTCTGTCTGTCTGTCTGTCTGTCTGTCTGTCTGTCTGTCTATCCATCCATCCATCCATCCATCCATCCTTCCATCCATCTCCATCCATCCATCCATCCATCCATCCATCCATCCATCTATCTATCTATCCATCCATCCATCCATCCATCCATCCATCCATCCATCATCCATCAATTTTTGTGTGGTTCTTTGTCCATCTATTGTCTGTCACTCTGTCCATCCATTTCTCCAACCATACACCCCCCCCCCACACACACACACAGTTTTCAAAATATTTTATTTCAAAATGTTTAGATGAAATTGCACTGCTCGCTGCTCCCTAAATTCTACTGTTAAGTGCAGAGTATTTGCACTTTTTTTCTCCAAAAGTTGAGTTCCTTTGAAAATCGACGTTGTAAGACTGACAAAAATGAAAGAAAATAGTTTGTTTAATGTCGAAAGTTTCTCCGGGAACATGAGAGCATTGGAGTCAAATCAAAGCGACATCAGAGAAAGATAAAAGCCTCATTGATCCTCGTGTTATATGGAGAACACCTGATGAGAAATGCATTACACTTTCCTCCAATGCTTCTCAAGCCGAGCACAAATTGATGCAGAGTCTGTAATGACAATTCAAACATTGAGTTCTTTAAATGATAAAATCACGGACTTACGGCCTATATAGTTAGTCTGGATTATAGAGAGGAAAGTAGATTGCAGTTTTCGCTTTTCAGAAACAACAAGAGTATTAAGCAGCGGTACAGCCGACATATTGCAGCATGATGTGTGTTATTGCCTAGACATGGCAATTCAAGCCTGTTGCTTGCCATATTCACTTGCTCAGTCATTTGTTAGTGATGGCACCTTTTAGCCCTTACCAATGTTGAAATGCTGTGATTGCAGACATGCACACAGTATAAACTTTTGTTGGCTCAATAACAGAAATAAAGAAACATTTGACACGCCGCAACACTTAACAGACAATAATAACACTGGAAAAAGTAAGATTTATCTAAATACAGTACACTATTGTATATTACAACAAACCACGACTGCTTAGCTTAGCGCAATCAGCTACAAACGAGTCAAATGCGTCATTGCAGAAAGAGTTGAAAGGGTCGAAAATGAAGAACAGGCAAAGAGTGAAAAAAATCCAAGGAACAGACACAATCAAAATGCTCGGTCGCTGCACAGGGAATAATAATCCTCTTCACATGGCATTGGATAAACAGAGAGCTTGAAACAATTTATCTGTACATGTGGGGAGTCTGACTGCAGAGCAAATGATCTTGGGAAATGAAGTCCTGACCACTAGAATCGACTTTTTTTTATCTATTATTCAAGTGCTTATTTTCGAGGAGTGCTTATATTCGCAGAAATATGGTGATGACAATGATAATAAAAAAAAACTGTATTATTCCCTCAATGGGGCAATTCAACTGTCAAGGTGCGACACCAAAAGAGCATTGAAGAACCAGTGAACCAGCCTGCCGCCTGCATTGTGTGGGATTCGAACCTACAACCTTTTGAACACAAAGTCCGATTCCCTACCACTGGACTGGCATTTTCTGATTTTCTGATTTACATTTTCTGAACCAATTTTCCATTTCTGGGTCACAATGGGCTGGCGCAAATCCGAACAACTCTGTATATAGTGAACTTAGTGGATTGGTGGCCAACCAATCCAATGAGTAGAACCCACAATGAACACCAATTCTCAAAGGTATGTTGGACTGTAGGAGAAAATCTTGGACTTGAAAATCTTGAGGAGTCCAAGATAGTATGAGGAGAACATACAAACTCCACACAGAAAGACCCCAACCGGGTTCTTCTTTCTAGGAGACGTCAGTCACTGCAGCCACCATGACCCTCCTCAAAGAAGTCAAAAATGAGAAAATGTACACATACATACCCACAGTTATTCATCTCTGACTAATGGAGACTTGTAGAAAAGCAGTTAGACTTTGTTGGCTGTATTTTTCTCACTGCCTTCTTTTTCTACCAAGACAGAACTTTCCTTCATAAGCCGCCTAATCTGTTATGAACCCAGGCCAAGCCTGAGAGCTTTCTCCATCAGGTGTGCGTATGCCCGTACAAGTCTATCCCAGGTAATAACAGGCAATTTGTCTATTAAAGGGAATTTCTGATATGAGTGATGCTATTATCGATACCACAGCCTAGTGTGGCATGCTGTAAACATCTGAGAATGACTTTATTAGCATTCTAGGCAGTATTAGCTAGTACTTTCAAGCCTCACAAAAACAGGAATAGCATGAGGGTTCTATGAATACCAGCTCTGAAGGGCCTGTCTCTCATAAACCAGGCAATAAGAGTGTCAGTTAAAAGAAGCTGTGATGAAGTAAATGAAGTGATGAAGAGATTTGTTAACTGTTCATTTGCAGAGGTGTAAGAGGACCTGAAAACCAAGTACAAGTACAAACAAGTACATACAAAGTACAAGTATGTATGCCTTACTCTAAAAATTACTCTATTACAAGTCACCAATTCCAAGATGATTTGAGTAAAAGACGTAAAGTATCCAGTTTTTAAAATTAAATTATTCTCGTGCTGAATTTAGGCTCAAAACATCATTTTTTATTTCCTAATATAAAATATTAAATTTAACACCTCAACATTTCAAAATGGCTGTACAAAAAAGATAAAAAAAGAACAAAAATTCAGTCTCAAACTCAAGGTTGCAAAAAAGGGATTTATCTCATAAAAAGCATCCAGCAGATGGTGATATCACCTCATCCGCCCAAGAAATTAACCGTGTTAGAATAAAATGCGGACTTGTTGTCATGCTCATTGTAACAAGTAACGTAAGTGTCCATTCAAATGCAGTGGTTCACTAATACTCAATCAAAAGTGTGGTCAAGAAGAGAGTAAAAGTTGCTTGTATTGTTAATACTCAGTAGAAGTAAAAAGTAGCCAAATTACTCGAGCAAAGTAACAAAGTAATGTAGTTTACAATGCACTTCTGTGTAATCGCTACTGTCTTTTATATTGAAAGCCTGAAAGTTAAACCAGAAAAAAATAGTTATTGGCGTCATAAAATGCTGCAACAAAAATCCACAATTATCATTTGTGCTGTTGCTTTATGCTGTGATATCAACAACTCTAGGAAAAATCAGTCAAAGCCTAAGGAAACGGAAGAACAAGAAGTTCACCGCGGGATTTCGCCAAGTGATTCTTGGGAACTCGTGAAACACAGGAGGAAAGGTTATGTTTTGCATTCAATCTTTGTTCTCCCCAACACCTTACTTGGGTCTTTTTTTATTATTATTTCTCTTTTTTCTAGTGGACCAGCCTTTGATCAGCAAGCGTCAGGGTTTAAAAATAAGCTCTAGGCTTTTTAGAAATCTAATAATGAGATGATGAAAAGTAGCTTGTTTTAATAGGTAGACGTTGGTAGCATTCCAAGTGATGATGACACCCTGAGTAAATCCGACAGGATAACAACTTTCTGAAACACAATGTTAGCAGGGTTGAAAATGTCCATCACATCAATTTAGGAGGAAGAGGAAAAAAAGAACATTTGGAAAAGCTGGTGGTTGAAGGAAAGTTGTAGTAAGCTAAACTCTGATAGATTGGAGAAGATAGAAGCTGTTGGAGATGTGAAGCAATGCCATGTGGCTTTCAGTAATGTGTGCGTCACTCTGTCCAGTCGAAGGTCATGGCTTTCAGGCCGTGGCTGTAATTAAAGTTCTCATTCACACAAGCAGTAGTCAAGTGCTGTCCTTGTGCTCTTGAGTTTGGAGACTGGTAGACTCTGAAAAAAAAACACGGCTGGGCAGAATTTTCCTTGACATTTACACTTGAATCCCAGGAGAAAATGTCTAACACGTCGAGGCACAAACTCAGTGCAGAAAGCAAATGGACAATACAAATATATAATGTCTATCAAGATGATCAACCTTTTTACCAGTTGACTATCTTGAAACAGTCCGGCAGGAACCTCCATGTCAGTCATTTAATCCTTTCCAGATCTTCGTGGTCTGCAGTTGTCCTCACCAAACCCACAGAGGGGCTTCCGTCATTAGATAAAGCACTGGATAAAGAACGAGTCATCCATAAATACATGAGCGAGAAAGATGAGCTGGATCGCTCGGCTCCGCTCACTGACCTAAAGAAAGAAAGACTTTTAATCTCCTAAGAGAGTGGCGTGTTCTATATCTTCACTGCCATTCATAGATCAGCCCTAGGCTTTCAATACTTTCTCATCACCGCGCTTAAAGAGAAGTGAGGGCAAGAATTAAACTCAAAGTGTGTGAAGTAAAGTGAGTTTGCCAACATGGCCACTAGGGACCTTATCACCAAATAGTGCGTATATAACAAACCCGGTAGTCTTAGGGCGTGGCTCCGGGGGGTTTTAGGGGTCAGTGTTTATCCAAGGACACTGAGTTGTTGAACTAGCTGGAGTGGGATTCGAACCTGCATCAGACACAAACCCAATCTAAAACAAAAAAACGAGTTTCTTGGGTTTGAACTAGACGTTGTAGAAAACCACATTCAATTATCAACTTGCAAATCTTCCAGCAGCGTTTGAAAAAAATAATGAAGAGATGCTGAAGGCGAATTTACATGTCCCACCCGAAATCAAAAAGCAGCTCAGAAAATGGATGGAAGATGGACGTACTTTCAGCTCTTTTGTACTCTAAGATTGTGTCTATATTGATGCCATCTGTGCCATTCTACATCAAAGTAGTAGTACATGATTCCTTGTAGATGTATTAATTATTTACACCGCTTTCTAGCGCAGCTCAGTCAAGTGTTTTGTTCGTAGAGGAAACGTAAAACCTTGCAGGGAATGTACGGTTACACACTAGGTTCTGATCAGTGATTATGTCTGTGAGTCATTTTCAAACTTCACGGTGAATATGCAAAGGTTCAGTCTACATATACCTCAAACAGAGGAAAGTAGACTCGTTTAGTGGATTGTCACCGAAGTGTAAACACACGTGTCAGCCAACGTTACAGGATATCAGCCAATCAGAGCGGCTTTGAAGATAAGACTGCCCTTTTACCGCCGGCTGTGTTAATTAAAACACTTGCACTTCCAAAAACAAACTCACACGGAGATAGATAACAGACTGCTGCATCTAAAATTGTCTTTCCGTTTTAGTTTGTTATTTTTTTCTATAAAAAATAAGTCTTTACTTAGACGGCCGGTCAGAATCAAGTCCAACACTTCTGCTGGCACCAATGAGGGGGAATTAAAATGGACCTTCTCTTATCTAAAAAAAATTACTATGTATATATATTGATGGTGAACTTCTTCAACCATTTGTGAGCTTCTTCAACACTGAGGCGTTGGCTTGTCAACTGAAATCACTTTTTTAATCAAAACAACAAATCTTCAGGTTAACCTTCTCTCATCTCCACATCCTGGTTCCTTCTTTGTCCTCATAAACAGACTTCTTGGCTGGAGACGGTCAGCACTTCTCTCTAGCTGACTTTCAGGTCTCTCGCTTCCAGCTCTTCTTTCTCACTTTTATCCGGGGTTCTGCATCCTCTGCTTGCGCTGTCCTTGGTCCTGTAATGGGAAGGTGTCTCACAATATATTCAAATGCATGTATGAATGGATTGATGGATAGATAGAAAGAGGAAAAAGAGAGAGCAAAACATCTCAGAGCCAGACTTACAGAGCAGTCTATACTACATCAGGCATGGCAGAAGCTGCAGTTATGAGTTTTTAGATTTACAGTCACTTGCTATGTGGCCAGTCGAGAGATACACAAGACCCCCATATTTACCCTGCATTACTGTTGCTGTATTAACCTCAGCTGGAAATTCCTCATGACGCTGTCTCTTCCGAGACCACAGTCGGGTGGTTCAAGTAATATGGCCATCAAGACCCTAGTGGAATTTCATCGTAGGTCAGAATTTGTTTCACATCTAATGTTTGGGCTTCAGATGTTGTTTTGCACAACACTACCTCTGTTGTAGTGTCTTCTGTTTGCACTGTTTTTGTATATTGTCTGTGTTTGTATATATTTTTATTGGCTGAGGGGAATTCAGTTTCACTGTGCTGTGCATCACAGATGTACAGCATATGTGACAATACAGTTACTTGACTTGACTTTTACAGGGTTACAGGTTTTTTTTTTGTAAAAGTATAAGTAGGACCAACTAACAAAATGAATAAAAACCAAAAAACGATGATTCTACAAAATCGTTCTTACAGAAGAAAAACGTGTATCATAATGAAATAAAAAGTAATATTCTAAAGAAACTATAAAAAAATAAATGCATAAATTAAAGCTTACACAATATACATAAACAAAGTACATAATACATACAAAATACATACACAATTAAATAAACAAATAAAACAAAAGACAAAACAAATGGTGATGCTACAGACTTAATTGTTTCTTAAAAGAGAAAAAGGCATATAAAAGACAAATAAACTGAGTAATTCAACTAACTAACTAATTAACCAACCAACCTACTAATTGTCCAACCAATTAACTAACTAACTAAATAAATAAAGAAATATAATAAAGAAATATGAAAAAAGGTAATACTGTACTGTAAAGAATCTATTTAAAAAAAAAAAGCATAACTAAATGCATGCATAAAAATAAGTCAATGATGTCTTTGACCAGTTACTTCTTATAAGTTGTTGTACCACATAAATAAGCAAACATTACACACATCAGAGACCGGTGCAATTCCATGTAATAGATTTTGCATACACTAAAACATTTATTGTTTGTTTTTGAATTGTTAATTGATAAGAAAAATCACACCCTTTGATGTATCCACTGCAGAGGAATTGTGAGTGGACGTAGAGGTGTGTGTGTGTGTGTGTGTGTGTGTGTCGGAGGGGTAGGGGTGCTCGTCCTTGACGTCAAACGTGGAAAGTAATGAGCTTTCAGGTGGGATTTATAGCACGGCGTAACTCTTGGAACTCTAGACAGAATGGATGAGAAGAGCAGGCCGTGGCAGTTATTGGCACCAGGCCTGAGATATGTAAAAAGCCAGTCATCTGCTGAGTGATGGAGCCGCCTGCTGCCGCTCTCCCTGCCCGGCCGTCACAGCCACTGATGTGGTTATGACTTCCTTTCCTCACTAAATCTATCAGAACTACTATTCTACAAACAAATCACATGTGAGGGAATTCATTTGGGATACTTTCAAACCCTGACATTTAAGAAGAAAATGACAAAGTGGGAGGACGATGGAGAAGATGGCTTTGCCCGCTTCATGATTCTATATTTCGGCCATCGGTTTCTGATTTGCCCGATGTGAAATCAGGAAAAAAATAAGTCACCAATTGTCTTATTACAAAACATGCCCGGAAGTGAAGGCCTTGAAGAGCTGATTCATGGGTTTTTATAAGAGGTTTAAGACTCTGACCCTGCAGGAAGAGATTGTAAAACTAAGACTTATTTAATGATCTTCAAAGTTATTGAGTTGCTGTAAGACGCACTGGCAGCTGAGAAAAAAAATGACTCTTGAGATTACCTAAAAAGAAATGTTTAATGTTGGTTTTAAAAATTCTATGGTTATCTGGCATGGTGGAGCAGTGGGTAGCACTCACGGTGCTGCCCAAGATGAAGTGGGCAGCTGCTCTTCTGCTAAGCAAATGGTTCAAGTTCAAGTTTAAGTTCAGTTTCACCAAATTACATTGTTTACACAAATACAATCACCCCGCTAATATAAGCACACGCATGATTTTTCAGGCACAAAATAAAAATTCCAAAAACAATAAATAAATAAATAATAAGTTAATTATTTAGTTATTAGTTCATTGAATAATTTTTTTGTTTATTACATTTCAGCACTTTGAGATTTTTTTTAATGGAAAGTGTGCTATATATAAAATATATAAATTATTATTATTATTATTGTTATTATTATTATTATCATTATTACTATTATTACTATTATTATTATTATTATTATTATTATTATCATTACATACTATTGTTTAGAAGTTTAAATTATGTGTTTGATGTCCTACTCTGTAAGGCGACCTTATAAATAACCTATTTATATCTTTTATCTTTTACTAATAGTATTTTAAATAGATTTTTGGATCAAAAAATTTGTCAAATAAATATAAATTAGCCCTATTCTTAGCCTTTTTGAGCTCATGTTCCCTCTGTTTATATTTCACGTATTTATTTATTTCTTTGTTTGTTTGTTTATTTATACATTTTTCTATTTTAATTGTTTATTTATAATCAAAATCTGGCTCTCTTATAAACAAAGTCTGCATTGGAATCTCTCCTCTGCTTTATTTGTACCAGTATCTACTCACCTGTCTATGGTTTCTGGCTAGAGATGGAGTAAAAGTGAGAACAAGAAAGTGAAAGCCGAATTCCCACTTCTTAAGTTCTTCCAGAACTGAGCCAAAGTTCCCCAAGGATTGACATGCAACCTTCCCTGAAATTGTTCTCAGCCATTACCCAGTGTGTGTTGAAGCATCGGTTTTGGTCCCTGTAATTGCATGTTTATTTCCTGATAGACTATGTGTGTGGCGTAGTGTTAAACATCAAGATGGTTTGGAGACTTTTTTAGCCGTGTGCATCGGAACATGTGCCACCATCCAAATGTTGTGGGCATTTCTAGAGCGCAAAATAATGAAACTGTGTCAAGTCCGTTGACAACCATCTATCTAGTGAAATCTACACTGTTGACTGGGGTTGATTTTTCTCTCAAAATAACAGAAATTCACAAAAATAAATGCTGTGCTCTGAATTTCTCTAGAAAATAAGATCGGATTAAATCTGATGTTCCAAAATAATTTTACAATTTTATTTTTATTTGAAAAATAATGAAAAGAAGAAAGCATGTTGAAACTAAAAATAAATGGGACAAATTAATTATATAGATTATTTTAATATTTTTTTGTCTATTTATTTAGAATTTTTTTAGTTATTATGATGATGATAATGATGATGTTGATTATTATTATTATTATTATTATTATTATTATTATTATTATTATTATTATTATTATCATCATTACTATTTAAAATTACTATTATTTCATCTTGTCTTGTTAAAATGTTTTGTTCTTAATTATTTATTATAGTTGATTAGACAACCTTATTTATTAAAATGCAAAGAAAGAGAAATGTTAGTTTAACAATTTCTCACCCTTTCTTTTTCTAAGCAGAAACCACTGATTTTTTTTCTCACAAGTCAAGAAGAGGCAAAAAGAGTCAATATCTGCATAAATATACATTTAAACAGTTATTTTAATATTTACCATACTTCAAGACCACTTTTTATATATATAATTTGACTCTACATTGTACAATCTGGTGTTATTTAAAAAAAAATAGTTGTAATTAATTTTATTAATAAATAATAATAATTATATAACAGTTAACTAAAATAGATAATTTTAATTAATAAAAAATAAAAAAACAAGATAAAAGACATTTTTTAAAATAAAAGTCAATACATCACAAAAGCTATAATTGAAAAGCAAACACAATCAAAAAACAACAACATGATATTTAAGTGTAATGTTTAAATTGAGATTCATGAACACATGACAAATGCCTTTACAGTCAGCGGAATCAGGCGTAAAACACAAGTTAATTGAGTTAATCAGCACATTTCAGAAAACACACCAACAGCGGCAGTAAAGCATGACGGCCACGTTCTAGAACATTAAAGCATCCTTGTAGTTATTTCTTCTCAGATCTTTCACTTCAGCCTCATGATGAATTTGCTAATAATTACAATTCATCGTGATTAGTCTCCATGTAATTGAGCAAAGAAATGCTAAAGGCCGAGCTCTGAACTTCTGTTTGCATGCGGAACTGAAGCACACTTAACAATCACCGTGACCAAATTAACTCTGCAGTATTCAGGTCCGGTTGAGAATGGCGAGTAGTTAGTGCGTGGGGTGTTTTACACATAAAGCGGCTTTTCAGCCTCACTGCATTAGCTCTGTGGGCACTTTCTCTACCTCGCTGCCATTTATCTTGTCTCAAAGATGTATGCCACCATGGAAATATATCCCATTTTACCAGCCTTTCATAAAACATATTCTTTGGTAATGGTCTTTTGTCGTGGCCTTATGTTTTATTGAACAGGCTTCATTTTGATTCAACCAACCTGTAAGTCCTTCAAAGCTAAGAGAGGGAAATTGTGTGTATGTATGTATGTATATATATATATATATATATATATATATATATATATATATATATATATATATATAATGAGCCGCACCTGGTGACACAAGCACAGCTCTCTTGGGTAGAACGCATTAAAAATAATAATCGCAAATTAACTTTTACAATTATCAATGCGTTAACGCGTTAACTTTGATTTTGAATATATATTTATTTATATACACCTAGTATATATGTATACACACATTTAATAGCATCTCCTATAAAAATTAGTCACCTTGTCTTTTCCAGGCAATTTTCTTCAGGTCGAGATGGTATTTATCAAGCGAGGAATATGCAGGTGAACACACCATCTTTATTGGCTTCTATTTACCCGAGCTCTAGCCGAACACAGAAAGGCGGCATGCGCACACAGCAAGGGTTTCGTGTGATTACATGGAGAATTCCATTTCCAATTTGACATGAGCTGTGGGTGGTTTATTAATCTCGCAGCTTTAAAGACATGCCATGTTTCCCTGACTTCTCCGCGTCTCCCCGGGCTGAGTGTCGACGGAGAAGGTGGTGCAACTGGCAGGACGCTCGGGGGCTGAGACATGTCTTTCCTTTGTAACGGTCTCAAAACGTGTGTTTGCGCACATGTAGGATTTTGAAATGTGCATGTTTTTTCAAAGATCAATCCTGGATTGAGGTTGTGTTTCTTTAAAGGCTTGAGTAGAACATAAAACATATAAAAGCAAGGACATGCGTTTTTGAAAATATGTAATGCGTGTATGTGTGTAGGTGTGTGTTTGTGTGAGAGAGAGAGAAAGAGAGAGAGAGAGAGAGAGAGAGAGAGAGAGAGAGAGAGAGAGAGAGAGAGAGAGAGAGTCCGATAAACAGATATGTGAAATCTAATGAACCTAATTTGGACTTGTAATAAAAATATGATTTGCGTACAGTGTGGTACATTAACATAGTTAATGTACTACACCGTAAGTAAATATAAAACAAGACCTTTCTCAACAAGCCGACAGTGGCATTTGAACCCTCATAGTTTCTTTTAATGCATTTACATTTACATTTTTTGCATTAATCAGAAGCTTTTATTTGAAGTGAGTGAGTGAGTTTTGAGTGAGTACAAGAGCAATACAGATACCTGGAAATTAAACCACTTTGATGTAAAAAAACAACATTCTACTGATGCCATAGCAAAGCTTTCTGCAAAGTTAAATTCATGACAGTGATCCAGTAACGGTCAAGTTAGACCTGAAAAAAAAAATACATAATTACGTTCTTAAAAACAAACAAGCAAACAAACAAACAAACAAATAAATAAAGCCTTAAGCCATGCTGGTGGTCAGGGTCTTGCTCAAGGACATTCAGCCATTTAGAGAGAAAGAGAGAAAGAGAGAGAGAGGGAGAGAGAGAGAGAGAGAGAGAGAGAGAGAGAGAGAGAGAGAGAGAGAGAGAGAGAGAGAGAGAGAGAGAGAGAGAGACAAACATGAACAAATATTGAATGTTAACTAATAAATACTACCATATATGAAAAAAAACAAGGGGGACAATATAGTAAATAATTTTTATATTTGGACTATTACGCAATATTGTTTACATTAAGCAACATGCATTGCATATTAGGCTAAACACAAATCTCAGATTATTATTACTAGTGAAAGGTATGTTGGTAGGAAGTTAGGTATATACTTTATTTATTCCTGGAAATTCTCGAGAAATAAAATAATAATATTAATATTAAAAATAAAAATCTAGAAACATGGCTGAAACTGTTTCAGAAAACTATAACTCTTTGTAATTCATAAATCTCCCTCTGTAGAACCATCACCGCCTGAAGATCGTGTTTTCCTCACGGCTGGTAAGAGAAGCACGTCTTCTACCACCGCTTGCCTGATTTATATTCCAGCTAAATGAGACCACGGGCCCGGCTGTAGGTGCCATTCGCCTTCAGTCATTCAAAAAGTCAGTCCTATTATGTAGAAACACTTGCTTGGTGTTGTTCCACTTCTTCATGTGGTACAAATGGGCTTGTTGAATGAGGTAATTACATTTCGTGGGCCACAAATACGGAGTCCGTGTGGAAATCCTTTGGGGAATCTAAAGTGATATCCATGTCTAAATCCTCCAGGGAATTCGCGGCAATGTTCTCACCGAGACAGACTGCTTTTCTCAAAGATTTCGTTTTTTGCTGGGTAATGAAGTCCAGTTTGCCGCAAAGACATTTTTTTGCCACTAGTGAGTACGAAGACATATTGTCTCATAAGTCCAATTCTCGTTTTGTGGCGGTGTGTGTGCAGAAGTGTGTTCTTTAACGGACTGGGTTACAAATCCACAGCGAAGCTCTGCTCCATGAGCGACTGAATGAGTCTAAAGCTGTGTGATAAAATTGCTTTGGTCGTAAATAAGTTTGGACTTTCTGTTTTTGTCCCTTGATCTGGAGACCATCTGTGCAGAGCTGTCACAAACGTCATTCCCCTGCTCGGATGAATCCACTTTCAGATTATTGAGGATAAAACGGATAAAAGCAGAAACAACGGTAAGCTACTACACACAGCGATGGCGTTTCTCACCGAGAAAAAGATTGTCAAGACGGGACTGAAAGAATTTCATTGACTCTTGGCTCTTTGACTTTAATAGCAGAAATAAGTTCCAAGTATCCTTAAGTTGCAATTAGTTGCTTGTTATGCATTTTTAAGCATAAAAAATGTCCTCTTCAAGAAAGCCGCAAGTTGTTTTCTTTGCAACATTGAAACAGAAAAACGAAGTAATTGTAGCAAACTTTTTGGACAGCCATCAAGAAAAGATAAGTCGGACAAAAAAATGTAAAATATTATAATTTTAATACATTATAATAATGCAAAAAATAACATTCAAACACGTAACATGTAATCTGAATTTTCAGATTACATTTTCCAATCGTTTTCAAAGTGTGTGTGCCCATTTTTTTTGCAGTAGATTGTGAGTATCTGTGTGTGAACAGAGTGAAGTCTTAATTCATAGTATGGATTTTTTCGCAGCTCTCAAATTTACACTTCAGGCAGCATGATTTCTGATCTGTGTCAAATTCTCTCTCCCTCTCTCTCTCTCTCTCTCTCTCTCTCACACACACGGGGAAACAGAATGCACAGGTAGATCAATACTTTTGAAGTTGCCCTATAAATCAAAATCATTTCGCAAACTTTTTCCAAACGCATCCAGTTCCTATTTTGTCAGTAGCAATTAAGCGTACAACATATGTGGGAGCAAAACCTTTATTTGTACACTATTGAAATGTAAAACAGAACAAGACGTTACTAAAAAAGTGAAATATAAGTTTAGCTCAATTTTGTAATACTAAGCTTATGTAACCATGCATCTTCAAAGATGTTTCCAAAGACACCGAAACATAAATAAATACAGTAAAGCTACTGTGGTAAGAGCTACTCAAAAATGAAAATAATATCCACAATATTGAAATACATTTAATTCAATTAAACATGTTGAGTTCAATTGAAAGAGTTACAATAAAAGAGTTCAATAAAAGAAACATAAAAGAGTTGTGGCTCTTTCTATTGTATTTGTGCAAACTCACATAAATTGTGTAATTCAACACTTGCATCACAACTCATACTCTGACCTCTTGAAATAATTCACAGAATTGTTATTTCAACCATCCATCTATTTTCGGAACCGCTTTTCTATTGCTGGGCCACAGGGATCTGTGCTTTTCAAAAAAAAAAAAAAAAAAAAAAAATCTTGTCAGTCTTCACGTTGCGCTTGTTTAATCAACGTCAAGCACATCTCAAATTGCCTAATAATAAATCAAGGCTTAAATTTAATCCTCAAGGAAAAGATATCGCCGTAGGATTTGATAGTCTACACCACCATTTGTTTAGACAATCAATATGAGAAAATGTCACATGACAACTTAATAGGATGCAGCTTCTTCACCTGTCATGTCATCTTCCCACACTCATCATCACGGGTATCATTGCTGAACATTATCACAGCAAATCAATGCCCTGTTCACAGCTATGAATACAGAATGGTTTATCTCTTTTACAAAGCCCATTCACAGCCAAATTTATGACTATTGATCAGTGTCCATAACAACATACATTGCCTAATAATTAAAAACCACTCAAGTTTCAAACGGTTTGTACAGTGCTACGTGAAGGTCTCTCTCTCTTTCCCTCTCTCTCTCTCTCTCTCTCTCTCTCTCTCTCGCCTTTAATATGGTCTACTACATTTGGGAAGGTTGTTCAGCAGCAGCTGGTTATACATTTTTGCCTCATCAATTTGTTGACTTCCCATGAGGCGTTTTATCACAGAGTCTGGTAAATAGAACACAAATCGACCCAATTATTTAGAAGTTTGCCATCACACGCTCCAGAGACAAACAGGCAAATACACAAATGACTTTTCAGCCACCAGACAAGAAATGCGAACGCTCAGAGGGTCAATAGCAGTGAAAAAATATAACACGATTGATCGGAATGTATGATCTGATTGAGGTATCCCTTTTATTTAATGAATCGTCTGAGTTGGCAGTCGCAGGTTTCGTCATGTACCGGCTTTTGAAAGAGTCAAAAGTAAGAGTGAGTTAGTCTGTTGATGGATACTAGGAACCATATTGAAATTGTGCATTGTATTTAACCATCCAGTGAAGTTACACACTCAGTGAAGTGAATACGCACAACCAGGAGCAGCGGGCTGCCTTATGTCATGGCAGTCGAAGAGCATGTTGGGGTCAGTGAAAGAAGATTTATTGTGTAATTTCAAGATTTTTTGGCTTGTCAAGAACTCAGTGTTTGCAGTGTGGGATTCGAACCTGCAATGATTGGGCAGCAGATACAATTCTCTTCCCCTGGACTACAAAATACACACCCAGTATGTTTCAGGGGAACACATATGTAAGCTACAAGTCAAGTAACCAACAGAAAATTATAATGATCATTTTTCAGTTCAGTTGTAACCAACAAAATTCTAAAGCATGCAAACTGCGTGAACTGCTGGAATGCAAATGAAGACAATCTGTAGGGTCCTAAATTGCTTGGAAACCCAGTGCAAAGTGCAGCATTTGTGATAATGTAAGCGTTAAGAAGCACTCTGCATACATTAGAGCGCAGCAGCTTCGACTCTTCTCTCGGATAAGTAGTCTGAATCTCAGGTGGGCGCTGCATTTTCACGTACTTGACCTGCTTATATAAAGAACACTCTGGGTGCTTTCCCTTTTTTCTTTTACCACAAATCAGACTGGTGACTAAACAATGCTCTGTCGGGACAAAGGCTTCTAGAAAAACGCCTTGGAGTTGTGAAGAAGCCTGGACTGTTTTAACAAATGCCTCGGGAATCAGGCGGAGAGGGTGGAGTGAGAGAGAGAGATGGGGATAGATGGGGGAGAGATAAGGAGAGAGAAATAGAGATGGGGAGAGAGAAAGAGAGATGAGGAGAGAGAGAAAGATGGGTGGGAGAAAGAAAGAAAGAAAGCGAGAGAGAGAGATGGGGAGAGAGAGAAAGAGAGATGGGGAGAGAAAGAGAGATGGGAATAGACGTGGGCGGGGAGTGGGGAGAGAGAGACTGAAAGAGAAAAAGAGAGATGGGGAGAGAGAGAGAAAGAGAGAATGAGAGAGGGAGATGGGGAAAGAGAGAGAGAGAGAAAAGGGGATGCAGAGAGAGAACGAGAGATGGGTAGTGATGGGGGTTGGGAAGAGAGAAAGAGAGATGAGAGAGAGAGAAAGGGATGCTGAGAGAGAGATGGGGAGGGGGATGGGTAGAGAAAGAAATGGGAAGAGAGAGAGAGACGGGAAGAGAGATGGAGAGAAAGAGACATGGAGAGAGAGACAGAGAGAGTGTGAGAGAAAAAGAGAGAAAGAGAGAGAGAGAGAGAGAGAGAGAGAGAGAGAGATGGGGAGAGAGTAAGGGAGAGAAATTGCTCATTCATTGCTTAAATGGGAGGAAACAGACCTGGGATGCTCACAACGCCACAAGCAAGTGCTTCCCATTACAAACCCATCCTGACAGCAGCACGCAGAGCAATCTCTTGTGCATCTGACTTCACTGAAACATCTTAATATACATCAAGAGGTAAAATTTGGGATTAGAGATGCAGCCTAAAAAGGTTAACAGAGAGGGTTCAAGAAGGGACATGCTCAAAATATGTCTGTCCCCTTTGGTAATTTCAAAAGATGTCTCCTTAGATAACTTCAGGGAAAATAATGGGCTGGGTTTGAAAAGAGCAAAAGTCAATACACTAACCCATAAAACCGGGTCTTATAGCAGGAAATGGATTAAGTTATGTGGTTAGAGGCCAAATTTATAAATAAGCATGAATTGCATTGGCCTGGCAAAGGTCCAAAGGCACTGGCCATGATTATTTTCCACAAGCCAAGCATAATCTGGGAAATAAAAGACTGCGTTGAACAAAAAAGGTCTACCTGGCAATGGGTGCATTGCATATTGCGTGTGTTGGCCTGTTTACGAATGCATGGACTTTGCTTTTAAATCAGCCTATTGTTATTTCTGCTGAGCAAGCGAAGCAGTCAGTGACTGTAGAGAAAGGCGAGAGAGATGTTTGCTCCCATCATTACGCTATATGCTCCAAAATTACATATCAAGGAAATATCACCGCCCCAGCAGAATGCGGGACTCTATTATACAAGATCTCAGCAATATCATGATGCAACCAGCCATCAGAACCGATGGTGACTCTCTGCTGAATTCCTAAACAGTTTAGTACGCCTCATTCATACCTCTCTTTACAGAGGCTAGTGTGCTAAAAAGCAAGTGCAGGCCCAAAACTCAACTCAAAGAATATCAAGGCATTCTTAGACTTGCACCTGCATTGCAACTCTCAGGGCGCGTGCCAAACTTTCGTAAGAAATCAGATTTTTCGACTTAAAACACCGGCGAAGACTAAAGCTATTAGCTTGCACACTTCCCCCGCTAAGCTTCTTAGAGTGCAAAGATACACCTAGCATACAAGCCCCCTCCGAGGAAGCTAATCCACACCGGGAAAACGTAATCGCGTGTTAGGTGATCAAACGCACAACGAACCTCCACCAATATGAAGTGTAAAAGCTGAAAATCCACAGTAACTAATCTTGTTAGCTTGGATCTAAACCAAGCCGAAGATTTTGGAAATATGCAGTACCAACTTTTCTCTGACGCACAGTTTTTACATTCACAGATTAGTGACTCTAAACCCAGGATGTTGCTTGTACACTGAAAAAAGGGCCAAAGGCGTGTCGCTACTTTAATACATTTTTATATTTGATCTAAGCATCAAAATGTTTGTTTCATCCAAATGAAAAGTACGTCTTTTAGTGTAAAGTAAATACATTTCTTTAAAATAAAGTAAAAATGTGGGTTGGAGCCGAAGATGGTGATGAGAAGATTGCCCAATGCAATTTTTTAACTTTTTTAAACTTTAAAATAAATTATAAACACTTTTACATGATCTTGTTAAGTTGTAAGAAGGAGCAATTTGAAGTGATTTGTCTTAAATGAAACTATATACAGTATGTTTAAATAAGGTAATTATGTAAATAACATCAATGTGTCTCGTTATGTGAGCAGAGACGGCTGCATTTCTATCCGTTTATGTTTTATTGAATTGAATTGAATTGAAAAATCCTTTATTAGTCCCACAGCGGGGAAATTTCACATCACAACAGCAACAACAAATCCAAACAATAAATAAACAAACAAACATCACCATAACCAAACAATAAATAAACAAACATCACCATAACATTACCTGTTATTTGGTCTGTTTTTCAACCCTTCTGATGAGAAAACATTAGGAAAACGTATAATTTGTGATTTCATTAAACTTAAGAACTTAATTTGATTCAAATATGTTTTTGCCATTGGCTAAGCAGGGGAAAGTTAATTTATATCAAAGTAAAAATGTTAAGTTGATCAAAAGTAAAGTGATTAGGTGTAACAAGCATTTTTTTTTTTACATTGAGGCAATGAGACACTTTTTTTTTCAGTGTAGTAGTACTGAAGTTTTTGAGGATTCTGGTACTTTGTCAGTCAAGCTGTTCAACTGTTTGCTTAATAAAATAACAGTCCCTGGTCTGGTCCCAAATTAAACCACGAGAGCTTAATGGTGAAGACGGAAGATTGTAGTAACTACCCCTGCCTGCTGTTTCTTTTTTGATAAAGTGTACTTGAATAGAATTGCAAAATTTCTCAGTGCGGTACGTAGCTTAGTTAGGATCCAGCACTTGACGTGTTGTAATCTCTGCTTAATGCAGAGTTTGGTCAAGCTTGTTTGGTCAAGCAGAAAGGTCACGGTCGGTCTGTAGCATGAAGGAAGGCCTCCTCTAATGACAGCTTAATTACCATGTAAATACCACCACAGGGGTGGGACAGAGCTCTTGCAAAGCAGAAGGGGGTCTTGTGTTTCTGGTTTCTCGGCAGATCAAAAATTTTACGGATACCCATAGTTCCCCACACATCAAGCCCGGGGCACCACTGGGGATCTGCGAGATTATTACCATGGACAAGTTTATTAATGTAGCACAGTCAGGCTGGGAAAAAAAGTGCTGAGTATTGAAATGTAGAACATTTTGGCGTATTTATTTCTTCATTTCTAATAGCAATAGCATTGCAGACATTTAACTATGGAGACACTCTGTAAAACTATATGTGACGTTTTCTTTAGATTGATCAACTTAGGGTTTAAAGAAACCAACTTCAGCCATGGCGTCTACTGCAACGAAATTGTGCAAAAGGCCATACATTGTGCAAAATGCCATAATAATTGTTTTTATAGCATTCGACACCACTGGCATAACACAGACAGATGTGCAGGATGTTTTTCGTATAACAGGGAGGATAGTGTTATTTTCTCTTAGCCCCCACAGCTAAAAGGAACAACTGATTCCCATTTTGTTTTCTATTGTATTTTATTCCGTTTCTATTCCGTATCACTGGTCATCTCTGTAGCACATTCATCCCTCACCGTATGTATTGTAAACGGCAGATTTACATGGACAAAAAGCGAAATAATGGAAAACGGCAGTCTGCTGCCGAACAAATGTTATTGCATGGTATAAGCAAGACGTTAATGTAAAATTCAAGCTGATTCAACAATGTTCATCTTATTCTGTGAGGAGACGAAGCATACACATTTAAACATGTTGAGACACGTTGAGGCATTTAGTAATTTGTGTTTTACAAAAGAACTCGAGTTTGATTTTACATGTTGCAACTTGCAGGAGTAGTTTTTCTTCATCTGGAATTGTCAGATTTTTGTGTCAGGCACTCCGGAACAAGAAAAGAACAAACGGTTATTATTCAGACATTTAATTGTGTTCTCCCAATTGACAATGGAACTACCAAAAAGGCTCTTTCATACGTTTAAGACAGAAACAAGGCATTACCACAGTGAAGTGTCTGTTAGCAATGGAAAGGATAGCAATTAAACCCAACAATGGTCTCCAAATGTCCCTTCATCTGTCTTTTTTTTTATTCATACTATATCAATTCCACAGCCCGTCCTAAAAGCTATTCCAAACCCAGACGTTGTATTTATCCTGCCAGGCTACATAGCAGAATAATGCAATTGTCTGGATTAAGAAGAACCCTGCTGGGTGAAAACTTCAAGTCCAAGGAAGTTCAGGCTAATTTGCAGGGTCTTTGGAGACTCCCAATCTGGAGTTTCTTATTAGGAATTCCACCAAAATGAAGAAAACCCAAAAGGACGGCGGCTAATCCAATTTGAGACACTTGACCGGCAGAGCTAATTACCACGTGAGGGCATTGTCCAGACCTGGTGGGCCGATGGATCTTCCAGTCAAACTGAAGAGAGACAGCTGTGCCAGCTGAACGTATAGTCTTTTAACCAACACGTGCGGATCCACCACAAAAGAAAACGGTCGCTTTCTCTCGATCCTGAAAGGTCTCTTGGTGCTTTTTTTGTCAGAGAATATGTTCCCAGCTCATTTAGGAGAGTAAAACAGAAGGGGAGGAATTAATGAAAGCGTTTTCATTGCACATTCAGGAGAACGTCTACAAATTCCTCCTTGTTTTCAAGACACGGCTCGATTGTAAGATCCAGCTAATGAAGTCTCATTGCAATATTAACCCATGGAAAGAGCCGGTATGTCGTTTGAGTTGAGCTTTTCAAAAGCCTCAGTCGGAAAGGGAAGCCCCAGTCCTTTGAGCCCAATGCTTTGTGTCCTGAAGGACGCTTGAGGTTCATGTCTACTCAAGTATGATAACCGGATTCTCACATAATATCACCAAAGAGTGAATGAGAATTCCGTCTTTACACAGACCAACAGGATTTGCATGTTTGTGCAGGACATTCTAAGCATCTAGAGTAGTTAGTGCTGCAACAGTCTACAACCCTTTACAATTCCCATTATGTAGACGGCGCGGATTTGCATGCTTTTGTGTCGCCTGCGTGTGAATTACACTTGCTTAATGTAGCTTTAACTGGATTTCCATGCCACTTGACTCCACTCCGAGACACATATGGGCTTTGGAACCCAAGAATATTGAAGAACCTGATCAGTTGGAATATTTGTCCAGGAATTGTGGCCTCGCGCTTAAGAAAAGAGCACTTGAGAGAATAATACAAGCGTGCAGCACGTTTCAAAGGCTGTTCGGTACAGTCCACAAATCAAAAATGGAAGCAGCATGACATCGTGCATATGGTTAGCCTAAAGCACAGCTGTTTAAGGAAACATTAAGACCTATAGGTATTTTAGGTGAACATCAATCATATCAGCAGCTCATGTTCGCGACTGTTGTTATTCATAATGATGAATAATGCCTTCAGTGGATGATGAATAAAAGCAGAGGGAAAAGGGAAATTACATTTAGTTTGTAAATACAAATGCTATTTATAATCTGCTGACACGAGTTAGGGAGTTTGTTCTGGTCTGATCAAGAACATCTGATCATTTTTTTTTCTTTTTTTCTTCTACGAGCTCACAATTGTAAATTATTGTCGGTCAATTGTCAGCGATCTAGTGCAATAAAGCCTTGGAACACACAATAACCTCGATAGACAATAGCCAATAGACCTGAGGGATGTTTTTCAAGATAGAAAGAGTCGCCACACATATTGGTCATCTTTTTTCTGTCACATCTTATAAAGAACATCCAACTTTAACCAGGTCAGAAGCTCTCTCTCTCTCTCTCTCTCTCTCTCTCTCTCTCTCTCTCTCTCTCTCTCTCTCTCTCATTTTCATTCGCTGTGCAGTCATCCTCTTTCCCACTACCTTTCTATTCCTTTTTTTCTGTTCATCTCTCTCTCAAAAACATCAAAACCTCTCTATCTCTATCTTTCATTCGCTTTGCATTCTTCCTCGCTTTACATTTCATCCTTGCTCTCACTCAGTTTCTCTCCCTCTTTATTTTTCTCTGTTTATCAGTCTCTCTCAGTCCTTTTCTCTGCCGTTTGTTCTCTCTCTGTTGTTCTCACTCCCTTTTTGTCAATCATTCAAAGAAGTAATTTAATTTTTCACTTTCTTTTTTCCATCTACAGCTGTATCTCTCTCTCTGTTTCTATCTATTAGTTTCTCTGTCTCTCGCTCACTCTCTTTCTCGGTCGCTTTCATTCGCTGTGCATTCATCCTCTCTCCCACTCTCTTTCTGTTCCTTTTTCTGTTCACCAGTCTCTCTCACAGTCAAACATAGCCTCTCTCTCTCATTCTCTTTCTTTGCCTCCATCTCTCTCTTTCATTCGCTTTGCATTTTTTTTCTGTTTATCAGTCTCTCTCTGTCCTTTTCTCTACCGTTTTGTTTTCACTCCCTTTTATCAATCATTCGAAGACGTCTAAATTTTGCTCTTTCTCTTATTCTTTTTTCCATCTATATCTGTATCTCTCTTTATTTCTATAACTTTCTCTGACTCTCTCACACTGTTTTTCGCTCACCATCTTTCTCACTCGATTTAATTCGTTAATTTTTTCTGTTCATCAGTCTCTCACATTCAAACATATACTCTCTCGCTCACTCTCTCTTTCTCGCTCTCTCTTTCATTTACTTTGCATTCATCCTCGCTACTCTCTTTATCTTTATTTCACAGTCAAACAGTCTCTCTCTATCTCTCTCTCTCTCTCTCTCTCTCTCTCTTGCTCTCTCTGTCCTGTTCTCTGCCGTTTGTTCCCTCTTGGTTGTTCTCACTCTCTTTTCTCAATCATTCAAAGGCGTCTCTCTCTCTCTCTTTCTCTCTCTCCCCAATAGTAATGTCAGCATCCGGTACATGACATTTCCCTGTTGGATTTCCAATAACCTCATGACCGCACAGGTGAGGCCTTTTTGTGTCAGTGCATCTCAGCTCAGATGACATCACGCTGGACTCTAAGCAGGTTGTTAAGACTTGAAATCCACATTGAGAGCATTTGCATCTCTCCCTCGCCCCCAGTCCTTGTCTCTCCATATTAAGCTTTAGCATTTTACATACTGTGCTGCTTTTCCTATTTATTATAAAAAAAAAATACTGTGTTTGTTGTAACAGACATGTGTAACATTCGCTGATTTATTCAGAGAAACAAACTAATCTAAGCAGTAACAAAATAGGTAACACACATTTTCAAAAACATTCCTTTAATAAAGTGCAATGAACAGCTGTCATGGAATGGCGACACTGGGATGGAGAAATATACAACAAGGTTTAAAAACGCTGCAGAAAACAAGCAAAGACTTGTAATAATGACCAACACGGAATCCATTTTGTATTCTGAAGTAATGATGTATTTCCAACAAGTATGTATTTTCGCATGCATTACACACATTATGTTCAAAGCGTCCCACTAATCTACGTATATGTAGAAGCAAAATAGACCAATACTAAGAATAATGCCCTGCGTGGATTTAGGTGTTTAGCTACTGACTAGGTAAATGAGTGTTGCCTGCTGATATAATGAAGCTGTCAATGAAGGTGTTTGATACAAGAACCAGTTATTACACAACTAGAATCTTGTTCAATTGATTCTAGTTAGTGTGGCTTGTTGCTGGGAACTGAGGGACAAAAATCTCGTTTCAGCAGCTTTATTTGCTTGAATTATATCACTTAACAACTCCACATGCATCAATTCTGTTTTAATGCTAAAATGAGATTGCGTACGCTTTAGGGATATTTCTCCAGATATACACATACCTTGTACAGACATGTTATCTCGGGGGTAGAATGCAAACATGATTCTGATCCTATTATTATATCACTTAACAACTCAACATGCTCAATTTCTTTTTATTGACACTCATGCTTCAAAAATTGTTCATATAATCAAAATTTGTTTTCGTAAATTTCTCATTGTTGAGACAAATTAAGGTTTTCTTCTTCTTCTTCTTCTTCTTCTTCTTCTTCTTCTTCTTCTTCTTCTTCTTCTTCTTCTTCTTCTTCTTCTTCTTCTAAAACACCACTATGTTTTCATTTCCATTAAATGGCGATATCTTGGCAACTTGGATACATAACTAATAATATTTAAATTCAATATAATAATGAAAATATGGTGTGTCACGTTGGGCGGGTCCATTATGACCTTGACAGACATTTAATGACGGTTTAAGACAAAAATCTTACATAACGACCTGACAAAAAATGGCTGTTACAACAATTTATTGTATAGAATTACGTACTTGTATTTTTGTATAATTGTATAAAATTTCATACAGGTGAAACTTACCTAAAATTCAGCAATGGATATATTACACATTTGCATATAACCTTGCTGACTGTTGTTCACGATTTATATTATCCACATTAAAGTTGAACTCAATACAAACACACACACACACACACACGCACACACACGCACACACACACGCACACACGCGCACACACACACACACACACACACACACACACACACACTGTGAGGAAAAAGGAAATGGAAGATGAGATAAGTAGATGATGCAGATTTTGAAAGTTTGTCAATGAATTAAACATGATTCTCTTCAGCGCCCTCATCTGACATCAGATCTAGTTTTAATCTAACCTTCCTCTTGATTTTTTGTTCCTTCATTCACAAAGCCCTTTAAAACAGATTACGAGAAGCCTAAAGTAAACTGCCAAAGCCTTACATTCATTAGCCTAATGGGTTTAGCTTTTATATGTAAAATCATTACGCACAAGGCACTTTCTAGCAGTTGTTTTTGCTTCTTGAATGTCTAGAACTACACAACTAAAGACCTACATGACTATGACTTAAATTAAATAAGATTAATTTAGACACAATTTCCAGGATTTGAACAATTCATAATTCCTATAAATTATTCCATATATTATAACTTTTATATGGGTTTTTCAGAGGTTTAAAGTACTGAATTGACTTTGCTAAAGTAACTTGGGCTACTTTTTATTTGTACTGTGTATCAAAACTATCAGAAGCATTTACTCTCTACTTGACTAAATTTTTGAGTATGTGTACATTTACTCCACAGCATTTGAATACTCACCTAATACTACTGCCATATGATTACGTTACATTGTGATTGAGCGCGGCAAGTCTGCATTTTACCGTGTTTCATTTCTTGAGTGAGGTGACATCGCCATCTGCAGGATGCTGAAGGTACTGGATGCTATTTATGAGCTTTTATGCACATTTGAATGAGACTGGCTTTTTTTTTTAAATGCATTTTGTTCTGCCATTTTAAAAAGTTGAAGAGTTATACTGCATATATTGCATAGAGTTTTTCTATGGGGGGGGGGCAAGCAAAAAAGTTTAGCCATTATTAAGCTATTTCTCTTTTTTTTCCCTTCTCATAGTTTTTTTCCCTTGTTTTTATTCATATTTCTATCCTTATCCATTTATTTAGTGTTTTATTGCTTTTTGTTATTATCTCTTCTCTTTATTGGATCTCAATCTCGCATGCACCCCACCACAACCCCATGTTTAAATGCTGGACGATTGTAAAATATATTTCATGGCATGTGGTGTCAGGGATAATGTGTATATGGCAGTTAAAAATTTGAATGTGATTTGAAAAGTTTGAGAACCACTGTCTTAGTGGGAACATGTCGACACCGACCCGAAAAGCTCAGAGCGGGCGACAGCACCACTAGATCCTGGATCAATGATGAGAGTTTGATATTCTAATGCTCCAGTGTCGCTTCCTCTCAAGCTTCTGCTATGGAAATGAGACACACCGGACAGTCACACACTCCGCACTAATCCAGCCACAAACCTGCTTTTGAAGCTCCCAGATAGAATTCTGGCCTCAAGACACACAGCGTCAGGAAAACATACATGCACCAGCAAAAAATATTAAATAAAAATCCCCAGTGTGTATTTGAGCTAGAAGCGAAGCCTAAAAACAACAAAAAGGGCAGGTCAGTGTCGTCCAAACCTCCGTCTAATGGCCATAGTTGTAATAACCTGTATGTGAATTATGGAAATAAGTATGGATGTGAGGCTTTATCGTCTACTCCAAGATTAATCCTTAAAACAATCCAACAATTTAATCTGATGGAAATGAGAAATCGAGTGCGGGCGCGAGAAGCGACTAAGAATAATCTGGTTATTATTCCCAGCAAGACACGGCTATAAAATGCCACCTCCGTTAAAGTCATTGCAAGTGCGTTAAATTATCGCCGCGTATGCAGAGATGTCTTATCTATTTATAACCTTTGGGCCATCTTTCAATAGAGCTGCTCATTCCTACACTAAAAATATCATTACAGCAATCCGTCTAACAAAATGTCGGTTCTGGACGTCTGCGTGGGATCGTTTAAAGTCGTCCAACATCCGGTCCGACGCCATTAATGTCTCTCCATCACCTGTTTGTGCAGTAGCACTAAAAGCAGCACTGCCAGCTTGACTCAGCATCACGGCTTGATCAGAAGAACAAGGCCGAGGAATAAACAGGCAGAGACAAAGCGAGTGACAGGAGCAATGTCCTGCCGTCAAGACCTAAAAGCCTCTTCTTCCTGCTCCGAGGTGTCTGCGAATGCCAGGCAGGCCTTTAATTATTCACCTTTCTTCATAAGTACTGTTAAATATTAACTTGTCGATTAATTTGTAAACAACTGCTCGGATTTCTATTCCCCGAACCGTAATCCTCCGCCCTTCATCTCGCACGTTCTCCCAGGAATCGCAGCTCCTTCATAATGGAGGGAGACAGAATGAAACGTGTAGCTCACCATTTGTCTGCGCTTTTATTAACACGCCAGCTGATTCCGGTGCCAAGGCTGATTTCGCCCTTGACTTTGAGGAATCTTGATGTGTTTCTCTCGTGCGTTTGTGCCTAAACGGATTGTTTGGGGGATAATTCGCGCTGAAATTTCACATTGTGATTCTGTGTTTTAGCGTGTGAAGTGTGAGTAACTTTATCAATCCCAGAGTGAAACGGCTTTGTCTTGGTTACAGTTGCTTTGAGGTGGAAAGAGGTAATAGATTAGACAATTACGCGGACCGTGAATAATTATACTCGTGAATAATTATACTTTTATAATAATTATATTATAAAAATATAATAATTATAATAGAGAAAAAAAAAGAAACATGCCAAATTAAACAAAAGCAAAAAATATAAATTAGGAAAATATTCTTGCACAAAAATACAATTTGATAACAAATTAAATTTTGAAATTAATTTATATATCTTTAATACCTTTGGTTTAAACTTCAGAGTGGTAAAATATGTATATGTACACAATCCAATATCAATTTATTTCTTTCACTCATGTGAAAACGTTTTTTTAATCATTATTATGTAAATAGTGCCATTTACTGTCACTAAGACGACCTAGATGTATTCATATTTATAAATAACGGCTATTTACATTTAATCTATAATCTCCCACTTTATGCAAATATTTCATTTAAATATTAAAATATGTGATAACACATTTTACATAATACACACCCACGCATACACACTGTTATATATCTATTATATTATTCCGGTAGACTGGAGGGTAAAACTGGATCAAACTGTCAGTCCTCTGCAAATGTCAAAAAGTGTGTGTTTGTGTGTGTCTGCGTGTGTGTGTGTGTGTGTGTGTGTGTGCGTGTTTGTGTGTGCGTGTGACTTCAGATCAATACACACAGGAGAGCGAAGGGTCTGAGAAGTTCCACGATGCACCTTCAGTAATCTCCATTAGCTACTCAAACCCACTTTGCATTGATTCCCACACACATCCCGACCATCACCAGAGATCAATAACACACACAAAAGGCATACACTCACACACAGCTAACAAAAATAAAACCCAAACTCTTCCAGAGCTTCTGAAGCGCCATTCCTTTATATAAGAGCCCCATTAAAGCACTTGGGCTCTATGTGAGAGATCGAATGATTCAATAAAGAGACAAATGCTGTGTCTCTATTTCTAGTAAAAAGTGAATTTGAAGGGAAATCTAGTTTATGTTGGCCTGAGTGTTTAGGTGTTTCTGTTTGTGAACGTTCTCTGTGCTACATTTATTCACTCGTGAAAATAAAAAGTCTAGATGCAGACACTAGATAGACTAGATGCAGACACTTTCCTAATAACGCATGATTTAACATGCTTTCAATAGTAGAACGGTAACAGTTACAGTTTCTTCAGTAGGGCAAAGGTCAACCCCTCCCACAAAATATTTCCCACCCTCACTCCATTCACTCTAATTGTAACCGCCCTAAAATTCCATTTATACCCTCCCAAAATGTATAGATAGATAGACAGATAGATAGATAGATAGACAGATAGATAGATAGATAGACAGATAGACAGATAGATAGATAGATAGATAGATAGACAGACAGACAGACAGACAGACAGACAGACAGACAGACAGACAGACAGACAGACAGACAGACAGACAGACAGACAGACAGACAGACAGACAGACAGACAGAAGAAGATAGATAGATAGATAGATAGATAGAAGATAGATAGAAAATCTATCTAGTCCCACTTTTGCATAAATGCTTACACACACACACAACACCACACACACACACACGCGCACACACACACACACAGTTTGGAGCTTTTTTTATCTATTTGTTAATCCTCTTGTTAATTTTCTTGTTAATAGATAGAGATGAGTCCAAAAGCTGGGTGTGAGGGAGGGACACAACCTGGAACCAACCAATCACACGCCTTCACTTACTCACACTTAAATTTTTTTTACAAGAAAACCGGAGAACCAGAGAAAACCTACACAAGCATGATTGAGAATTCTCAAATTCTAATGAAAACTGGGTGAATTTGGATTTCCGAACATGAGTCTTGAAGAATTCCATGCATCACAAAAAAAAACATGATTTTAGCTTGTGTTGAGACAGCGTAACCTCGGTTGCTAACGGAATGCGTGTGCAGGCGAATGTCACGTGACCCGCGAATAATCACGGTGATCGATAACTTATCTCTCCGCTCATCGTCGGCGCTCTGCTATTATTCAGCGGTGAAATGATGAACAAAGAAAATGGGGTCTTATTATCGATGCCATCATCCCACGGAGGCGCACAAATTCAGAGAATTTCATTTCACACGAGAGCGTTCTGATCTTAAAGGTGCCTGATTTCAAGGGGATTCATTTCGGCTGCAGATGCCGGGTGATTGAATGGCATTTTACAAGATAACTGCAAATGTTAGACGACTTAAAATGTTAGAAGGGATTTTCTGACTTATCACCATCCCAGAAAATATCCAGAAAGAGCCGGAGATCTGACGGCACACACAAGTATTTTTACATTATCTGACTCATAAGCTCTTTGTCCAACTGAATATGAAAGATAGACCCGCATGCAGCAAAAACAGGATTAGGGAAGCACAATCTATAATGAAACATTTGCACAAAAGAAAGTTGCAAAGACCGAAAATGATTTCATTTAAATGACGGCGGAAGCGACAGTACATTTCTAGTTGAACGTATAGAAGCAATAATATATTCAGAAATGGACATCCAAGAATGCATGTTAAGAGTATAAATCATTGATACCCAACCTGCGGCCCGTGGGCCATATTCGGCCCGCTTATTTGAAAATTAAAAATGCCTTTATTTGTCCCACAGCAGGGAAATTTCATGTTGCAACAGCAGAGAGAATATATAGACGAATGTATATATTATATTTATATTAATATATATTATATATACACACATCTAAATAAAAAATAAATAAGTAAAAATATGCATAAATTAACAAACATAAATAACACTGCACACACACTATAAGTAAACAAATAAACCATGACCATATAACACCTCACACATCATAATGAACATAAACACAACCCAAAAAATATTGCTGTAACCATCATAACACCAGTTCAATTCACCAGTTCTAATTGTAGAGTCTAAAAGCAACAGGTAGTAAAATCGGCGATATGTCTCACACACAACGAGGGTGATATTTTCTGTTTCTATATTTGAATTCAGTGACTTAAATAGATTTGGAAGGAGGCCTTTGAAGTGCAAATTTAGAGAAGAATCCCTACCTGATTATTAAGTTGAAATGACACCAGCGATCTTTCCAATTTTGCGATCGGAAAGTGTCACGTTTCTAAGGCTGTGAACCAGGTGGAATGATGATGGTTGCAAATTAAAAAAGCTTTATGAAACAAAAATACTTGAACCTGATACAAAACAGAAACATGGCATGTGAAGCAGAACTAGAACTTGAACTCCAAACCTTATCAACATGGCAGTAACTTCAAAAATGTCTGATCTCCCTTTATAGTAGGGCACAAGTGGCCACAGGTGTGCTCTGGAGATCACTGTCAGGTGCTGTCTTATATCCTTGTTGCTTCCTTCCACCGCCACTAGAAGGAGCCAAGGACCAGGACACACAGAAAAACTAAAAATTACCACTTTTGTGAACTTTTCTAGTTTGACAAATGTGTGGGACAAATCTTATCACCACAAACTTTGTCAATAATGAAACAAGCATCATGTATGTAGTACGCCAATTACTAATAATCAGTTTTTTTTTTTCGTTTTGGCACGTAGACTATTTTTAAATACACATATTTTTAGCGTAGACATTGTGGCCTGCGGATATTACAGCCAAGCCAAGATTGGCCCTTTTAATGAAAGTTGGCCACCACTGATTTAAAAAGTACTTACACTTTTTAAATGATGATATTATACCTTTACCAAACCAATCCTGCTCTAAAAAAAACTATATATTTTGATGAAACATTTACATTTTTTTTATTTAAAATACTTACCAGTTTTTCTGCTTCTCCATGCAATATGATCTCCATACACTACCAAGCATTTCTCTTAGTCACCGCGGGGCAACATATCAGCCTCGGTGTAGTAGGAACACTAGTAAGCCTGCCAGGGCAATTCTGTAATATTTCCCAGTTAGTGATATGGTCCATTTATCACAGTCATGCTTCGGCACTCAGTAGTCTTGCCCCGCACCGGTAGCCACCACGATAAGCTTTATTTTAAGTCGGACTCTGTCACTGCACAAAGCAAATTTTTAGACCTCGGGCTAATAAAAGTGTTAAGTTGTGCTTATACTTCATGAGCAGTTGCTTAAGCATTAAAGATATGAATGATCCATCTTGGAAATGTTTACAGCAGACAAAGAGCAAAATCGGTTTATGTAGTTTTACTCAGTGTGGAAATAAACGGTGGCTGATGTACCGGTATGTGCAGTATTTAAGTAAAAACCAAAAAAGTAGCTGTGAAATTTGATAATATTGATTGCCAATACAGATTTGACACTATCAAGTAATATTTTAGAAATATTAATAATGCCAATAATATCAGAAATCTGTAATTTAGCGGCTTTTCTTTT
>CM051502.1:3721950-3750766 GCA_028031935.1 Paedocypris micromegethes
TTTTTATAAAAAATGAAATGCATCAACAACCTACTATGGTGAAGGCTGTGCTGCCCAATCAAATGCTGATTCAAACTCTCAATCCTTATTTGTTACATAATGTTAGTTAAATTTGCTATTTTTCATGCTTAAGAATTGTTTTTTAAATTCAAATAGCACTTAGGTCGATATGTTCCTTATAAATAATCAAATCATCTGTCAATCGTTCATGGCAATGTGGATCTTTTATCTTAGCTGCCTGTAGTGTGAAAATGCGCTAATTAATCACTAAATATCGACTTCATTATGGTTATAGTGTGGTTTTCAGGTTTGATGAATCACTCGGCAAGACCAAAAAAAGGAAACGCTACCGATCCCGATTTTCCACTCAATTTGATGCTGGGCTCGCTCAGGGCCGCGTAACCATCTTACGTGATTCCAGATGAACATGCCCGTGTCAAAACTGCAAGTCATCGAACTAATAGCAGCTCTTGCCAGAAGCTCGGCATCGGTAATTGATATATTTCCTCGGATAAGCATTGAAAAGAAAAAAAAATGATGTCAATCTCATGTAGCACGTAGCGATCAGGATGCATATTACGCGCAATCTGAAGTGGTGAAATTCTGATTCTCGGTTTGTAAGTCATTAAACTTAATGATTGGCATAATGAGGTTGGGATGCTGCCAGAGGGGGGCCGGGACATCAGGTGGAATTATCATCACATGTCTGCTAACACACAGTCACACGTCTCGCGCTTTCTCGTACACACCCGCGTCAATAGCTGTAGTCGGATTCGTCGGCATGATAGCGAGGCCTATCAGTACTCGTCAACAATGCAACGAAAACGCCACGACAGACAAAAGTGAGGATGAGAGAGAGGTAAGGATGCGAGTGGACAGCGAGCTGGCAAAGCGTTGTCAGCGATGAGGAGACGTGACAGATCGCCAGATTTCAAAGACACGTGTAGATGTGAACGTCTCATTACCGAATCCGTCTCCTACGGTTTCTTTCAGTTCACAGGCTATTTATACCGACATCTTCTCGCTGTCACCTGAGTTGTTTGTTCCTATTGTCTATTACTGTCCTTACTGCTAATTTTGTCTCGATTTGATTGAGTTGTTGGTTTTTTTTTGTTGTTTTACACGCTTCTCCATAAACTAATGAACGTGTTGGAAAGTTTGGATAGAGAACCAGTCACGCGTAGTTTACATCTCTGTGTGGAGAATGATTGTATTGGTTGTATTTGTGTACAGACATAAAAATACAAATTAAAATGGTAGCTTATTTAATTTAAATTATCGTATGCTTGTTGGTGAAATGAGTAATACTTCAGTGTGAATTCTGTAATTCTCAATGTGAATTGTCTATCTTCACAAGTAAAATCAAATTTTTACACTATTTTACACCATTTATATCAACACTAAGACTTTTTTTTCCTCAACTTAATTACAGCTACATTTATTTATATCATTGCCAACATAGTATGGGCTCTAAGTGCAGTACATACTTATAATAATATTTAATATAGTTGTGCATTGGATATAATATAATATAATATAATATAATATAATAGAATAGAATAGAATAGAATAGAATAGAATAGAATAGAATAGAATAGAATAGAATAGAATAGGATAGGATAGGATAGAATAGGATAGAACAGAATAGAATAAAATAGAATAGAAATGATTAGAATAGAATAGGATACAATAGAATAAGACTGAAATGGAATATAAATAAATACAAGATACCAAAAATGTAATATAAAAAGCAGATATTAAAGTGTCAGTATGGCATTTTCTTTCTATATTATTTATGAATCTAACATTTCATTTGAAATATAGTGGGCAAAGATATCATCAGATCAAACCAACACACACACACAGGGTTGGTTAGTGATTGACCTCTGACCCGTGATTAATGATGTAATTAACACTAGAATGTCTTGTATCCCATAGGCTCATTAAAATCATCCTAATGGACTCGACACAAAGCAAACACACATTTCACATACTAACTTGTCCGCCGCGCTGGTCTTGCTAATTTTATACAGTGTAAGAATAAATGTGTTAAGTGCTTCAGTGTGGCAAAGTCATGCCAAATATGTTGGAAAAAATATTTTGTATATTTGTATACGTATAAATGTATAAAGAATAAATGTTTAAAAAAACAACCACTGAATCGCTTAGTGCTAATAATAAAAGCTGTTGCGTTTTGGTGTTTTACATTTAACAAATTAGTTTTGTATTTCACACATTTTTCGAAATATGTAAATGTGCATATATTTTTGCATATTTAATATCACTTAATCGTTTTATAAACTCAGACTGACCTAAGATGAACTGAAAACAGAGGTGCTAAACTCTCACTCACTATATTCTAACCACAAACAAATAAAGTTACATTTTAAAACAAATTTAATCTAGTACATCAAACGTTTTACATATATTTTTATCAACTAACATAACTAAATCATCCAATATGTACAATTTACATGCATTACTTTTTCTTCCAGTCCAAAAACATTCAATCAGTATAATTGTAGTTATTGAAATTGAAATTTAAACTAAAAATAAAATGTTCATAGGTGTGAGAGGGTGTGTAGGTTTTTCATGCCCTGTGATTGGTTGGCCACCAATCCTGATGACTCGCCTTTATTATCTGGAATTCGCTCAAGCTCCTGGCGACTAAGTTCAAGTTCAAGTTTAGTGCATTTGTAAGGCACAACCCTCCCAAAGTGCATGTGTGAAAATGTAATAAGAACCGAAGATTGTTGCATTTTATTTATTTGACTAAGCAAGAAAAAAGCGAAAGAAAACAAAGAAAAATACAAATACAAATTTTTGAACATGTTGTCGGAACTTGTCGGTTCACAAGTGACCGATGCAAATAGCATGCAAAATGAAGCAAAATATTTTCAGACCACTCGATTCAATTCACCTAAACAAAACGCAGATTCAACGAGAAACAGTTTAAAGAGGAAAAGAAAAAAAGCTTGTCAAAGCAAGTCAGCCAGTGTCTGCAAAAACCCACCATGACAAGACAGGCCTAGTGAAACGCTCCAGTAGCTTTTCCCATTACCCCCTCACAACACTCCGACTCACACACACCAGAAAACCTCACCATCTGCAAATTGTCCACAAGGAGTCTGACAGAGTGTGTACGCTGTGTGACACGGCTGCATGTGAAGGGCCGTCTGACATTCCCGTTCTCAAACCGCCCTCGTTCCCTGGTGACGTTCCCGGCAAAACAACTTGTGAAACGGAGATCACCATCTCGGAGTGTGCTGATTGTTTCGCGATTCCTCTGTGTTTGTGAGGAAGCCGGCTGGCATCGATTGTCTCTTTCACACCTTGTATATCTCCTGAATGAAGCGAGTTGACACGGTGAACCCACTCGAATGAAACGGCCATCATTCCTGTCAGCGGCGTGTGTATGGCAGGAAACAGAAAGCTGTCGTGACGCTCTACTGGAACAATGGCTGAGCGGTCAATGGAATCAGCATTTATGTCCCCGCAAACATGTCGAATTACTGTCCTCTTAAAACTGTGTAAATCGTATGTGCTGGTTAATCAGCGTCTGACAATTTTATTTTTATGCGAAACAAATACAATCATAAAAAATTATAAATAACTCTACAATGAAAGAAACTCTCTGAATAAAGACCTTTTGTTTTCTTAGAAAAGAAAAACGAAGAGAAATGACCCCAATAAAATAAATAAAACACCTCAGCCCCAATTCTATGAGAAGTTTGTCGAAAGCAAAAAAAAAAAACATGAAAGCACTTGTACAATGTCAATGAATCCAGCCAAAACCAGACTTATAAGTAGACACATTTTAATTTAGTTTAAATTAGGATTTAAAGCCATAATTACAAGAAAACAAATCCCTTAATTGAGACAATATGCGAGTGGAGACACATTAAAAACGGAGTTGTAAAAATGGCATATTTTCACAATTCATTTGAAGCACTTTGCTCATAATTGGCTTCTGATTTCATTCAAAAGCCAATTTTATTGTGATTGTAAATGCTGCAGCGTTTATTTCTCAAAGTCAAGCCTAATGATAGCGTAATGCAGTTTAACCAACTAATATATAGTTGTTTTGCACAGTCAGGAAAAAAAGAAATAATAGAAAATAGCCAACATACACACACAAAATCTCAAGATTCATGTATGTGTAATATGTGATTCTGCTTATGAAATCACATGTTGTCTTCAAAAATGGAAAATAACACAATTTAACAAACAAATAAGTGATTTATATACAAATTTAATGAGCAGAAAATGAATCTGAAAGTATGTAAGTATAAAATAACTTGACACAAGAACATTTCTGTACCTGAGACCCAGTAGAAACCCACACAAGCACAGGACGAACATGCACACCTTCCATTGTCCTTCCTTTCTTCTTTACCTCCTTCCATCTCACCTTCTGTTCTTCCTTCACTCCATCCTTCCCTTATTGCCTCTTTCCATCCTTCTTGCCATTTTGATTTCATTCAAAAGCCAATTTTATATGCTGCAGTGTTTATTTCTTACAGAGTCAAACCTAATGATAGCGTAATGTCATTTAACCAATATATACTTAATACATATAATATTCAGGGGAAAAATCTCGTACATAATACAGAATCATGTATTTGTAATATGTGATTATGCTCATTAAATCACATGCTGTCTTCAAAACTTGAAGACAAAACACTAACAAAAATGAGAAAAATTACACATACAAAATAAACGATTATGCATTGTTAAGTACTAACACCAGTATAGCTAAAAAAATGTAATTTCTCCCAGCTCGATCTGAAACGTGGATCTCCACTGCCACCTTCAACATGTTGTGTCACGCATGTGTTCTGGAGCAGTTCCCGTGTAGCGTTTCTGGCTGGGTCTGGGTTGCTAAGGCGGATGCCAGCCACCCGCGGGTCATGGCACATCGTAAGGGGCCTAATGGAACGGGAGCGACTCCATGGCGATTAACTGGGAGAGTGGCTCGCTGGCTGGGCTTGGACTGGCTTTCTGCCGAGTTGCTCAGTCACAGCGAGCTCAGAAACACACATTTACCACAGCCAACTACAGCTCTCTCACACACACACACACACACACACAGACATATAAATCCAGAAGGGAAACTCGTCTATCTGCCCATCGCAACAGCCAGTGGCAGCGATGCTGAAATGTTGCTGTCCGCAGCCATTAGTACAGCAGCCTCTACACAATAAAATACATTAGTGTGATTGCTCAGGGTGCCGACAGGCAGTGGGACAAGGTTTAGTGGGATTTTTTTCCAGCTTTCGTTCCGTGAAAAGCCCAAAATATCCCTGCAATATCAAGTCAATCAGAGCTTATTGAAAAAGCGGCTTAACTTGACCATGGAACTGATTAAAGACTCAACTACCAAATGGCTTAATAAACATGCAGAATAGTTCTAAAGGTCAACAGTGATTAGCTCTAATCTAGTTTGCTGTATTGTAATGCAGGAAGGAGGGGAGGAAAGAAAGAGGGAGGAAAAGAAGGAATGAAAGACGGAACAAGGGAAGGAAGGTTGGAAAGAGGGTATAAGGAAAGATATGAATGAAGGAAGGAAGAACAGAAGGAGGGAAGGATGTAGGTAAGAAGGGAAGGACGGAAGAAAGGAAGAAAGAGAGGAAGGAAAGAGGGAAGAACAGAAAGAATGAAGGATGGCAGGAAGGAATAACAAAATAAAGGAATGAATAAAGGAAAAATAGAAGGAGGGAAAGGAGGAGGTAGGGAAGAAGGGAAGGACGGAAGGAAGAAAGGGATGAAGGAAGGAAGACAGGAAGGAAAGAGTGAAGGACAGACGGAATGAAGGATGGCAGGAGGGGAAAAGGAAAAAAAGGAATGAATAAAGGAAGAACAGAAGGAGGGAAGGGAGGAGAGTAGGGAAGAAGGGAAAAATGGAAGGAAGGAAAAAAGGGAGAAAGGAAGGAGGGAGGGAAGGAAGGAAGAAAAGAAATCGCAAGAATACAAATTGGAGTTTGTATGTTCGTCCTGTGCTTAAATGTTCATGTGTCAAGTACTTGTTTATTTTTCAGATGCTCATTGGAACTCCTTAAATTTGCATATGCTATTTTTTCTTTACTTTCTTTTATAGAACATCTGCAAAAAGGCTACATTCTCAAAAGGAACAATTCACACTAAACTACTGATACATATTTGCTTTAATATTTCTTGCAGTATTTTAAGCTTCTTTAAAAAAAAAGCAGTTTAGAATAATTCTTTGTGCAATTTTTATGGTTTTAATGACGGAGAGAGGGAATTTTGTCCACTTGCCAAGCACTTCTGATCCACGACGTGTTCTGGAACTCTGCAAATGTTCAAGGTCACTCCACTGGAAACTTCTTCCTGTCTTCAGCCGCTGTAATTTAGAGCTTGTGCTGACAATGCCAGACATTCATGGCGATCTAAAAGGGTCTTTTTCAGCAAAATATGGAACATGCATGTATATCAAGCGGCTAACAGATTTAAAAATATACCCGCTTCGTCTCGTCAGCGGAAGTTTTACCGGAGAGGAAGTCTTTTTAATGTGAGTGGCAAATGAAGTGAAGAAACAAAATGCAGGGAGGCGAAATGTAGGCAAGACAGCGACTTCAGCCGGAATAGACAGACAGTCAGGATTGGTTAAGAACGGATCAACTGTTAGAAGAAAGATTTGAACAGAACGTTTCAGTGTCACCGAGATCCCACTTCTCTACATCCCACTTTCTCTACACGCTGCCCAGCTGAGTTCTTTGCCGAGGCGAAAGAGATTTTTCGGTTCCCTCTGTTATGCTCCCTACTTCTCTCCGTCTCACTCGCTCGCTTGCTTTTCAACTGCAGTCTTCACAGGTGTCCAGGAGAGTGATGGGATGAGAAATGCACAGAGAAAGAGAGAGAAGAGAGGATGAAAGATCTCCACATGGCCGGTCTGTCAATTAGACAGTGCACACATGGAACGAGAAGAAGCCTCGTACGGGGAAAAGAGAGACGGAGAGGGGGATGCGTTTCACACAGGCTTTAGAGACTGTAAACGTGTGAATAGAATGTAATTACTGCGCCGAATTTAGCTAATCACAGAGATTGTATTAGCTTGTTGTAGCGACACAATGGCTCACACTGTGAAGTGTGTTAAGAAGTGAGCAGTGTGATCTATCATGGATGTCGAATATCGCTAGAGCATTAATATTGTAAACCATCAACTGAAGCTTGACTTGAGGCCACACAAGAAATAAATAAATGAAAACACACTAAAAAACGAAATGAAATTATATACCCTGGCATGTTCGGAAAATGACTACCAGAATACAGACGTGAAACACACTTACATACTACATGTGTCTTAAGCGATAAGTTTTGTTCACGACTACAGTAGACTCCGTTTGGTTGGATAATTGGACAAACTGCTTAACTTGGCCAGAATCAAGACAAATCCTAGTTGAGCAGCTTATAATACTCACCTGTTCACTCACTTTTTGTATTTTTACTTTGTTTACGTTATTTGATTGTATGCTTGGCCGATCAAAACACATTTCACTACATGTTGTACCACGTATAATATGTATGTGACCAATAAATATGAATTTGATTTAATCTTATTAACTTATCTGCGGGTTAATTGGGCAAAATTACGTGCTATGTACGTGTTGCACCTATTTATGACTTGCATGTTTATTTATGTATAGTTGTGTTCGTATTAATAACCCCTGCTTTGCTGGTGTTAGATTTTCTCACCATGGAACATATAAAGATATTTTCAATTCATTTTCAAAAGATGAGAGAATGAGAAAAGTCACTAAGGCAAAAGTGTTTGGTTTCATCAGAACAACAGTGTCCGGCTCTTGTAGGAACAACTGAGCTGGAATCACAAAAAACATGTATTTACCAAAAATATATAACAATATCTGTGGTGATTTGTTTCTTCTTGTGTCATTTTTGTCTATGCCGATTGAATTTGAAGAAGATTAAGGAAAATTGGAATGTGGAAACTGGCAGAAGTTGGACCTGTGTTTGCTTCAATGGATGGTTAATGTGTAAATGATTTAATCCTGATGTCTTGATTGAGTAGAACCAACTGTATTTTTGAACAGCTTGTCATTGAAGCTTTTTTAGTGCCACGAAGCTTTTCCCATGAGAAGTAGGACATTGTGGATTTGAAAAAGTGTAAGAATTCACTTAGGATGAAAGCGTCTGCTACAGTAAATGACTTTTAAGACAAAGGTATGATGGGACTACATAGAGTAGCCTAGGGATTCTATAGAATGATGGTTATGACCAACAGGTCAGATGATAGAGGAGGATTGAACAGCTTGTCAGAAGGTCTTCCTTTTTATCAACTAAGCATCTTTTCAAACGTGACTGTGTCGGGCCACCCACCCTTAGTCATGACTGCACAAGCCATTTAGGTCTGTTAACCCGGGACGCCATTAAAGGTGGTGAGATTTTCCCCTCCGCTGGATGAGGTCAGCCTCACTCTGAGCTAATTGATTCGCTTTTATTTCCTTGCTTTTAAAGAGAGCCAGAGTGTCTCTGTGATTGAAAATGCTTGAAATAATTGAGCTGTTGTTTAGTTTGACGTGGCAGAGTGCTCAGTGTTGGGTATTGAGAGATGGAGGGTAATTGATATCGACGTTTTGACGCTGCTATGTCATCAGCTTCCGCAGTGGGAATCGTCCCATTGTCTGTGGCGAAAGGCAAGGTGAATCTGCTCGATTGAGCCATGATGTCTGTTTGCTCCAAAGGCTACACAGCATCCTGCTCTTGCTTTATAGCAATGGTCCAGTTAGCAGACAATGCAGACAAGTACATGGCGATGGTTAAACCAGACATTGGGAGAGAGAGAGTGAGATAAAGAGATCTATGAATGAATGGATGAACAGATAGAAATGGGAAAATGAAATATGATAGAAACAGGAAACAGACAGACTGAATGAATGGATGGATATTTAGATAGATAGATAGATATATAGATAGATAGATAGATAGATAGATAGATAGATAGATAGATAGATAGATAGATAGATAGATAGATAGATAGATAGATAGATAGATAGATAGATAGATGGATGGATGGCTGGATGGGCTGGTGGGTGAGTGATTGATGGATGGATGGATGGATGGGCTGGTGGGTGAGTGATTGATGGATGGATGGATGAATATACAGACATACAGAAGCAGTGAGATGAAAGGAATAGATGAGATGGAGAGAAAGGAATAAAAAAGGATACAGAAAGAGATCAAGGGAAACAGAGAAGTGGAGGGTGGAGAGTGTTTACACAAGTACATTACTGAGGTAGAAAACCAGAAGATATCTTTAGAAAAAGTCAAACGCTGAAGTGGAAGTTTTGTAAGAGCACATAAGTCAGAGACAAGCAGCGGTGTGTGGAAAGCAGAGGGATTTTCATAATGTGACTGTGTATTAAGCGGCTACTATATGAATCGGACCTGTAATCCAGACGCTGACAGTCACACCGCCATGCTGATATATGTGCAGGATTCGTGGGATGAGAAACGAAAAAAATGCAGAAAACTTCAACGGTAAATCTCTGAAGGTGGAATAATGAGATTCAAAGAACAGCAATCTCAAGGGACAAAACAGCTCCAAAATACTCCGTCTGCAATGGTTAATTCCCCATCATCTTTTGTGCTCAATTGTTCTCTTCATTTTTAATCGATTTAGGCACAAGGTCCAAATTGCCCCTTGGGTTTGTCTTTCCAATGCATGAATAAACAGTTAGACATGAAACGGGCATTTATAGCATCAAAATGAAACAGCTTAAATAGAAATGCATATGTTTATTTTAGACTGGTTTGTAAGTAACTGTGTTACTGAAGTGATGTGCAATTAAACTGCTGTTTGCGTGGATTGTAACGCCAATATGGCAAAAAAAAAGCTTATTCAGACAAAAATAATAATAATTTGATGCAATTATTTATTATCAATATTAAATTCCAAGTGTGAATATCATTCTATAGAATTATTTTCACACAGCAACGGAAAAACAAATACTGGATTTATTCCTCATGCAATTCTTCACGTTAGAGAGATGGAGCTGTCCAAGGTCCTGGTTTCACTTCATCTGTCGCACGCGCTCAGTTTGCTCGCTAGCTTGTTACAAAACATCTCCAGCTACTTAGTGGATCCCAAAAGGTAATGAAGCAGTTAGTTTCTTGCCTCTCATAAATTAAGTTTTTAAGCAGCTCTTGTTCTCTGTTTAGGATGCTAATGGATAAATGTAGAGGTCATGTTCGATTACAGTCAGCGGAAGAGGAAGCCCATGGTGGAATTGAATGAAAGAGTAATGAAGTAGTGTTTTAAGGGATCAGAAGGCGCATCGGCTCGGTCCTGGAGCTCAGCACAGCATGCTCGACACCAGGGATCGCACGAGTCGAGGCTTATCTTTAATTGATGTGCTAAATCCAGAATCTCAGCCAAGACACAACACAACAGCTGCAATAGAGGCAGCGAGAAAGGCATGAAATGAAAAATGGAGCGAAAATGGGAGCATGCGGACAAAATACATATACAAGCAAAATGCATGGGAGATATAGTCAAGAATTTGGGACGTTAGACTAGACTAGAAAATCGAAGAAAGAGGAGAGAGAGAGAGAGAGAGAGAGAGAGTATGAAATTTCCACAGATTCGCAAGGACTCCTCTGTCGTGTCAGATTAAGTATGTGGGATGGAAGATTCATTGCTGCGTGGTGATCAAGGCTGAGATTTGTGCGTTAATGTGCAGCACAGCGGGACCTGCTCCTTCAGGTTGCTGTGGCGGGACTCTGATGAAGAGACGTAGTGGCTGATGGGAAGGAGTGAAGCTGGTCGCCCTGGGGCATACACCAGCAGAGTTAAGTCTGATGGATCTGGTGCCCCTCACGAGCTTTCAGAGCAAGCAGGGATGCCACAGGCCATGGCTAATGTAAGGTGCAGGGGGATCGTGGAGAGGTTTCTGGGCTTCCTTTTTACAGTAAGATGTGCATTTTGGTAAGTGTGTGTGAGTGTGTGTCTGTGTGTATAGGGAGAAGGATAGAGAGAGAGAGAGAGAGAGAGAGAGAGAGAGAGAGAGAGAGAGGAAGAGCGAGAACATTGTGCATGTAAAAGTGTGCGTATGAGAAACGGTGGAGGGAAAAAAGAGAAAGAAAGAGACAAATAGAAAGAAAGCGATACTTGAGAGAGAAAGAGAGAGGGAGGGGAATGAGGGAGAGAGAAAAACAGGGAGAAGATAGGGACAGATAGAAATAGTGTGTGAGAGAGAAAGAGAGAGGGGGGGGGGGATCTAGAAATATGTTCATTTTAAATTGGCCTTGAAACAAAGAGAGAGAAAAAGAGATAGAGGGGTGAGAGAGAGGAAGGAGAGAGAAAGAAAGAGAGCGAGTAACTGTGGAAGAAAGAGAGAGAGAGAGAGAGAGAGAGAGAGAGAGAGAGAGAGAGAGAGAGAGAGAGAGAGAGAGAGAGAGATAAACAGTCTTTGTTCAAAATTGTTCATTTTAATAGTAGCATTTTCAATTCCTATGTATTTGTATTGATCTTATTTTTTGTCCTCCTCTTTAAACACTTCATTTCAAGCAAGGTAAGTTCACAAAAGTTCATTAGCTGACCAGCTTTCTGGCCTGACATTGCCTTCAGAAAACATTTCTCCCTCACAACCACAAGCATTGAGCTCACAAGCAGCTCCAGTCCAATCCAAGACCAGACCAGACCAGACCAGACCACAGTCCTGAATGACCGCTGGCTAATTGTGTGAGTGTGCACGCTCCATCCAGCTAAGTAAATGGGGATACTGAGTGGCAGATCGCACTCCGCAGTTTCTATCTGTCTGTCTGCTCGCCACAGATTGTTTGTTGGAATTGCTGTCACACTCGTTTATTCTCTCTCTCTCTGGGCTGTGTAAATGTGGTATTTGTCTGTGTGTTGACACTAATTGGAGAATAGCTTTAGGCCTCCCCTGGGCACTAGCCTACGGAGCGCAGCCTTGATTTGTGGCATCTTAAGAAAGTTGGAGAAAAGGCAAAGGCAGAAAGTGAAGAAGGGAGCGAATCAAAATACACGGAACAAATGAGCGACGGGGGTGAGGAGAGATGAGAGCTAAAGGGCTGAGAAAGAACTGGAAAGAGCATGAAAGGAAGATTATGTATCAGAGGAGTAAGACTAGTTTGTTTGTCAGCGCATGATGAGTAGGCTATTCCCATCCAAACTGTGAAGGAAAACAAGCGAGCTGAAATGAGTTCTTCGGCGTGGAGTTATTTCGAGATGAGGGAGGTCTTATGTAAATGCCCATGGTGTCTATGCCTAATTTATGATGTCTAAGAGGGCGAATGTAGGCCAACATCTCTTCCACATCACCAAACTACACACACGACCGCAGAACCACATCACACGTGGATGGCTTTCTGACATTTCCAACAAGAGAAACCCAAAAACACAACATCTAATTGCCCGTATAATAAAAGCGCTGGAGCTTTCTCCGTCATAGCTGTGGAGATGCTCATCTCATATTATAGTTTAAAGTGTCACTCACCCATCTCGGTTGGGCTGAATGCTTTGCGGTAACTTCAGCAACACATTTTTTTTCCCATTTGGGTTTAAAAAGCACAATATCCTTGATAAACCTTTCAGATTCAATTTCTGATATAAAGTATGCTATCAAAACGTCATTTCAACAAACATAGATCTTGGTCTTCTCCATTAAAGGCTGGAAATAGATCCCCCGGGCGGAATATGGCAGCAGAGTGAGCAGATTTCCTTTAAAATAACTCATATTTGTGTGTGTGTGTGTGTGTGTGTGTGTGTGTGTGTGTGTGTGTGTGTGTCAAGCTGCAAGCAGTGATTGTGGACTCAATCCTTCCTTTTATTTCAGTTAGATCATCAGCCAATCAGATTGAACACGAATCAGAAAGTCCATGATGTCATTAGGTAGATAAGATACATGTTCCAAACTACATGCATAAACATACTGTACTACATACATTACATACCATGTTTCACACTTAAACTACTTTCCCTGACTCAGAATCTCTCTGTCTCTGTCTCTCTCTCTCTCTCTCTCTCTCTCTCTCTCTCTCTCTCTCTCTCTCTCTCTCTCTCTCCATATGTCATTTTTCTGTATGTCAAAACAATGTGGGCCAAAAATAAATGAATTAAATAATAAAATGAAATAAATTACTATAATAAATAAAAGTAACTAAAATAATGTACTACTAATAATATTAATAAACATTTTTGTTATTTTATTTTTACTATTATACATTAATATTATAAAACAATAGATTACTACTACTAATAATATGATTATAAAATTATATCCCAAAAAAGTATATATGAAATAAAATATTAAATAATAAAAAAAAAAACAACAATTATTATTATTACCATTATTATTGGGCCTTGCACATTGGGCCTTGCAAAAACCATACACTTCATCTACACACGATAAATGAACAAAGATCACTGAACTGACCACTAGGAGCCAGAACATCTGAAATGGACTGACCCTGGTCGAATCGGTTTAATAAATCCCGGAGCGCGCAGCATAAATGACCTCATCATTGCATCTCCTTATAAAAAATCAATGAATGTGAAGCCTGCGGAAAATGACATTGGTAGGGAAACCAGTGCACACAGTACGTTTCCCGGTTTCTTGCCTCGCTCTCTGTCCTTCCTTCAGTCTGGCTGCGTCTCCCCTCGAGGGGTCTCTTGCTCCTTGGCGAGAAACTAATTCAGACGACTCTAATCAATATGCTCTCTACTTATTTAACTAATGAGCAGTGTTTGCCATTGGGGAAGGCATTTGGAGGACCTGCATTGCAGATAGAGCTTCACCACTTCATGTTTGGTACTAAAACTTCAGCCCCGGGAAGAATCAACTAGTTATTAAAACAGACTACAGCTTTTCCCGACAAAAATATATAATACCCGATGCGGCTCCAGACTGCCTGCAGCTTCAAATCAAGCTATGCATAACAGTGTGGCAGGTCATTTAATATTTTACTGTAAATTTGAAACAGCGCTCAGTGTCTGGAGCCCATGGTCTTCTTCCAAGGATTCCCTCAAAGTGTTCATTAAGAGAAATGGTGAAATATTTATTCAAGGATTTTTTTTTTTAGTTTATTCTAGGCAGTTCCTTAGCACTGTCAGGCATTAATTTGTACAAATTGTACCGGACACAGTAGTCACTACTTTTAATACTCATAACCAATGTTCTTTAAATATTGTATCATATTCCTGACAGTAGCCGTCATGTGCTTTCTAGCTAAACATATATACGTATATACAACAGCTACAAGGAACAATCACATCTACTGTTTGGAAAGTCTGAACATTCAGCCATTTTTTTTTTGTGTGTATGTGTGATTAGAGTATATTGACAATGGATTAAGAATTAACAGACGAGATGGAAGCATGTTCAAATGTTCAAACATGTTCAAAAAGCATGTTCACAATTTTGAATTTTGAACAGTTTGAATTGACAATTTGAACTTTGAATTCAAAACTTTGAATTGACATACAATTATTTTGACCACGCTCTGTCTCAGAAAAAATAGACTGCTGTGACAAGACGGTGGCAAAGACAAAAAAAAAAGGTGTAAAGGAGGAATAAAAGCGGACAAGACGAAAAGAGCTCAGTGCAGAGAGAAGCTGAGAACAGAAAATAGCTTTGTCAGAAATAGATTCGATAGAATCTGCTGACCATGAGATCTGATCTTTTTTTTTCCACGATGCATACGTTGACAATTTCTTCAGCCTTATGGATGTGATGAACGAGTAATTCGCAGTTACATTCACAGTCAAAGTTTCTGCTTTTGACACAACGCTGCTGATGATATTAAGATGTGTGCAGGCTGAGCTATAATTACGGATCTGGATTTCTCAAACGATGAAAATCAGCAAACACAGAAAAAATAAAACTGCTATGATGATATAAGTTCAGTCTGAGACTCCCATAGATATTGCACTGTAGCGGCATGACATGTGACACAGGACAATTGGACTACGATTCCCACAAGCCTCCAGGTTCAGGGTGTCACATGACTCAATACATCACAAAATCATACTTTGTCGATGCAACTCATGATTGAATAGTGACCCTTATAGGTGGTAGTTGTGGTCTGGTAGGGACTTGGACTTTCCACCCAGGTTGCAGGTTCGAATCCCAGTCTGGTGGATCCTTGGGCAAGACACTGACCCCCATATGTCCCCTGGGTGCCATGGCTTAAGGCTGCCCACTGCTCCTGGTATCTGATTTTTAACTGATTTTTCTGAATTGTGAATACATTTTTTTCTCATCAGTAGTCTGTTGTTAAAAAAATATTTTAACAACTAATATTTTAAACTCTCTCATGACACATTTATCATCCAGACTCACTATACTTATCATCACTATTCATTTGTCAGAACTCTATGTTGGCATGACTCCATTCATCATAAACCTTCAGTTTCTCAGACTTTATTTCTTGGGCTTGCTGTTACCAAATTAATTTCAGCATATTTTAACCCCATGATCTGTTGTCTAAGAATTGCGTTATGGTTCCAAGATATCTATTTTTTGAGACTTTCAATGTTGTGGCCTTTCATTGAATTTGTTAGAAAGCAGCTTTCAGACATTTTTTCCCGCCATACTTTCGGTTCTAATCTGAACACACACACACACACACACACACACACATTCGGGCCAAGCAATTAAACCAGCACAACTGCAATTTCCCACACTCGAATTCAAAGTCTGCATACATATCATCTAAAAGCTACATACTGTAATTTAACAGCTAAGAGCCACTGCTATCCTTGTGTATATGTATATAATGACTATGGTAACAGCATAAAAAAAGGCGAATGAAATCACTCATCTATCGTTCAAAAGACTCAGATTATCATATCCCGCCAATGTTCTACATCCGCCGAGTCTGTAAAATACGCTCTGTCAGGTGTAAAACAAGCACTAGAGACGCGCACACGCAGCTTGACAGCGCTTTAAGGATGCCAATGCGCCTTTCATTACCGGCAACGCTCGTGTTAAGAAAATCTCCAACAAAGAGGAAATTTCTTCTTTACATATCCCGCCTGTGATAAAATATGTGTTACAATATTCTCCTCTCCCGCCGAAGCGCAGAGACGCAGTGCTGTCATTTCCTCGGCACAGACGCCGCTGTGCGCTCTGTTTTAATCATAGCTTTCCGCGAGAAGGTCTTAATGCACACTGTTCCAACCCTTCCTTGACTGGCACCCATGTCGTGGTGAGAGGCAGCTTAGCAAGTTCAGAAAGGCCAACTATTAAGTGTGACAGGCTAACTCTTCAAAGAGCCCGCTTCTCATTAGAGCTCACCGCTGGAAATAAATAAATAACCTTTTTATGACCAAAAAAAAAAATCTACATTCTGACACCTAGTTTGTCTAACAATGTGCCTAGTGCTTGGGTTTTAAAAGATTAAAACGTCTGTCGTTTCCCGCTTTTTTTTTTCTCTTCCCTCTTCTCCCCCATCTCATTAGCACACGTCTTCCCTGACTTATCACTTTTGAGAGCATTTTAGGAATACATCTCACGCGGGAGGTTGCAATTTGCTCATCCTTTAGGAGAATCCACCAGAGCACTTGTACCTGCTTTTTTTGGAATCGCCTCTGCGGTCCACGGTGGGTTTTGTTTTAACAACCAATATCTCATAAATGAATGGCATGCGGAGCCAATACGTTGCTCTTCAGCAGTAATTAGAGGGCAAGAACCGGGAGAACGGGGCATGCTGACCTGACCCTCATGGGAGAAAGCCATGTGTTATTCCTTTATTTGGCAGAGGAGTCAATCTGTGGCCCCTGGTCTGAAAGAAGGTGGTCAGCAGGGTCCGAGCAGGTTAGACCGGGAGGTGCTTCTGTTTGCCTGGGGAAAAAAAAGAGCTGCCGAAGTAGAAAATCTCCTTGTACTGCTTTTTATGAAAGACTGAATCTATTACGAAACCATATTTTGCAAATGTGGAAATTCACCCAACTTGACCACCGTGGAGCCATTCTAGTCTTGAGCCTCCATTCACCTCAAATCAAGCAGGACTCCAACATGGCCGACCTGATAATGGCGCAATAACAAGCTCAATCTTCAGTTCAGCTGAAAAGTCAAACGCCACATTAGCCGTCGCAGGTTGGCTGAAATGAACCGGCTCGCAGCTGTGTTTAGCTGAGTTATTGCGCTCGTAGCCTTGCTAAAGGACAGACTCGATGGGAATAGCCAAAACACGTGGGGAATTATCGGCTGAGCAGTGGTGGCATTTACTTAGCTTTAATTCACATTAAAACGGCAACAGACATTGTTAGACAGCATGGAAGCTAATCCGTACTAACCGCGCAGGTAAGCTAGAGCCGTTCAGCCTGTGCGAGAGAATCGGTGCGTAGTGATGAAGTTCTTGTCATTCTATCTTTCAACTGGGAAATTACTGATAAGCGTGGATGGCGAATTGTCTCGTAGCTCTACAGAGGAAAGCGCTAATGCTAGCCATGTGTAAAAAAGGATTAGAGACCAAATTGATGATTAAGAAAATGTATGCTGTGAGGATGCAATACGAAAGTTTAAATCAAATGTCAGGGCTGTTTTAACGCCTGGATAAGCGTTTAACCTTTCTGGCACCCATGCTTATAATTGCTAAACTAGTGTAGCATGGCTTTAATTTCATGTTACCTTCAGCGTTTACTTGGACTGTAAGTATGGGCATTGTGGAATATGAACTCCGTGTTGGTTAAACATGAGAAGATAACAATGTCAATGGTTTTGATTTCCAGTGTGATTGCAATAGAGTTTTCATCACACCGCCACAGTGCGTGGAATTGTTGTCGATTTAATAAAAGACTTTGATAAATGCAGACATGTGTAGCAAGGTTGTACATTTATTTGACTTTCATTACAATCCTTTTAATTTCTTTTTTTTTAATTTATATGAATTTGTCAAATAAATGCCTTACAAATGTTGAAGATTTTGAACTTGAATTTTTTTTCAATGGCATTTTGAAGAAAAAACGTTATTTATTTTATTTTTATTTTGCGTATTTGGTTAATGGTCCTCCACAAATTTAGGCGCTTTCAGATTTCGCTTTCGCCTGTTGTGATATTGAAAATGTCACGGTTTGGTAAAGACAAATACATTTAACATTCATGGAGTTTGACTTTCTTTTATGTTTCAATAAGAATATGGCTCACTTTGACTGATTTTAAGTCATTTTGTAGTTAAGGGACATTAGAAATAGAAGTTATGTGATGAGATATATGTCAAGAGTTATGTCATGCACGTCAGAAGTTAATGTTTTTCCATTTCTATAATTTATTAATAATAGTTGAAAGTTAGTTGCAGAACCAGCTAGAGAGGGATTAGAACCAGCTACCTACTGGACTCATTTACAAACTACCCATTTATAGGTTATTTTTTTAATACATACTTTCATAGACGTTTCATTTAAATGAAGTATTGATGCTAAGTTAGTTCTATATATTTTTTTACAAAACCTGTTGAGGATAGCAGCGTTTAGCCAAAAACCAGTTACGCCTGAAAAAGAATGTACTTCACATGGGATTTGAAAGTGATTTTTGCACTTCAAGCGCATTGAAACTCGAAAAATTGTAATGTTAAGAAGAAGAGTTGTGCATACAAAATCTCGTCATGAACTTCAAGGACATCCCGTCCATACATTACAACCAGGTCCTCTTGTGAAAACGACACAATAGTGGTATTACAATAGCAGTGTGGCGGCACGATAGGAACCCGTCTGGAATATTCCATTTACACTCCCCTCATCACGAGCAGAAAGGCAGAAACACAATGAAAGATGGAAGGGGGTCTTTCAGTCTCCGTGCCCAGAACCATGTTACTTCTGTAATGCAGCCTTCAGTAATAATGCCTGCTTTTTGAATCCGCCGTGTAGAGTAAAAAGCCACAACAATATGCACCCTTCAGAGTTTCGCCTCTGTAAATCCGTAGCCAATCTTGATCATTTTTTCTACAGTTTCAAAATCAATCAGTCATCCTAGAGTTTAATAAACTCCAGTCGCTCTACTAGAAAGCAATGGGAAACGAATCAATGGCACGTCATTTGCAATGCACAACAATATCAATTCCGGGATCTGCTGTGACACAGATTCAAAGTTAATGACCACTGTGACCTCACACCGCAAAGCTATATCGCTGCCGTCAAATTATATTTCAGAAGCCATTGCATATTACTTGTGAAAACAACTGTACGCTTCCACCCTGTCATCTTTTTGCGGCCTTTTATCTCTAGTGAAAAGATGTTTTATTCTATTGTTAAGCTCTGACACCCTTCACACACATGCTCACACACACACACACACACACACACGCACACACGTTCAGTTAAAAACCCAAGTCATTATCTTCCAATGGTGACAGCACTGTTTGAAAATGACATTGGATTTTAATGTGGTGCAAGTCAATTTCAAAGTATAAAAGGACTTGTTGGAAGATAATGCAATGCCAAATTACACTCAATTGAAATATGCATTTCCTTTTTTTGTTAACCTGCCCCAATTCCACCCAGGCCCCGGCGAGAAGCTTGAGCTGGTTGTGGGAAACGATATTGCACGGCTTCCAAAAATGTGAAGACAGAGAAGGCTGAACTTCCCTGGCCTTGTAAGTTTGAATACTTTGGAAGGGCAAATCTATATAGAAACCAAATCCAGATGCATAATCACACCATTAATGATTTAAAGGCTTCACATCTCGCACGCCGGTTGTACATCTTGTCAATCTTGCATGAAATGTCAATGGCCCACATACCGAGAAGTGCCAACAATATTTAGAATGCAGTTACAAAATGCTAATTTTCCTGCTTAGGGGTGTTTGCGTAGGTGCGTATAATGAGACTTTCTGCAGTGCAGAACGTTTCTGTCAACAGTCAAACCTAAATTACACCAAAGCCAGTTTCTGAGACCTCTATAACTTGACTTGTATAATAACAGACTATTTCTACACAATCCCACTGGCATCCCAGTGGAAATATCATATGGAAATAAATACTCATCCATATGCCAAGGCCAGAACTAGATAGTTTAGATTATTTGTGAGCGTGACATCGACTACCCTTCGTTCTCCAAGGGCACATGCAGTTCAAACCCATGCAGAAGGATTAATCAACAACATAATTCCTTTGTCTTGCCGGCTTCTGATCAGTTGAGACGTTGGAACCTGCCAGAGACCAGGGTGGAGATCTTTGATTTCTGTGCCAAGCTCATGGGGGCTCAAACCAGAGACCACCCACATCACGATGAGGCACAGACTCCTGAAGGAGATAGAAGATTACAAATGACAGACTCTAGAAACTTTTGAGTCACTTTTGATCATGCCAGAGAATCAATGCACAGCGTACTGCTTGACAGCCTCTTCTCCTTCTAATCAAGAGAGGAGCGAGTCGGTCCTACACCAAGCTCCACATCGCCTCTCGCTCACCCTTGTCATCTCTTCCTTTCTATCATGCCCTTGTTCAATCCCCAATCCTCTTCTGCTTTTCCTTTTTAATATCCTACATCTGCTTCTCGCTGTAATATTCCACATTGGCCTTATTCTTTAGGTCTTGTCCTTTCTGAGACGTGCATTCCTATTGGACGGTGGGAAAAAAAACTCCCTTTATTACCATCACCATAATCTCCTTTCCGTCTCCTCTTTCCTTGGAGATGCCGTGCGTTGAGTCCAAGACAGACAGGATAATTAATAATTGAACATAGGACAATGATTAAAACGTGGACGAGAAGGTACAATGTTCTCCATTGTTTTATTCCCCAAGAGACCTGAAAGACATTAAATGAAATTAAATTGATGATGTAAAAAAAAAAAACACAGTTAATGGACATTCTTGTATTATTTTGTAGGGAGACAAATCAAAGTACCACGACATAAACAATGTCGCGCTTGGCGTAGTGTTTCATTTTTTACCCCTACAGTCCAAAAACCTTCGTTGAGAAGAATTCAAGTTGGAAAGTCGATTATTGACATATTGTCCATAGGTGTGAGTGAGAGTGTGAATGTGTGTGTCCCACTCTGTGCTCGGTTGGCAAGAATTCTACAGTGTGTCCACCTCCCAGTCACCCTGAAATGAAAAAAAAGAAAGAAAAAGGATGCCGTTTTATGTGAACCGAAGCCCAATATTTACTTGCTTCCATAAAGTTATAAATAATTTTAAAAAAGGGGGCAAATAATTTAGATCGTATTAGCAAACTTAATTATCACGGTGAACATTCTAAAGTGGCCATTTCAGGAAGAAACAATCTATGCCTGTTGTAAGGGAAGAAAAGGAGAAGGAGATAAGAATTTACTTGGGTTTGGGAGTCTTGCTTGTCCACTGTGGGCATAACTCACTTTTATAGCTCTGTAGGGCGGAAAACAGCTTGCACATTTTGTCTAATGTCTCTTTTTATGTTTCACTTCAGACAGTCAAAGGCACATGAGGTTGAGTGAATGATGCCGATTTCCATCTCAAAGTTTTAATTCAACTACGTATCCCTCTAGATAGCAAGGTGAGCCGATTCAATACATTTGACTAACAGATCTATATCATTTAGGGGGATGACGTGCAAGATAATGCAAAGCTCCGGGGAGTCATGAATTACACGACATCTTTGTCACGACTGTCATCAATTGCTCCAGCTGTTCTTCTTGAGCTGTGACACCATATAACCCACATTTGTTCCTCTTTCCTCGTGTTTAAACAGTCACTTAACAGGATGGATAGGTGTGTCTCCTCTACGGAAACACAACTGGGTTTGTCGGTGTATGTGCCAGCTTGGTTAAGTGCCCGGCGGTGGCGTGGGTAAGTGGTCAGGTGTGAAATTACAAACTCTGCCCAGAATCCCATCAACTGTTAATGCACACCCACACCGGGCTCTCTCCACTCCCAACTAAACCAATAGAACACGGCAAAATAACCAAACAACGTATCGCTGGGGAGATCAAAACAGGCACAAAAGGGACGCTGTAATGCATGACCAATGGCAAAATAGCATCTGAAATACACCTCCATGAACGCGATTGTTTCCTTGCGTTATTCCCCGATGTATTGTCATTTGTGATCAGATGACAACTCCTTCCCCCTGAAGGCGGATTCATCTTGGAGACTGGGATGAGGGAAATAAAAGACGCCTCAACCACACCCAAGACAGCTCTTATCTTACTTGCTGTCTGCTATAACTTTCGTAATGCTTTTTTTAACTCTTTCATTTCTGTTAGGGCCAAAACCCTTTATGAGCGGTTCTGTGCTTACTGCTGTACTTTATAAAGACATAAAACACACAACATGATGATTAAAGTTATTTTCAAATCAAAATCACCAAAGAGTGAGACTGAGACTTACAGTAGCTCTGCAGATGTTTCCTTCAGACCTAGAGCTTCTGTCTCCTCCATAGTTATAATCTTTATTCATAAGAGAAAAGACAGGGAGACGTAACAACATTTACACCCAAGACAGGAAATGTATAGGAATCAGCTGCAGATGAGAAACACATATACATCACCAAATATAGTCATTAAGAGCGTGAAGAATCTCAGAATGCATGTATCAGGACATGGCATAATTAGGAGCAAAGAGATAGTTACGGGAAGTTTGCTTACTTCAAGGTTTTAGTACTGGACCAATCTGATTCGATTCAAGCTTACTTTATATTAAACTAATTAAAACATTTTAAAACTCATTTTTTTTAACAACTTCCATTCAGTTCCATACCGTTTTTATTTATGAAGCACTTTTCACATTTGCAGAATGTCCCAAAGAAATTGCATGACATGAACATTAGGTGAGCAAGTCAGAAAGCAACCGGTCATAAAAACAAATCTCTAATGGAGAGCTACTTGCAACAAACGCTTCAGAGCGACACCTTCTTCCATTTTGGCGCAACAAAGGACACTGTCCTTCCTTCAACATTACAGAGTGATTTATCTCATATCTGACTCTACAGAAGACACCGTTCTTCCTCCAATGGTCAAGGGCATTGTCATCACCCTCCTGATTCTCCAGAAGTGACACCATCTCTCCTTTAATATGAAGTGTAGATCACTCAGGACCTCACGAGGAGAGCGAAACCAAACAAACAAGATTCTTTACTGGAAGAGGTTTTGAAGCTCTAGGGTGCGTTCTGAATTTAGGTTCAGTGTTTCTATGCTATTGTATTATGTTTGCAGTCAGTTAGTATTCGATTGTATTATATTCCAGGCAAGTACATGCTTTATTTAAGACATAGATTTTCCCCAGAAAGGTTTTTGTGATTTTTTTTTGTGCTTGACCTGTGTCCTGTTTAATAACTTTGGATCATCCATTGCCACATCCATTGAAAAATGTATCTTGTCTGTAGCTAGTTTGTTTCAAATGTCAGAGAATTGGGAAAGTTGGATTGTCATTTTCTCATCTGCTTAGGGTCAGGAGGTTTTAAGTTTTGTTGCAGATTACAATACAGACAGGGTCACGGCACCACATTTTAAATTTTTCATTTGTAGCGTATCATTTGTATTTTTTATTGGTAATTTGAAGAAAAATCTCATTTCACTTTACTTGGCAAATTGAATGACTTCAAATGTTTGTGTTACACTGATGCTTAATAAGTAATGCTGGATAAAAAATCTATTTTATGGATTCCAGTCATGGAATATTATAAGTTGATGAGTGGAAAAAAAAATTGAATTATTCCGCATGTAAGCTGCAATTACATATTACATTAATGTAAGTTGGATTTATATTAAAATGTTTTGCGGAATGTTTTTTTTTTGTTTAGTTTAGTTTTTTTAACTATTGTTAGTTACAAACCAGTGCAGCGAAGTATTGTCCCAAAACTGACTTTTTAAGACTAAAAACAAACCTAAATGGAGCGCATTTTGTCATCCTCTCTTTGACCTTTCTCTGTTCTAAAAACAGCCCCTCTAACCTCTAAACCGATATGAAAAGACCCCGAGACACAAAATCATGGAGGTAAAATTCATAAAAATGGAAAAACTCCCAGAACGAGTCATCTCTGTGAGCAGCAAACACACGTTAATCCGCAAGATGCCACTTGTTGTCCAATGCAAGACCCAGCAAGTTGCCGAAGTGCAGACACGTGTCAGGGAAATCATGTAGCCAGAAGTAACAATGACATCAGCGGTATGAAAAGAGTGTTGGAGGCGTGCATAACAATGTTTTCCCGCCAAAATGACAGGATCCAATTTTAGATGGGGTTGCAGGGCGATGAAATGAAGCTGGCCCTTTCTTTCCGGCAAACCCAGACACACATCGCACAAAGTGGCATGACAATGAACGAGTCTGCTCTGTTGTCACTCCATTTAGCAAACGGATTCTCTATGCTGCTTTTCTGTCATGCTTTTCCAACGCTGTCACATGACGGTTACTGTACACTGCGCTGCTAACCAAATGTAACTAAAATGTGTCAAATCAACCCCATGACTGGAACTCAAACACGCACCCACACAGGAAGGAACATGCTGTTCGTTTGCGTATATTTTGACATTTCATGTCTTTTCCTTTGACTCCTTCTTTGGTTAGTTTTCATTCTCCGGCCTCTTTCACTGACACTGTAAACAGCCACCCGCTCGCACACACATGCATGTCTCCATTATGGCCTTCCAAAAACACTCTCGTTTTTTTTTTCCTTCCCAAACAAACCCTCGCGTTTTGTCGTTCCCACACAGCCGTGCTGAATGGCTCTTTATCTCTCTTGTCATCTACTGAAATTGCTGCAATGCTTTTAACAAACTCTATTAAGAGTGATAGGCGAGTTTACCCAAAGTAAGAGAAAAAAATACTAACCATTTCTGCCAAGAGCGCTTTCTGGTTTCTAAATAGTTTCTTTTTATAGAAATCAAGCACACACACACACACACACACACTCTCACACACACTCACACACACACACTACATTTACAAATATGTCTGGCTGACTGTTTGTCCATCTGGATACCGTCTTAACATACAAACAGGGTCACGGCACCACATATTATATTTTGTAATTGTAGAAGTTTGTGCAAAAAAAAAAAACCTAATGGATTGCCTATTTGGCTACTACTTTGCAATTAAGTTCCTTCAATATTTATTTACATGAGAAGCATTTTCAACACATATAAGACAAATGCATTTTCAAACCATTATATCAACAATTATTACAAAAAGGTAATGTAAACATATCTAAAAAGAAAAATTATAATAATAATTTTAATATTTAACCTAAAACTGAAATTACTTTAAATGTTTTACTCAGAATGGAACGTATTTTTGACCCAAACAGTGTATTTGTAATATAAACATGTAGCGTGGTGTTACAAATGTGTGATCTGAATCGTTATATTTTTTTATATCACAATTACACCAAATAATCCAAACAGGAGAAGTTTCAACCTGAAAAAATACTTTTAGGTTGTTTTTTTTTTATATTTTTAAACTTTGAAAACGGGTCAATCTGACCCAAACATAATAGGAGGGTTAAACCAAGACAATTGACATTGTGTTGCACAAAATTTCAATTTCAAACGATTTTACTTTTAAAGTCTCAAACTAGTTGGGGAAAAGGGGCAACAAGAAACCTTAACAAATTAAAGTCCCAGCTTAAATTGCCTATGAGTTTTACTTTAAGTGTGGGTTGTTCAACTTGGCAAACAAGCTGAATCTAAAACACATATTCAGCCATAACCTATTGAGATTTCCCATGTCTCTCACCTACAAATCTCAACAACCGTCCACACGGCTTAGATTGTCTTTGTCTGTTTATTTTCTCCTTCTCTCCAGCGGAACTGGTGTTGTTCCTTTCTCCCCAGCAGGCTAATGGAGTGTTACGGGTTTAGTTGGCTCGCCCTTCAGAGCTTGACATCGCTTTCACAAAACTAGCACCAGCACCCGACGGCCTCACACCACAGCAGACGTGCTGCTAGTTTTCTGGCTGGTTGGGCAGGTCATAGCCTCGGATCCACAGTCCCCTCGGCTGGCCTAAACAACCAAAGACCCTGTATATAAAACGGACGATTGGTGCTCGGAACAGTCACGGCTGAATAGCCTGAAGCTTTGTGGGAATATTTGCCTCTGGCTTTGTGAGAAACCGTAACTGAAAGTTCTGGAGAAACATTATTCGGTCACATAGCCGTGTGGATACGGGCCGCGGTATCTAATGAGGATGTGATTTGCGATGTTTGTGTGCGTGAAAGAAAGCCAGTCTTGCCTTTAGCCTACGGTGGATTTTTGGAAACGGTTGAGGCTGTATTGCTTTCACTGGGGGGCTGTGGAGGGGAAGGTCAGGCTTGTATGTGGGCGTCATGACTGACGGAGAAAGTTTATTTTACATAAAAGTCGAATTTTAGTCTCAAATAAGAGACTAAAAAAAAAGTCTTAAATCTTTGACCAGACAAAAAGAAAAGAAAAAAAATAATCAAATATAACAAACAAAAACAACTATATATACGGCGCTCTATTAGACCTTCTATTACAGCACATGTCAAACTCAAGGCCATGTCATAGGCCACTCAAAATGTCATTTTATGTGAGTTTAAAAAAAGAGTTTAAAAAAAAGTTTTGAGTGTCTAAAAATAAAGCAAGAGCCTGCTTTGACCAAAAACTACATTTTCTACAATGCCGTTTGACTGCGGTAGCCATGGCAGTGTTTCCACATCCATGCCAATGAGCGGAATTGAGAAACAAATAAAGATCCCAAAATGTCCAGAAAGAGAGAAGTTGATGCAAACGAAAGACGAAGAAAGATGGAAAGACGAAAAGCATATTTACGCGAATATGAGCATCCCTATTTTTTTCGAATTTTCGACGCTCAAAAACTTGGGGTTTGGTTATATTATTGCCAATATCAAAATGCGTGTAAATTCACGCGCCAATTTTTCTGTATATAAAGTCAAGAGCAATCACAAATAAACAAAACCTCGTCGTCTTTATGCGGCGGCATGCGTGTGCGTCTTTAAATAATACGTAGGCAGACATGCACACAGTATAAACTTTTATTGGCAGTAATAACAGTAATAAAGAAACATTAGCCATGCTGCAACACTTAACAAAATAACACTGGAAGAAGTAAGTTTAAACTCTTTAAAGAAATACCCTCATTATTATAACAAACAGAAACTACAAACCACGACCGTGTAGCTTAGCGTAATCGCAATAAGGGGAGAGCCTATATTCGAGTAAACCCGGAGCTATGTACAGTAAAACTAGCTTTTAAAAAAAGTAACAAATTGCCTAAGAATTGCAAGAAGAATAAGAACGGCTAAACTGTGAGCAATTTAATGATTGTTCTTGCATCAGCACCTCCTCATCAAAGACTAACCCAAAAACTTGACCAAACAGTTGTGAACTGAGTCAATCTATATTTTGGTATTTTTACGTGATTGCGTATTATGTTGTGTAGCTGCTGTTGCAATTATTTTGTTTGCAGGTCTTATGTGCGTATGCAGACAAATTGTTGTCGTCAAAAGGTGAGTCTTTTTTTTTTTTGGTAAAACGCTACATGTGTCATGCATGTTCCTTGCAGCTCAGTTGTACGTTATTTTTTCTTTATTCACTTGGACAGTTTAATCCTTCATTAATGGACTTTTGCAGGTTTTCATGACCTGACAAAATTTAAAAGGGATTTATGTTAGAGCAACAAGCAAACACAGGTTCCCTACGCAACTGTAATTGTCCCTTGAATATGTTATTTTCATTTATTACATTTATTTACATGTATATGTTACATCTGGCCTCTGAGGACAGCCATTATACTTATACTACGGCCCTTGATGAAAATGAGTTTGACACTCTCATAATTAGAGAGTCATGGTCTCTTTTTTTGGCTAGATTGTAATCATTTTGAGAAGATAAGTTTTATTGATGAAAACAGTTTACAGATTACAAATCTATGTAATTGACAAAAAAAAATAGATTACTTAAAATCAAAAAATATTTACTGGTCTATAATTGGACTGAAAATTAAATGGCACATCGTTGTCGTAGTTGTTGTAGTTATTCTCAACACCTTCCTCATCAACATTGAGTTGCTGGGTAGCTTTAGATGTTGATGCTTTTGCTGGCAGTTCTTTGTAGTTATTTTGTTTCAAATGAATCAGATCTTCAACCGGAACCGCCTGACATGAAGTGCCAAATGTTTTAAGTTCACATTCGGTTCTGCCAAAGTTGAAATACCGTATATACTCGTACATAAGTGATGTTCAAATAGAGGGTGGCGCTCTATTCTTCAATCCTTTCAACGAGGCGGGGGTTTAAAAAATATGTTTTTTTTTAGGGTGTATACAAATTTATCAGCACACGCAAGCGACTTTGGTGTTTTGAAGCATGCAAAGAATTGTGATAAAGCTAAAAGTGAAGTGTATTTACTCTCAGCGCCGCACAACACCGAGCGAGTCCCATTTTTCAGGAGAAAGACGGCGACTGCGATCAGAGATGGTAGTCATGCAGAAAGTTATTTTCACAGGTTCATTTGTGTGATAAATCTTTCTCTTACACACATGTGGGGTGTGCGAGAGTGGGCGATAAGACACAAGCCACTTCCATTATAGAGCGAATGTCCTTCGCTGTCTTTCAAGTTCACTCAGAAGTTTGCAGGTCTTTCAGGGAGACGTGCCTTATTTCCACATACTGTAGCTGTGGGGCATCTGGAATATTGGCCATCATTCTGAGACTATATCGTGCACGTGTGCACAATGGTGAATTACAATAATTCACCTTGGATATTTATAGTCTTGACAGTTCCATGCATATGTAATGCACAGATTATATTGACTGTTTCAAAGCAGCAATGCAGAAAAACTGAAAGCATTTTCTGGAATTGTGTTCGGCAATTTCAACGATGGAACCAAGTGCCAACCCCCCCCACACACACACACACACACA
>CM051502.1:3754551-3790583 GCA_028031935.1 Paedocypris micromegethes
TCCCATACAGAACATGTATAAAAAAAAAAAAAACAGAATAAATCTAGCCTCGTGGATGCAGCAGACGTCAGGCGGTGGAGGAACATGAGCGTGGATGAGGAATAAGGAACATGAGCGTGGATGAATATTAAGCAATAATGTGTTAGGGGCTTGTGTTTGGCAGCTATAGACCCCATTAGTTGCAGGTCAGGCCTGGCAAAACACAACCCAGCTGTCAAAGAGAAAGACACAGAGCAAGTGATGTGTTTATAGAATCTGACCGCCCAGATGTTACAGCTGTCTGTCTCTCTGGACTCGGTGGCCACTGTCAGGCCATAATGAGCCGAAGCCTTGTACCTGTGTGAAAACACAAGGGCATTTTTTTTATTATTCATTTGGTTTTTCTGCCGCTTCGTAGTTGCCTGGATGGGACGTTGCAACGATGTGATCTGGATTTTCACACGGTTTTGATTCTCTTCATCCAGTTTTTTTTTGCTGTCGGCATCTACTTTTTTGTGGTTTTGCTCAACTCATCAAAATGTTCAATCTTTCCCATTTCTGTGTCTTGGGGAGGAGAAGCCAATCTGCTTCTGCAACTATAATTTGAAGGTGGGCACTTTATTGTGTATCCAGCTCTGTGATTGGTTGGCCTCCAGTCTACAAAGAGGATTCACTCAAACGTGCCTTTTATTTCTTCACAATGTCTTATTCACTGTGCATAAGCATATGAATGAACAGTTGGCTAAAACTGTTAAACAGAACACAAATAAACAATCAGGTTTTGAATGTACCTAATACAACATAAACTTATGTAATGCAACATAAAACATCCAGCATGTAAACATCCAACACATATTTATAACTATAATGATTCACAGCATAATATGTATGTAAACTTGTAAGAAACTCACGGTAGTGCGTCTACTGTACTTTCTCCAAGCGTTTGGCAGTAACCAGCTCACAGGGCGTCTGTCTGTGGGTGCTTCTCAATTCTCTATTTGTGCGTCCTCGCATCCTTTCCTAGCTCCTTTCCTTGCTCCTTAGCTCCACCCCTTGAGGATGCGGGAGAAGGACGAGAGGAAAGGACGCGAGGTCGGAGAAATCGAATCAAGAGAAATGATATGTCCTCGCTTCCTAACGCGTCGTCTATTAATGATGACACCACCCACACCAACCACACGCACGTTGGGATTATTTGATAAGATTTAATGAATGTTGTAAAGATGTTGTAAAAACTCCGCAAAATACCAAAGATATATTTTTTTTTTCATTTGATAAAATTCAAACGTCTACAACAGTTCTTGAATTTTAACAAAACAAACATTTGTGTATTACAATTGTACAATACACTGTACAAAAAAACAACCGGCTATACAAATGTATAATTAAAGAAAAGTGATTTAAGTATATATTGAAGTTCGTGAAGATTCATGCATCCTTTGATTAACTGTCTCCTCATCAGTCCTATGTAGAAAGAATTTTACACAACAGTTATGAATGGCAATGTGTTTGTTTCATTTGAGCCCTAACTAAATACAACTAACGAAATCAATACTAAAATATTTTACCATGACAATAAAGGCATTCAATTCCATTCAAAATTCAATTCAATTCAAAAGAATGTTATAATAAACATTGGTTTAGTGATACTAAAATAAACACGGAAAAACGTGACTAAAGTATAAAATTAAAATTAAAGTTTAAGTAAAGTTAAAGATTAAAGTACTAAAAATATATCGAAATTAAACGTGATCAAAACAGAACCAGCAATTAAAAAAAGTTTGCACTCAATCGCGGTTGGTGGAGACGTGAAGAGGGCGGAGAATTCAGACGCGCGTCACGCTAAGTCGGTAAAACACTTCCGCAAAGCATACACTGGTGTATCCTCGCTCATGACGCCTCCAGAAGCCTCCTCCACCCTCGCTCCTCGCCTCTTCACGGTGCAATTAGAGAATTGAGATGTCCTTCAAGATGGCGACGCTCGATCGATTTCCGGGTCATAGGAGGAGGACGGAGGATCGAGGACATGAGGAGGCATATTGAGAAGCACCCTGTGCTTAGCTCCGTTTGCGGTGTTACAAACCGGAAGTGACGCGCACTTTCCCGCCAAACCGAAGTGACTCATTTACATATTGACGTTGCCCTCAACCATTTCAAAACATTCACATACACTCCCAGTGGCGGTTCTACACTGTATGGCGCCCTGGGCGAGACTCCTCCTTGGCGCCCCCCATACCCCCTCACGGCGCCCCCCCCCATCAAAAAAAAAATATATATATATATAATTTCTTTTTTAATATTATATTTTAACTTTGAAGCTATATAAAACTATACATTTTAACTATAAAGAATAACACAAATAAAATATAGAATAAATATGTTAAATATCTTGAATCAAACGACAGAACCTTAAAAAAAAAAAAAAACTCAAATCGGACTTTTCTGGCCTTCCTTGATTAAGTTCTCGTACGAAATATGTTACATGATTTTTTCCTATGCTGTGAACCAGACAGCTTTTGTGTTTTTTTCTCCATCTCTCACGAATCCCAATTATTGTGTTTGTTTTGCAAATTTGGGATCAAGTCATCGGATTTATCCCACATCCCTTCCACCAACACTGTTACTCAAGACCTGAAGTCAAGAGTGGAATGTTACACCTGGAATGTTTTGTATTACCTATGTTTTTAGGCATTTGACACAATTTAGATTAAAAAAACATGTTTGCTTATTAGGAGTGTGACGATTAATCCTGTAATTGACGTGTACATCATTAATAAATGCGTGATGCGTTGAAGCCCCGCCCCTGGGAATGGGCTGCTCCCTTCTCGAGAGAGACACACTCACTCACTCACACTGACACACATGCGTTGCCTTTTGCGCTCATCCTCTCAGTCCTTTTTCACTTTTTTTCGCTATCTGTGCACGAGACACAAACGGGTCGCCGATCACAAACGTATGATACTTTACAAAATACAGCGTAGCGGCCGCGCATATTTCTTTTTCGAGCGCCCGTGGCGCCCCCCACGTGACTTGAAAAAATGCCGCCCTGGGCAGCTGCCCCGTTCGCCCATGCCTAGAACCGCCACTGCACACTCCCATATGATTGAAAACACAAATATAAAACATCATTTGACAAACCTCTTGCATAAAACAACTTTAAGTGCAAGGTAAATTATTTAAACTGAAAGTTAAAATAAAAGTTGCGACAAAGGCAGCACACACAGATACACACTCACACTCTAACTCATTGTTAATTTATAACGTTTCAGTCTTCTGAAATCTTCAAGACTTTTGAAAACCTGTTTTTTGATTGTTGGGAGAAATGAGAGACACAAAGGAAATAGATGGAATTACAGGAAGAAATCACACACAAAAGACCCAGATTGGAATTCAAATTCGAGTCAAAATTGAATCCAAATTGCTGTGAGCAAAAAACTGATCAAATATTACATTTTGCTTATGTTTTTTTGCTATGTTTTCATTCACACAACAGTGTTTTTATAGCTTTAACATAACTTTAAAAAATCTAAAATGCATATTATTTGTTTTTTTTTTACGTTTTGTTTTGTTTTTTATACATATATTGTGATTTATTTAATTCTAAATTAAGCAGTTGCAGCAAAACTAGAAGTCTAATAAACAATTAATTGTATGGTGAGCTTTAAAAAAAAAAAAAACTGTAAGCAACAATACATTAAAAGTGAGCGCTTGTTCGCCTTATGAGTGTAAACAAACCTTAAATAGCAGAGCACCGGATCCTTCTGATGCGTCTCGGGGGATCAAACAGATATGGGTTTGGGTAGGAACACGCTACTCTGACTGCACCGGCGTTGACAGCTGCTTCATTTATCAAACAGTTGTCTGAGAGAAAAACATCTAGCCATAAAATGAGTGTAATACGTCAAACTCGTCCTTTTTTGAATGAGTGCATGCGAAAACAACAGAGGAGCAACACAGCCAAGCAGTTATCGCCGCCGATTCCACCAGCGGATAAACGTTTCCTCAGATTCCGCTTCAATAATAAAGCATCTGCTCTTAACCGGGCCGTCGCGAATCCTCTCAACAGTCGAGGAACTGTGAAAAAAAACACTCCAAATATATTCACCAGGCTAAAGGCATTAGTTTCGTTTTTAACATTCAGGCGTTGGCGAACAAGGTCGTGGCAACCGCAGTTTGTTTACTCGTGTTAAAGGTTGCGGACTTTTGATTCCCACAAAGCACCTTGATTATTACCGGAAGTTCAGCGTGAGATTTAACATGTACGAGAAGTCAAAACATCATCAATAATTCCAAAGGAAAAGCTCCTTTCAAGTAAGAAAAAAAGAATACTCTACATAAGAAGACGGATACAGAAAGCATAGATAATCCACTTATTGCAACAGAACTATAGATATGAAAATTATGAACTATAAAAATTCTAAAAAAAAAAAAATATATATATATATATATATATAATATATATATATATAATATGTTAATAGCTCGAGTATCTGCTGAAGCGCTGAAACGGCAGCTAAACACAGACGACACGGAAGATGATGAACACCACAAAACTTTTAGCCGCATTTATTGTCGCAGAATGTATTTTGTTTTTAGGAAATTTTGTTTCTTACCTAAAAGAAGGTAACTTTTACTACGGAGAACTTTATTTATTATTGAATGTTTTATGGAATGTAATAAAGATGATTCAGAAAACTAAAAGGCTCGACTATTTCATGTTTTACTGCTATATTTTTAAAAAATTAGTTTTTTGAAGGTTTATAGGAATTTTAAAAAGTAATTAGTTAAGTTACTCATTAGGTAATTACGTTACTTTTCAGACACAGTAATTAGAAAAGTAATTTAATTACAAAATGGTAAAGTAATAAGTAATTAATTACTTTTTTAAAGTAACTTACCCAACACTGCGTATAAACATTTCAAGAATGTTAGATTTTTTTTTAATAATTGTTCTAAGAATTTGGTGATTTTTGTATCCTAAATTGAGTTTTTTTTTTTTCAGAAACGGAAGACCCCCGCTTACTAACAGAGGAAGAGCAGTCATTTATCACAGTTCTGTTACTTTGGGCAGGGAGAAATGCTGAAGTATCACATATGTCAATATGTTTACCTGCTCCAAAAAACGGAATAAGTGCAGCTAATTTGATTTAATTAGAGAATCCATATGATGAGTTTTATGAGCAATGTGACAAGCGTTTTGAAGTCTGAAGTTCTCCTCACAGCACCATCTGGAGAGTCAAGAGTGTGTGTGTGTGTGTGTGTGTGTGTGTGTGTGTGTGTGTGTGTGTGTGTGTGTGTGTGTGTGTGTGGTGTGTGTGTGTGTGTAGTCCACTCGTTTTAAGGCTAAGATGATTGCTAATAAACAGCTTACTCAGTTCACACAACTTAAATATTCAAATGAAAGCACATGCAGTTATATTTACAATCTCTTACAGAAAAAAAAAAACCTTGATGTATATGTTTGTGGTGGTTTATACTTCTATGTGAAATATGCGTATAACGTAATACAGAGCAGTTTAAAATTAATGAATTGAGTGAAAAACATTTTGCATATATAGCAGACATTTCCAGTACCGCACCGCATTTTATTTTTCTTCACAACAAAATGATAAAATAAAATCAAGTCATTAGCAAACATTGCAAGTACAAGAGCTTAAAGTAAACTAAATTGGTATGATTGGCATTGATATAGTTATATCGTTATATATAGTTATAGTTGTAGTTTATAGTTATAGTTATATATAGTAACAAAAGAATACAAATTGAAAAATGGAATGAATGAAGAGAAAGAGATGACAATGTGAAAGAAAGAATAATGTATAGATGAATGGTTGGTTGGTTGTGTGGATGAATGGATGGATAGACAGATAGATAGATAGATGGATAGACAGATAGATAGATAGATAGATAGATAGATAGATAGATAGATAGATAGATAGATAGATAGATAGATAGATAGATAGATAGATAGATAGATAGATAACATACATTAACATTTGTACATGTATTTATTAAAATAGTTGTTTATTTTTGGCAAAAAAAATAAGTAAGAAACAGAGGGCAAAAAGGAAAGTTGAAAAAGAAATAGAACTTCATCTACTGAAGTGGCTGGATTGTGCTAAACACTGGAGCCTGACCTTTAACCTTACTAATATAAACCAATTCCCACCTAGTGTCCCTTCAGCCACCTCAGGTTGAGTCCACAGCTCCGGGATGTGACGGCGTCTGACATGACAGCATTTTGATACGTCTTGTCACTTGTTCTCTCTCCCCTGAACTTGATTTACACCCCTGGGTCGCGGCCTTTAACGTCAACATCTTGACAAGAAAAGGTCAGAGTTCATCAAAGTGTATTGCGCCGTATTTATACACTGAATTAAATATAGATCCGTGAAAGATGAGACGGGGAACCAGAGAAACAACAATAAGCTCAGCTAAGCATTTCGAAAACCAGATTTAGTTGAAGCTTTGAAAAAAAACAAAAGGAACTAAAAATCCCTGATGGTTTTATTCCAGCTGTAGCCGGCAAAGCGTCGTGTCATGAGGTTACGGCGCATATGAGGCCTGAGGCCTAAACAGATGTGGGAGAAAACGTGTTTCGATTGCTTTTCTCTGACCTGTTGTGATTCCGAGCCGCGAGCGATCACTCTTCAGCTAGTATTTATTTTCTCATTTCATTTTTAAACAGCCTTTGCTCGCTCCCTGTGGTAATTAAGATAAAATTATCTGAAGTACGGGCGATGGTGCGCCGCTCGCTCCCTCTCACTTCTCTTTCTGTTCATAGATTATGGGAAAATACTGTTAAGATCAATGCCAAAGAGAAAATTGCAAATCTTTAAAAGCCCTCGCAAAGAGAAGCTGTAGGACAAACAAGCTGCGTTGTAGGGGAAACAATCTGACTTTGGTGATAAAGTGATCGAAAGATATTACTAATTTATGCTCTCTTACTAATAATAGTTTCCTAATTACAGCTTCTTCCAAGCTGTGTGTTGTGAAACTCCCATTTATTGTTTTTCTGTACCACATTTTTCATTTCCAGGTCGCAGGGAGTAGGAGCCAATCACAGCAACTTTGGACCTGAACGTGTGAGAGTTTAAAAGAAAAAAAAAAGAAAATAAGAGTTTTTAAAAAGAGAGTTGCAAACCAAAGAGAAACTAACTGAAGCAAGACACACATTCTCACTATGGCCATTTTTCCAAGCTACAATTCTTCATTGACTCTGAGAAGACATTGGAGACCCAGAGGAAACCCACACAAAAACTAAAATAACATACAAATTACACACTAAATGATGATGTTTGAGGTTATGGACTATGGTTATGTGTGGTTATGTGTGGGTAAATAGTCCTTCTTATTTGAGGTCAAGTTCCTACTCATAGAGTTTGAGAATAGAATAGAATTGAACAGAATAGAAAAGAACAGAGTCGAGTGAAGTCAAGTTGAATGTAACAGAGTAGAATCAAATAGGCACTTTAGTGTCATAAAAAGTAAATGTAAAAATGTAGTCAAATGTAGACTAGAATAGAATAGAATAGAAAAGAATAGAATTGAGTTGAGTACGTAGAATAAAAAAAAAACAGAATAGACACTTTAGTGTAGTATAAAAAGTAAACAAGAGAAAAAAATATTTCTCTTAATAAAATAAAAAAAACTAATTAATTAATAATAATACATGTTAAACAGGTGTAAAAATGGTAAATATTCATACTGTATGTCTCACAATTTCTGTCTCTTAATTTTTCCCAATGTCTTGTGAGGTTCAGGTTCCTCTCACAGTCCAAAAACTAATTTAAAAATAAAACATTCAGACAACTACCTTCAAGAAGACTTTCCTTGTCTATTCATGGTTTTCCCTTGTTTTTGTGTTTTTAATCTGGCACTGGGGGCAAACAAAAAAAAAAATGAAAACACAACCAAAATAAAAACCATGCTTTCGGAGGCTGAAAGAAAGAGTAGGATGAATGAATGTATAAATGTTCCCCCGGAGTCAGACAAATAAAGACAAGTGGCCAAATGAGCCGAGGCTGGCGGAGACCCCGGGAGGCGCTGGACATGTCAGCTGTGATTTGGTGAGGGGTGGGCTGCAGGGAGCCGAGGTAGATGGAGGAAGAGAGGGAAGAGAGGGATGTGAGAGGCCTGTCGACTCAAATAGCGCCGACCCCAGCGAGGTTTGGGCCACTGCCCGTTTGAGGCTGAGCGGCTCTGGCTGCTGCCAGGCCCTGACACACACACACACACACACACACACACACACAAGCCTAGTCACGTAGAGACAGACGTTTCTAAATAAGACTACAACAAAACTGATATAACTAGCCATTGAATAACACAAAAAGATGAATCAACAGAAGAGAAATGTCCATCCGTATGTTTGTTTGTCTGTCTAATTACAATCTCTCCATCTATCTGTCTATCTATCTATCTATCCATCCATCAATCCATCCATTTATCTATATCGACACATCCATTTATCTGTCCGTCTGTCCGTTCATCCATTTCTCTCTATTTATCTCTATCTATCCATCCATACATCCATCTATCTATCTCTCTTTCTTTCTTTCTCTATTTTCTATATTGACACATCCATTTTTCTGTCTGTCTGTCCATCCATCTATCTCTCTCACTCTCTCTATAATTCTATCTATCTATCTATCCATCCATCCATCCATCCATTTATCTGTCTGTTTGTCTGTCCGTTCCAGCCATCCATCCATCCATCCATCCATCCATCCATCTATCTATCTATCTATCTATCTATCTATCTATCTATCTATCTATCTATCTATCTATCTATCTATCTATCTACACCTCTCTTTCTCTCCTATCAGACAGATAGATTTTTTCTGATTGTCTACATTCCATCCATCAACTATAAAGACCACCATATTCCGACAACAGTTATATATTCGTAATCTGTCTGTCTCTCCATATATATGTACGTGTGTGTGTGTGTAATATGTAATTTTTTTTCTGTGGTATTATAAGTAGAACGTAACAGTGTACAAATCACCATCTTGCCTCTCGCCCGCTGCGCTCTACACCGTTCAGTTGATGTTCTGCTGTAATCAGCAAGTTATCAGCACTGATTTGGAAGGAGTGAAATTAGAAAGAGTCTCCAGAAGCAGCCGGGCTGTCAGAGGCTGACCTCGGTCCATCCACTCCCTCACCTCCCCGTTCTAATCCGCCTCGGAGACCAACCGTCTGCTAGTGTCAAACCTACCCACCATCAGCCTGACAGGAAGACAGGAGCAGAGAAAGGACGAGGAAGGGATGGCTCGCATCAGCAGCATCCGCGCTAAACCAAGCAGCCAGTGACAAACCGCCTCCTAAGATCCAGTTAAAATGGGAAAAGCTTTCCGTGTAGGATCTTCATTTATTCAGACGAGACTGAAAAAGTTTGTTAAGAGATGAGCGTGTGACTAGTCAATTGCCAGCGAATTAAAATTCTAGTGTTGCCATCCAAACAGAACCAGGCCTTGGGTGTGTTCTAATGCAAAAGTGTGTGTTCTTGGGCCTGCAGTGGTTTGATGTCTTAACTGGCCACCATCAACGCATATGATCCGGTGACCCCTTCTTATTTTTTTTACATTCACAGAAACATCTCTTCAAGCATTTGCCTAGTCTCTTCACTTTATTCATTGCTTTTACTTATTTACGCATCTCGGGCCCTCGGCTCTCTCTATCTCCCCCTATGGCTCGCAGTTAAATATTTACTGAATTCCCACATCTCAGAGGACCGAGGCTGTGAGGAAGCGACAGGCACAAGCTTCTGACAGTAATGGAATGAAAGTGTGCGTTTAGAAAACACGGTTGAGATTTAAACGTGCAACAAGCCTGTGAAAACGAATAGAATCGTATAGAATTGTGTTCACATGTGGTCACTTGTCATTTCCCAAATTACAAATGTTACTTTTAATTGTTTGGGGGAAAGATGAATAAATATAGACAGACATGAAAACAGTACACTGCAAAAAAAGGAATTCTTGACAAGCCAAAAAACCTTGAAATTACACAATAAAGCTTTTTTTTGTTTGTTTAGAATTAAGAGTGAAAGATTAATTTGCTTTTTTCAGTAAAATTGGTCTTGCTTTTTAAAAAAAGCTTTATTTTTGTCTTACCAAGTAAAGACAAATTCAAGTTTGTCTTACCAAGTAAAATTTTCTCACCCCATTGGGAGCTCATTTTACTTGATTTAAGTCTTTTTTTTTACTTAGTTAGTTTTTTATTTTTTCATCTGCATTTTTTATTATTTAATAGTTATCAATAGTAACTACATTATTCTGTAAATGTAGAAGTGTAAATAGTATAAAGTAAATTCACTTCGGTCTGAATTCTATTTACCCTTTAATTTTGCATATAATTCGTCCAAAAAGCTTTCGGTGATGCATTATATAGTAGGTCGTCTGGTGCTTGGAAGAAAATTATGCATGTTACTACTACATGTTAGAGAGAGAGAGAGAGAGAGAGAGAGAGAGAGAGAGGTTGGTAGTTGGAAAAGCACATTAGTGTCCCTTATAGCACTGAATACGATGTCAAATTAAAACATCTTTGGAACGCCGGGTGACGTTTGTGCAGAAACACTGTCCCAAATCATGCAAATAAACTCATGAATATTTAAAAGCAATGCAAATGAGAACACATGACAAACTAGGCTTTTAGCTGGAAATTTAATTGTGTATTTCCCAGCAAACAAGTTGACTTTATCACTCTCGATCATTTCCTCCTCCATTTCATATTTTCTTCACCAGAAAAATACAGAGTAAATTATATCCTGTATGCTGTGTTCTATTTAAACCGTTTCTTGCCTTCTATATTTTGGACAATATTTTAATTTTTTGTAGTGTATATTGGTTATTCAGTGTGTATATTTTACCGTTATCAAATATTTCTTTTTTTCACCAAATGGAGTTCATTTTAAACCTGTGATACAATGACAATAAAGGCATTCTATTCTATTCTATTCTATAGTGAGCTCTGGTTCAAATATATGTATACACTGCAAAAAATTAATTCTTGACAAGTCATCAAAACTTGAAATTACACAATAAATCTTGTTTTTTTTCAGACAAGATAAATTAACTAGCTTAGAATTAAGAGTGAAAGATTAATTTGCTTGTTTCAAGAAAATAGTACTAGTTTCAAGCGGCCTTACCAAGTAAAATTTTCTCACCCCATTGGCAGATAAATTTACTTAATTTAAGTCTTTTTTACTCATTTTGTTTTTTATTTACTTTTTTTTTTCATGTGCATTTTTTGCAGTGTATACTGTATGTATAGCGTTCAAAAAAGACATGTATGGTCCCATTACTCTATTAAAGACAAACAATGTGAACCAGAAAATGGAGGGAGTAAAAAAAGATAGGTCACTAAAGACATGTTGAAACCAACGTAACAATAAGAGACCGGCAATTCACCTTGTGAAGCTGTTGAAACAAGAGAACGTTTCTTCCCCCCTTTTCTACACACCACGGCCTAGTTTTTCTGAAGGTCTTATGAGTCCTGACACTTCATTAGCAGATCTCAGTTCGAGTTTTGCCCGCTCGGTCAAGGTCAAGACTCGTCTACTAAGTCACCGCCGAGGTGCCCCTTACATGAGCTTTTTTTGTCTTTTTCCTTTTCGCTTTCCGCAGGGTGTTTTTCTACTCTGTCAAAGGCATGCTGAGCTATTGAGCTGAAGGTAAAAGGTGTGTATGGCTGTGCTTCGGCTCCGTTTCTCGTTCAAAAAACTCTTTCGGGATTACCTTTCTTCTAATCTTGTGAAACGTCCCCACACCGGATCAACTCAATCGCCCTGTTGCTTTTCTTATTGGTGGTTATGTCATTAGCACAGTAACTAGAGTCACTAAAAGAGTGTAGAATGCGATTTACATGCTTTGTGCCATGATAAAATTTCACGGAAGCGATGGAAGAGCGCTAATGAAGTTAGCCAGGCAGGTGTCAATGACACGTTCAAAGCAGAGAAGCCGACAGAGTACAACGCTTGATGGCCTGAAAGCGATTCGATATGTCATTTCATCTTGGCTGGGTGAAAGAGAAGCATTTTGAAGCTTAAAAAGAAAACGTAAATGTACTTTAATGCAGAAATCTGCAGGCAGGGACTTCAGAGCTGAGGGAAATCTGATCCGCATCAATATCGATTAATGAATGCCGTCAACTTGAAGATCAATTTGGCTCAGTCAATGCGCTTTAATATGAAATATTCAAAATCGCTTTATCTGGGTAAAACCGGCTGAATGGGTTAGTGCATTGCGGAGAATAGAAATACACCACAGAAAGTTGGAGAAAGAAGTTCTAGACGGAGGTTATTAAGGTACACACTCTTCGTACACTCATAAAACTCATTCGGTCTGAAAGAGCCAGTTAAGTATTCACGAGAAGAAATCGAGCTGCATTCACTACAGGAGACGGCATGGAAATGCCAATCTGAAATGAAGTTCTTGGGCATTAATGCTGTAAATACGATGTAGGGGAGTCTAGACGGCCTGAACCACTCACAACCTCCCTCTACGTTCCACTGCAGTTTAATTGAACTTGTGTGTGGCTTCAAGGTCTCAACTTTACGGCATTTGCACTAATTCTGCTCAGTTAAACTAGGGAGGTACGTGAGAGAGAGACCAAAAAAGGATGGGATAATAGACTAAGGCAGCTGCGAAGGTTTTATTCTTTACAAGTGTCAGTACTACTTGTGTCCTTAGAATCGTTGGCTGACAGGGGTCGGACCATAAATTAGGCAGTAATCAAGACCGAACCACCTGCACATTACGATGTGTGTGTGTGTGTATGTGTGTGAGGCCACAACACGGCCCCTCTGGGATTCTTGGCATTACGGCCTTGAGTAGGTATTGAACGTCTTGAATTATCTTTCAAGCAATATATCACACCAGACCAAACCAGGACTGAGACGTATTCTTCTTTCAATTATTTCTTCAGATTCTAAACGTCCAGATTAATGACGGAAAAGCTGAGAAATATAACAGACCATGTTAAAACAATTACAAACCAACAATAAATGAATCATTTTTAATGCTTTTTTGCTCTTTGATCAATGGGAGCTGGAACCAGTCCCATTGCTGGATCGAAGGATTGAACACCATTAATAAAAGGCCAAACAGAACACTGTGTGTGTGTGTGTGTGTGTGTGTGTGTGTGTGTGTGTGTGTGTGTGTGTGTGTGTGTGTGTGTGTTTGTAAACTAAAGTGGGGACCCAGTTAATGGGGACCTGTGATCACTAGTGGGGACTTTTGGCTGTCTCATAGTTTTGAAGACCTGTTTGAGGGTCAAGATGGGTTTTAAGCCTTATAATTTGGGTTTTTAGACAGGATTAGATATATATCCTACATATATTCTTTTAGTCGTGATGGTTAACGTTAGGGTAAGGGGGTACGGGATATATTATGTCAATGATGAGGCCCCCCTATGATATATCTGTGTGTGTGTGTGCGTGTGTGTGTGTGTGTGTGTGTGTGTGTGTGTACTGAAAAAGTAAACACACAACCCCATTGAAACAATTTCTTAAACTGACTTTCAAGTTCAAGTCTCTCACTGCTTTAGGAAGCTCTAATCGGTTTATTTGCCATGTGAAGCATAACAATGTAATGAAAAGCTTTGTGAGGAAAAAAATGGGCAACTCACTTAATAAACAATATAAAATAAGGGGAAAAAAGTTTCAATAGTCAATATCTCAATACAATTCTGTCTCCAGCGAAAATATTGGAATCACACACCCTCCTTTCACTTCATTGTTTATGTCACCATGTGTTTGAATTTGAATCATCACAGGTTTTAATTCATTATTTAATTACTCTGTTCGTCTGTGTCTTGTTTGGTCTGATTTGTTCTTGTATTTTCCTTTGTTTGGTGCTGGATCGTTTTGTAGGTGTTAGTTAGTTTTCTTTAACAATTTAGAATTTGTTTTTTTTTACATGAATTTCTGCAAATTAAAGTCATGGAGAAAACTGTGGCACAAAATGTTATCCCAGAGCCTAAACGCCAGGGTATTTAATACGTATTGTTTTTACTTATGTCGTGGCTTTTGCTAACGTGACCTAACATGACTGAATTGTTTTGTATCAATGTAACTCTTAAACTGACACAAACGTTGCCACTAGAAATGCTCTTCATATAAGAACCACACCAATGAGTATAACTAATGTAAGATCTCTCAGAAAGTAAAGAGTCAAGATTTACACCTATTGTGAATTTTATCCGTTAAAAAAAAGATGTAAAAAGTTGTCTTAAGTGTAAAATTTTACTTTTTTTTATTCACTTTATCAACTGGTTTCTTCCGTTTAATTCAAAATACAACGATCGTTTTAGAAATCTATAAACAAAGTGTTTTTAATTTAGTTGAAGTTGAATTTCTGTCCCTGGGCTTTTGTGCTTACATAATAACAGCGTAATCAATACGACTAAAGTCCCTGTAGATGAATTGCACTCATGAAGCTTCTTCTCCTGGTTTTTCCATTTGCGTTTATGTATTTTTACAATCTAAAGATTGAAAAGATCATCTTTGTTCAAAAGGATGAGATTCTATGGCTGTCACTTGTCATCAAAACCCAAATTACATTTGGTGCTGTAAGATGGGAAACGAATAAGAAAAATATGATGAGAGAAAAGAGGACAAGACAGAAGGGTGAAAGAAATGACTCGGGATTGGAAGTAAATAAGTGAGTGACATTGACGGTCCAATCATCTCTCAGCCTGACAGCATCCGTCAAAGCCGCCATTGCCTTTAATATGATTCTCAGCATCGCAATGTTCCCACTTAAATGGAAAAAAGTCACTTTCTTAAAATTCCTCCTCATTACATTCTATCAACGAACAGGACAAATACCTGAAACGCTGGGGACCTTAAAAGAAAATGCAGCTTTCGTAATTCTCCAGGGTGTTTTGTTTTCAGGTCAAATCTCCAGAGAGAAGATGAAGAAAAATAGGATTCAGATAAATGGTGACCACGCAGAGCGAGCGAGCACAGAAGGCACGAGAAAAATGTTTTTGTCTGCACATCTAAAGGCAGCTCTCTAAATATTCATCATTGCATTGCCGTCACTCTTTACGTGTTTAATAAATCAATTTGTTCAGCTAAATGTGTGTTCAGTTGTTGAATCCTAATTCAAATAGCTGCTGGAAAACGTCGGGTTTCCTCAGCTGCTGTGAGGCCCGAGGGCCAATTACCTTCTCCATTAGTGCAGATGTTTCTGCCCTTGATCTGCTTGCTGTATTTGGGCTTGGAGAAGACCAGAGGACTCTTTAGGACATTAGAGAAAGAAAAACACAAAAGATGGGAACAAGAGACTCTTCACTCGTTATTCGAGGCTGATAAGAGCTACCAGGCCATTACTGGCATACTCACGGACGCCTTGCTAGTAATGAGGACCCACACATTCAGAGGACAAGAGGGTCATTACGGCCTTCAAGAAAGCCCTCGTTCCCATAAACACACACACCTCAACGCTCAAGCCGTTGCTAAAGTTTGCATGTGGGAAACAATTGATAACAATCTTTGAATTTAGCAATAAATTGGCAGGATTGTAATTATTCTGAGGAATGGTTGAAAAGAAAATATGTATTTTTGTGCCCTCGGCTTTCTTCTAGGTCTCAGTTTAAAAACATTTGTGAAGAAAAATTGGTGTTCGGAAAATCGCCTGTTGGAGTGCGTGTGTGTGTGTCTTTCTCTGTGGTGGGCTGACCTGCAATCTTGCCTTCAGGTAAAGAGATGCTGGGATTAGCTGCAGCTCCCCGTGACCCAGAAATGGAAAAACAGTTTGAAAACATGGGCGGTAGGATGCATGTAAATCATGGAGAATGTTACGACTCCCTGCTCGTCGTTGTAAACTAGGGTTTTTGGCAGCACATAATAAAATAATTTATATACCAGGTAAAAATAAAGATGAAATGACCCAAGAATTGAAAATAAACAGTGATTGCGAGTAATAAGGTGAAGAGCACAGTAACCAGACAATTATTCGATAATTCAGTAAAAAAAAAGTAGCTTCTGTATAGTTGTGTTGCAATTATATATGGCTGAAACAACAAGAAAGCTATCCTACTCTACTTTTCTACTCTACTTTCAGATTGACACGCACTGTTACACAATTAGGACAATGTTTGGTCTTAATAATTTAATGATTAGGTGCGTATACACACTGAAAATTCAAGGGAGAGATGCAGCGTTCATTGCACCTGTTCCCCAGGTAGCCCTTGGCACTCAAACTCAGGTGTGCATGAACTGAGATGGCCACCGGGCAGACATGCTCTATTAACTCACAACCTACTGGACAGACACACATGCTTTTCATCCATCTTCACACATCAGCCTTGAAACGAAAACACACACACACACAACTGCAGCCAGATTGTTCGGCAAAATATGCTGTAATTCATTTTGATCAGTCCAAGCATTAAAGGCAGCTATGAGTGAAGTAGTGAACACTTGAGTACTGTACTTGAGTACTTTTTGGTTTCAGTGATATAGTAATGAGGACTTACTAACATCACTACCCTTTAAAAGTTCAATTACATGTTCAGTCTTTAGATATATCGCTTTGCCATCCTTTTAGCCTACTAATGAAGCGGTTGACTAAATTAACAGCTAATTTGAGCAAACATGACCCCAAAACTTTTCCAAATCAAAGAATATGGCAACATGTCTGACTGAAAAGCGTGTATTTAAAAATCAAAATTCAGTCAGGACATACAGATGATGGCAAGATAGAATTAACAAGCTTTTAATAGCAAAACTCCAGAACTAAATACATAAAGGAGTATGGAAACATTGCTAACTCAGTAACAAGTTTAACCAGCAGCTCTAGTCCTCCACCCCCTTATAAGGAACTAGGTAATCAGCTACACCTGCGGAGTGGGTAATTAACACCTGCTGTTTCCCTCTGGAGCTGGATAGTAAAAAGGGTATTTGATTTATTTATTATTTTTACTGAATGTATTTTGTTTTTAGTGTAGTATTTTATTTTTTTTAAAGAGCAAAATTCGCAGTTCAAAACTTGAAATTAGCTTGACTTTTGAGGCAGGTCAAGATCTTTCTCTATGGAATCCTCTTTGTATGAAATTGTGAGTGACAGTGTAAATTGTGTGTGTGTGCGTGTGCGTGTGTGTGTGTGTGTGTGTGTGTGTGTGTGTCATAGTGACATGGATGGATGGATGGATGGATGGATAGTTGAATGGTTAGATGACGAATTAATAGCTAGATGGAAGGAAGAACAGAGGGATGGATGGATGGACATATGCATTATTAGTAATCCGTTAGTTTGACTCAATTTTCTTTCTTCAAAAATTGTCATGCACCACAACGCAAATCAAACTCCAGGTCTACATTAGTTAACAAAGACTCACGCAACAGAAAGCTAGATGTTCTTCTGTAAGTCACATTTGCTTTGACATCTGACTACAATGAATTAATCTGATGGTTTCTTGTAACATGCGGGGGGGGGGGGTGAACCTCAGTCTACAGCGGCGTGCTGATGATGCTCTCAGTGTCTGTTGCCGGGTAATGAAAGCACATGAAAATGAGTTTGTTTCTGGCTTCAGATAACAGGCCGTGTCATTCACATGCAAACCTCCTCTGAAACGTCAAGTTTCTTTGATCCCAGACATGAAACAAAACCCACAACAGGGAGACGTTCACTTGTACCGGGAGATGAGCTAATTTGGTAACTCTTTTCATGTCTACTCGAGTGTGTTTGAGCTTGGAGACGAAAGCTTGGAGATATTAATAAAGTCACTTTTAACTGATCAAAAAAACATGGGAGTCAAATTATCATACAAAGCAGTGGGCAATCATAGTCAAGTCCTCGCTGTTAGCAAGTACACAGTTCTGAATAATGACCTTTTTAGGCGTGTTTTAGGAAACATCTAGGCTGGTTATGATGGTGTTGGTTGATTTGCTTCAGTAGCCATAGAAACCCACAAGTGTCTAACTTTGGATGCTTTCACACCTTCAGTTCATTTGGTTCGGACCAAAGGCAATAAACGATACTTTAGCCCATTTCATAAAAACGTAAATTCCCGGCAAAATACTGGTGTATCACCTGCACGCACATATGTGTGAACAGACAAATGCCGGGAAATTCGTTCCAGGAATATTCCAGCACGGATACTAGTAACGTTCCCGGTATGTTGCCTGCATTCTCCCCTCTGTGAAAGGGGAACGAAGATTCCCGGAACAGCGCGGAGAAGTTCAGAACCGGCTGATGTCACCCACAGCTCTGAGCCAATCAGAACATTCTGGCTTGGGTCACGCGCTCATTTAGCCGTTCAAAAGGTGTCGGTTGATGATGTCACAGAATAGTCACTCGTCGCTGTTTACAGAAATCACAGTCGGAAATGTCCTCCAACTGGAACGACAGCAAAATCAAAGGACTTTTACCAGTAGAGTCGTTCTGCTGTTTTTCCTGCATTTTACCGGCATTGCTGTGTGAAAGGGGCTATTGTTGCATTTTGCTGGCATTTTGGTCCACGTTCACACTTTCTGCTCTCATTCGAACTGAACCAAAATTCAGTCATGTGACAACATCCACATCACTCATTGGCCAGTTTATATTTTATATATTAATAAAAGGCCAGTCCTTTTATTTTTCCTGAACTGCTTTTCAATTAATCAGAATTTTGGGTAAATTCCAGTGAAACCATTGAAAGTAAATAAAGCGAACAGATAACATGCCATTATTTAGCCTGGAGAGCTACTCTGGCCTTAAGACAACACTGTATAAAAATGTTATTTCAACCAATTAAAAAATTTAGGGTAATGATTCACATCTATATTTTATTAGGACCAACTAAAAAATATTAACTTGATTTAATAGTATAGTCAGTGTACTCTGACTTTTTGTGCCTATTTTATACTACTTAATAGTCATTTAGCAGACACTTTTTATCCAAAGCGACTTAAATTTCATTAAAACTTTCACAATTTAACAAATTCTTGCTTTCCCTTGGAATCAAACCCATGATCCGGTGTTTCAAACATCAGCGCTCTACAGACTGAGCAAGAACTGAGGAAAGCAAGAACTGAGCCAAACTATAGCTAAACTATAGAACTGAGGCAGCCGAGTTTAGACAAAAGGCACATTAGTTTATGCATTTGGTACTATTCAAGTTCCGACCGTGTTCTCACCACAAGCAAACCATATCAGAGTTTGTAAACCGTACCAAACAGGGAAACAAACTTTGGTGTGATTCAAACGAACTAAAAAGGCAGGTGTGAAAGCGTCCTTGAATAACTCGGCTTCACCCTTGTCAAACAACTGCACAAAGACCTGAAGCAACACACAGAGGTAAGTTCAAGTAACTGATTTACCAAGGCTGGACCTTTTAGCCCCAACAAACTATCCACATTGTGTTCATATCCAACTGGGTCACAACTCAGCTTGTCCCATCCTTACATCTCATTTGATCAAGTTTCATACCCAACCTCATCTGGCAGACTTTTCATCCAGTCTGGGTATTTTATCACCAAAGACTGGAGATCAGAACGGCTGCCAGAAGTACTTGACCTTGGCGAAGCGGCGGGTAGTGGACAAGAACGCCCGCCTTTCGCAGCTTCCTCTGGCTTCGATCCATTTGCTGACACCATGCTAGATTGGCATGACAGTGCCCCGCATGGCATAAATTACATGCTTTTGAGTAGAAGTTCACTGTGCCATGCCGTCTTTTCCGGGCCAATGTTCTACAGCTTCGAACAAGCAATGAATGTTATTCCTGCCAAACCTTTGCGCAATTAATCACGCTACTAGAAAACAAAATTTGTTTTAAATTAATGGATGGATTAAAAAAAATGATACAGTATATACACAAGTGCATAGTTTAAGGCAAAAAAAAAAAAAAACAAGCTTAACAAGCCATGAAAATCAAGTAAATTATTATTTTGTTATTATTATTATTATTATTATTATTATTATTATTATTATTGAAATTATTATTATTATTATTATTATTATTGGCTTTATTAATATTATTATTAGTGTTGCTGTTATTTGTATTATCATCTATTTTACATTCTTAATTATGAGCTTCTTCACAATTTTCACATGTATTATTTGTTTAGAAATACGTAGAAACTGTGAATAAGATGGATCTCTTGGAAAAAAAAACATATATATAAATATTGAAGTTCAAAGATATGCTTTGCTGTGGTTTACCTTCTAATCAACAGAGCGTTTGTTTTCACACTTTGTACATACTTTGAGAAAAAAGCGTAATCACTGCAACTTACTAATTAGCCGTAGATTATCAAAACTCATCAGCAACTGTAATTAAGAAAAAAGTGACACAGCTACAGATGCTGAGCTACTTACAGTGATACGCATATTAAAACTGATGCGCATTTTGTGCACATTTCAGTGACTAGAAAATAAAAAAATAATGTAAAGAAAAGAAGACTTTGCTCAAACAATTGTGAAATGTGTTGCCAAATCAACGGCTGGAAAAGTATTCAACTATAAAAAAGTATAAAATTATTATTATATACTAAGTTATATTATCATTAAGACTTTTAAGATAATTATTAAGATTATATTAAGTTAAGATTATTATTATTAAGTATATGGCATTGAATTATGAAGTATATTGTCGCATTGGGGATTGTAGAAACCACCTCACGACCTTGCTCTCACATCCTTGCAAAATGAAGATACCCCAAGTCATCCAAGTCCTTCATTCTAGCCGATTCCGACATGTAGGTCTATTTAAATTCTCGTCAAGACTATGTATGAGTTTGAGTTTATTTGGTTGGGATTTTGAGTCAACGGTCCTTGGTGGCAATTAAGGAGATGGCTCTTAAAAAGATTGCTATGAGGGGTTTTGAAGTAGCTGTATGGTTAGCCTTTCCAGCAGGCTGCACTTTATAATTCCGAGCGCCGAGGCTTTCTCTTTTGCTGGCAAGCCACTATATCATCGCACCTTTCTATAAATCATGTGTGCATGTTCACTTTTCCAGTTGACTGCCTCCTGAGACCCTCTGAATGGACTGAAAGCATTTTCATTTCAGAGCTGTGTTTTTTTTTTATTATTATTATTATTTTTTTCCCATTGCTTCATTTGGTGGAGGAGAGTGAACAGACATGCTAGAAATGAAGAGGAAGTGCGCGCGAGGGAAGCGGTGGCAATGAAAGTGAATGAGGTGTAAAGACATAACCGTTCCGACGGCGACCTCAGGCCATTACATAAGAATTACCTCTAACTGGGGAGTGAATGAGGGTGCGAGAGAAACAGAAATCAAACGTGAAGAAGGAAACCACGGGCCAAGGGTGGAAGCCAGATTGCAGACTGAAAGCATTAAACGGTGTTGGGTGTTTGATATAATGGAGTGATTTTTCATAAAAGTGAATGTCAAGAAAAAAAAAAGTCCTTAATAAATTTTAGAAATTAAAATATGTAATTATTATTTTTGAAGTGCACTTTTGTGAAAAAATCCCTCAATTTAATCAGAAACAATATACCTGTTTATTTATGAAAGGAAAATGGTTTTCACAATTGTATTAAATAAATAATAATCTAGAATATTCTCACAGATAACAATGCAAGGACACAAATACCGTATTTATGCAAATATAAGCACCCGTTTTTTCCCAATTTTAGCGGCTCAAAAACTTCCTGGATGCTTATACTGTAATCGCCTGTTTCAAATAACAGGGAAAAAATAACACTGCAAATAAAGATTAAACGAAAAACTATCATTAATATTCGATAGACAGACCATGTTGCATCTGGTAGATTGTGCTAAAGGCTAGTGGTGCTTGTATTCGCATAAATACGGTATTTATAACTTAATGCTATAAACAATCAATTACCACCAGTTAAATAACTCATCAATTGTTCCATCCATCTTTGAGCCAACTTTTCTATGTCTGTGTCACACACTCAGCCTGAAGTAGCTCTACTTACACCCACAGATGTGGAAAGGAAGTTAAACGCTGTCAGAACAGGCACAGGATTGGAGGGAAATTATTTTTGGCAGTTTCAGCCCTGGCCAAGATTAAAATTCTATTGTTTTACAAAAACTTGTCTTGTGCAAAGGTGGTACTGAACATTCATCAGCATTGACAACTCGAACAAGCGGAAGAATGAAAATATTTTTTTTCTTCTTCTAAGGGGAATGCTTTTTACTTATAAATTGATATAAAAGACAACTTTATTTCCCGATATTGAAAGAAATAGATCTTCTCTTTTTCTAAGCCTTATTTATTTTCTAGCCTTATTTACAACTTTATTGTTTTGCTCTCTCTGTTTTCTCTCTCTCTCTCTCTCTCTCTCTCTCTCTCTCTCTCTCTCTCTCTCTCTCTCTCTCTCTCTCTCTCTCTCTATCTATCTCTGTCTCTCTCTCTCTCCAGGTAATAAGAAATAAAAATGCATCATGAAGTGCAGCAAATATGTTAAACAGTTCAAACACCGTGTGTGCATGAACATGTTTGTTTATTAAAGTGATGCTATTTTAAGCTCTTAGTCATAATGTCTCCATGGTTATTTTTTTAGATTGGTTTGTAACCACAAAACGCCAAACCACTTTTGAAGCCGAATGCTTAATGGCTTATTGATTCAACCACATTACCAGACCGTGTTAACAAATTAACCATGGGTCAACTGACACTAACTACTATCTACTGTTCTCCATTTTTTCTGGTTTTCCATTCTTGATATTTGCTTCATTTGTTTACGTTTTGTCACTACAACATCCTATTTAATGAATTCAATAAAATTAAATTAAATAAAGCTTTGTTTATAATGATCAAAAGGGATTAACCACTTATTGTACTCACATGTTTTTTATACTGTATCTATAAACTACAGATGTTCTACTTTAAAATTGTCTACATCATTCGGAAAGCAATTTCACTATTAACGAACTACTCCACAAAATTAAAGTAAATGTTTTCTCTGGAAATCAAACCAGAGAAGATTCAAAGAAAAAAAAAAGTAGTGGTAAAAACTGTAGAGGTTGTATATTGGATATATAAATGTACTTTTATTAAAGGCATTTTTGTTGTACGTTTACGCATTTACTGTTCTATAGTCACAATGCTGCATTCTCTCTAAAGGTGTTTTAATAATTCCATATTTAGAGATAATTCAGGACCTCCGGATGAGCACGAGAAGAAGAGGAACATCACCTTGTCAGAAGGATGGTGTCTGCTTGCACGCTTGTGTTTGCTCCCCATAGGCTTGCGAGCGTACAAGTGTGTGTGATTGATTTCTTCTCTCTCCGAAGCCTTGAGGGAGTGGAAACCCTACTTTAGCACCATCTCTCCCTCAGGTCAGCTGTGTTCTTCAAAGGTTAAGCTGTCTTATGCTTTCGCCTTTCTTTCTGTTGCTACCCAACTCTTCCTTTCTATCACTCCAGTTTCGAAAAATCATGTAACCTTTTAGAAGACCACCAGAGATGATGGGCTTTGGATGCTGGTCTATCTATATATGCTCTAGAATTGTACTGACTTCAACAACCACAGCTTCAAGGTTTTATTAGTCATTAGTTAAATCATGAATATTAAAATAATGATTCAATGATCAAATTAAAAAAAAACAAACAATAAGAATAGTGGACTGAGAAGGATACTATGAATCAACAAATCAATTGTTCATCGTTTAAAACTAAAATATGTTTTTATTAAAATATTAGAGATCATATACAAAGTCAGAACAAATTTATTTCCAAAAAGCATACAGAGTTTTTTTTAGAGTTGGTCAATGTCATTTAAGAGGATTGTACTGTTCCAGACAAAGTGAGAACAAATGTAAAGGAGGTGTGTTTTAGTTGATGGTGAAAAACTATACAATTTATATTAACATTTTTAAATATTTAAATTATGCACTTTTTGTCTTAAATCTAAAAAGTTCTTTGAAATAAATGCATTGGTGACTATATATAAAATTAGACAAAATAAATAAATAAATAAATAGACTAATGAAAAGGAGAAACTGAAAAAAGGGGGAGTTATATTCTTGAGATTCTGGATCAGTATTTGTCATCATGTTGGGATTTTCATTTTTTTTGCTTGATTTTTTGGTAATTATTTTTGTTGGTTGTAAAGCATATTCCTCAAAAAGTAAATGGATGTAAGAGGATAGGCAACTATAAGCAATGCTTCATCCTATTCCTGTTTTTTTTTTTTTTTGGTTAATTTTATGTCAAACTGTTCGCGGAATGTAGTGTCTACTTGTGAGTTTTGACCAAACAATAAATTGTAAATGAAATTATTATAAGCATTACTGTGTATAACCTGCCACTTTGAGAGTCTTGTGTATTTTGATACAGAAGTATTTGTAATCCCTAAAACATGATGGCGTGGCTAAGTAGGAACATATACAGCCGACACCAGTGTAACCAAGTGTAAAACATGCTCATGCTCTAGAAATAATGCATCTAGTGTCGACATAATGAGCTTCAAATCCCACAATGCCAAACGCTAACTTCAATTAGGCATCTCAGCACAACTATAATCATGCTGCATATTTTACGCCCTGTACAGACCCAGTCTAGCCAAAACAGGATGAGCCGAAGTTCTAATGGGGAAAGCCATCAAGTGCTATCTTCACTCCAGCATACCGAGATCAATAGAGCCTCTATCCATGTTTGACTGCCTGGACTATTGAGCTTATTCTTCAAATGTCAAGCGCTGGTCTTTTGCTGTTATCGGGCTGGAGTTATTGAACCATAGGCTCTGCTTGCAGATGCTATAGATCTCTTCGAGAGAACTGCGTCAACACCTGAGAACTGGCACGTGAGGACATCAGCGCCCGACTTCGTCTGAATCGTCCCCTAACGCAGTGGTCTTTAACATTAGCAGTAGTATTTAACATAAAACAGTATTTATTTGTTTACGTATTTGTATACGTATATATACTGTATATTTTAGGTCTGTCAAAGTTAATGCGTTAACTTGTGTGATTAATTAAATTAATCTGTCGGATGAAATTTTATTATCGCCTTTAATCACTGTTGCAGTTTTTTTTAATTTCCTGGTTTTTTTCCACTTCTGTGTTTTTAGGCGCAATGAATGGACTTTTAGACAGATAGTTTTACTTTAAAACGTTGCCAGATAACTTCATATATAGAACAAAAGTATTAGTTGTACAATATTTTGCAACGCTGAAATCAAGGCTCTCTTCGCTAATAAGGAAGAAAACTTGTCGTTCACGCCGTCTCTCAAACGAACCATGTATATAAATACACAGAATTTACCCAAATAAAAGCACCCCCATGATTTTTTTGCCACCCGTTAATTTTCTCTTTTTTTTTTTTTCAATATTTAACAAACCTTATGTGTGACTCGTATCACTTGAATGTTGCTTTACGTAAACATAATAAAACACTAATCTATTCTAGCAGTCGAAACTACACCTCCCATCATGCTCACTAGTTCCCATGAGCCTTTGCACTAAAAAACATAGCGTAAAGCTGACTGAGCTCGGTTTTTGTTAGACATAATTAATAGAATATTTACTAATATTTGCAGTACTTTTGGCACTAATCTGATTCCATTCTTCAGTAGCCCGGCACCATTTCATCCGAACGTGGAGCGGGTGTTGGGAACCACGGCCCTAAAACAACGTCCCCCTCTTTGTAGAACAGAAAAACGGTTTTGGGAGGCTCGGAGGCACGTAACAAACGTGGAAAAGTCACTGCCCACCAGCGCTTCGCAAGGTCAACGTGACCAATAATAGTCAGATGTTTCCGAAACATGACTCTTTTGCCATCCACTCAACCTCTACATTCAGCGTAATTAGCTCGTGTGGGGAGACGATTCTGTCCGGCGTAAGTCCAGCAGCAGGATTATCCCTCCGGCATCTGGACTCTCAGCTAATTAGATCACCTCTCCACAACCGCACGTTACCTTAGCCTGAATGTTAAACAGCGTGTAGGCAATAATTGGGGATTACCTTGATGATTTTCTAGTAGGGTTTAGAGCACCATTACGGTGAATAATAAGCCACCGTCTCTCGAGTGAATCTCTCATTTGTATGTAGCAGCCAAAAACGCGATACTGCCAAACGGTGGCATTGTAATGGACTTCTGAATATTCATTTGTACTTTCCGCATAGTGAAATTAGATCCATCTCCATAATAAAAACAGGTGGATGAGGGGGAAAGCATCATAGTAACACAATCATCCTAAACGAGATATCGGTCATTTATCTCCGGGTGTAATCACTGGAAGTACTACTGACCCACATTATTCAACTAAATCTATTCCAGAAATTACATCGCACACATTAAACTTGGTATTGACAGAGATGATGGGATTAGATATTTCATTTCAGTAATGGTAGATTAATAATCCGGGTGGGTTTTCAAATTTGTAAGCATTGTTTTTTTTTCATGTTTTTATGTTGTTTTTTTTTTTTTAACAAGGCTCTGATATCAAAGACTATCAATATAATGATGGGATTATCTTTCAGCTCAAGTCATCACAAGAGATTACAAGGGGGAAAAAAAAGAGAAAAATAAAACTCTCAGTGGGATCTGTACCTATACTGGTTAGGAGTAACAACCATGGCCATTTTTTAAATTCTGATTATATTAATTTTGCATTTTACTTTTGTCATTGTTGTTGTTGTTGTTGTTATGTAAAATAAAATGTATGAGATAGAATAATGATAGATAGAACGACAGACAGACTCAAATGGAAAGAAATCGGTAGAAAGGTTTGGTTTCTGGCACTGATAGTATGACAATCAGGCAGACAGACAGACAGACAGACAGACCGATAAATAGAAAGACAAAAAGATAATTGACAGTCAGACATTGAGACAAATGAATGAAAGATGACTGAGAAGGATGAAGATAAATGACAGAAGATACTATATGACAGACAGGTGAAGAAATCGGAGACAAAAAGCAGATAAATGACAGGCAGGTGAACAAATGAGACAGAAAAAAATAGAAAGATTCAGTAGAGAGACAGATACATGACAGACAATTGAACAGATGAAAGATAGAAGAAATACAGAAATATTGACAGAGAGACAGAAACATGACAGACAGGTGAACAAATGAGGGACAGAAGAAATACAGAAAGATTGACAGGCCGATAGATAGATAGATAGATAGATAGATAGATAGATAGATAGATAGATAGATAGATAGATAGATAGATAGATAGATAGATAGATAGATAGATAGATAGATAGATAGATTGATTGATTGATTGATTGATTGATGGATAGGGAAGAATATTACAGGTGGATCTACAGCATAAAAATAATAACAAAATAATCCAAAATAATAACAGAGGAAGAAGAAAACAAATGATAGACGGAGTGACAGACAGACAGTCAGAGAATAGAAAGAGAGAGAAAACTGACAGTGAAGTGACATGCAGAGAAAAGACAAGACAAGGACAAAAAAAACAAGACAAAAGACTTAAAAAGAAATAAGGAATAAGACAAAACATGACAAACAGACTGACAGACAGAGAGAATATAAATCTAAAATATAAAAAAAAATTGAGACAGAATAATGACAGACACAACAACAGACAGACAGACAGACTGAAGTGAAAAGAATGATAGACAGGAAAATAATAGACGAGTAGATAAAAACAAAGATTATCTTAAATAGACAGACAACTGGGAAAACAACAATGGTGGAGCCACACACTGTTCATCTCAGGTCAAGCCGTTCCACCAACGGCCTCCAGCTCCCTTAATGTCGTAGTAATATTAGTAATGCGTCTATCCTTTCCTCATCCGGATCTGCTTTGTTGTGGAGGAGTCCGGAAAGAAGGGAACAAGCCAGCACAAAGCTGTCTGCCTGCAGGCCGCACACACACTCATGTCAGATCCCAGCCATTTAATAATCAAAGTGCCCAAACACACAGCGAGAGGACGCAGACCCGCGGACCACCTCAAATCAAGCTCTAGATTATGGATTATGGTAATCCAACCGTCCAAGGTTCCGAGAGAGGGAGTGAAACAGGCTCATTTGATTGGGAGGCGTGCGAGTGTTTCGCCATCCTAATGTGACCTACTTCAGCCTTTTAAGAAAATAATAAATTGCGTTTTGAATTTCGACAAAAACAGGTAAAGAGATAATGTGCTTAGAGACTGGCGTGCGCTCACGTTTATCGAATCACTGTGGCTTTACTGGGGAATGGCAGTGTTTTCAAAGATTTCCCACTTTCGGCAAAGGCACATTTGTTGTAAGCTTGATAAACAGATTTGTGTGTTTGTGTGTGTGTTTATGCTTGTCTTTATAGAATTAAGAACATACGTATGGAAAACTTGTGTGTGTGTGTGTGTGTGTGTGTGTGTGTTTATGCTGGTCTTTATAGAATTAGGAACACACATATGGGACATGTGTGCGTGTGTGTGTGTGTGTGTGTGTGTGTGTGTGTGTGTAGATTGCATGTAGACATTTGTATTAAGTTAAATGCAGTGTTGTGTAAGTTACTTTGAAATTGTAATACATTACACACTACTTGTTACTGTTTTTAAAAAGTAATCTGTTACATTACATTTTTACTGTCTCAGAATTGTAATTTGTTACATTACTTCTGTATTACTTTTAAGATGGTTTACTTTCACCAAATAACTACAGAAGTAGAAATTAACATCCCAAGATAACAAAAAGTTATATTTTTTATTTTTTTTGTAGGAAAAGTTTGTAGGAACGCAACCGCTACTTAGCATGTAGCGAGTAATATATTCCTGAAAATACAATTAGTAATGCGTTACACTACTACATCCAAAAATGAATATATTATTATTAAGTATATTAAGAACAAGTATAAACATTACTTTTGTAACTCGTTACTCCCTACACTGCTTTTAATGTGTGTATGTGTGAAAGTGTGTTTCAGTGTAACAAGATCGACCAATTCATTGACATTTACAAATATAAAGTGTGAGTGTGTATGTACAGGCATAAAGCGGGGCCCAAAGGCTTGGATTTTATACTAAAGTGGGAACATATAATAATAATAATAATAATAATAATAATAATAATCCTATAATAATAATAATATTTATTTTAATTTTAATTTTTTTATTATTATTATTATTATTATTATTATATGAGTATTTGTAGAGCGCTTTTCACAGTTTTAACTGTCTCAAAGCGCATATGTAGTTTTGTGGGGACCTTGTACATTTGTGGGGACCTTGGTCAAGTTTTAAAGATTTAAATGTGAAGATGGGATTTTAGGGTTAAAAGTGGAATATTTTGATGGTTGGGGAATGTATTATTTTGTTTGTAAGTAAATGGTGAGACCGAACCAAGATATAAACACAAGTGTGTGGTGGTGTGTGTGTGTGTGTGTGTTTGTGTGAAAGACACCGGAGAGAACACATGCGGTTCCGAGCTCAACACTATTACTTTTATGTTTCATCTCAGTATGAAAAGAAAGGTAAACTGGTGAGCAGAAAGCAATAACCGGAGAATGAAGGGAGAAGCACCATTACGATTCTCCTTAACTTGTCATTGTGACACTATAGCAGAAAGGAACTCATCCCCGTCTTGATGTCCCTGACACACTGCATGGACTTCCCGTCTCCACATCATTTGGCTGGTGACACCATCAGCAGAATATTGCTTGTGTGTCTGTGAGCTGATCTGACATCAGTGGTTTATGAAAGACTTTGGTTTGCCAAAAAATGATTCGGTTTCAAGCGAATGGTGACGTAGTGCTTTGGTCTCACAGCAAGAGAGGCGCGTTTGAGATCCCAGCTGGGCCGGGCTATATATGTTCTCTTGCGTGGGTTTCCTCCGGGTCTCCGGTTTCCTCCCACAGCCCAAAAACATGTTTTCAGGAGAACTGGAGTCGGGAAAATAGACCTTAGTTGTGAGTGAGAGTGATGTCTGTGTGTCCTGCTCTGTGATAGGTTGTCCTGTTTAACTTGTTCATCGTTGCACTTCTTACTTCGAACATTTATACAATGAAAAATGAATAGTCTACTCTAAAATCTGATCTCTCTCTCATATTCATATTTTCCCACCTCTCTCTCTCTCTCTCTCTCTGTTTCTCCCTCTCTCTCTCTTTCTCTCTCTCTCTCTCTCTCTCTCTCGTTTTCTTGCTCTATTCATATATTGAATTCAGATTTTTTTCCATCTCACTTTCTTGCCACCTCTCACTCTCATTTTCTCGTTATCTTCGCATTCATATTTTTTATTCTCCTGTTCTTCCCATCTCTCTCTCTCTCTCTCTCTGTTCATAATTTTTTTTTTTCTTCATATATAGATTTTCCAATTTCTATATGTTTGTCCCGCCTTCAGACTAAGAGTTGCTGGGATTGGCTGCAGCTCCCTGTGACCTAGAAATGGAAAGGCTGTTTAGAATATGGACGTGGTTTCCACCTTTCAGTTGCTTTTACATTACAGTTACAGATTTTACAGAAGCAACGGAATATCGATTGGTTTAAAGACCAAAGGAAAAAAATATATAATTTTTGTAATTTTTAATAAAATGTCATTTTTCTTGACTTGATTTGATTAAAAAGAAGAAAAAAGAGAATTGTCTCTGGAAAATATTTCTGGGTAAAAAAATATTGCATTCATTATTTTGAAGCATTCATACAAACCTGAAGATTTTGTCACTCCACAAGAGGGCGCTACTCTCATTTGATGTCTATGATTAAAAGTGCTTCCTTATCTCTCTCTGTCTTACCCCCCCCCCTCACCTCCCTCACACTCTCTCTCTCTCTCTCTCTCTCTCTCCCCCTCCTCTCTCTCACTCTCCCAGGAAATGAATCAAACAGACAGACTGGCTGTCTACAGTATGTGGGAGGCCCTTTCAACCAAGAGAACATCTCCAGGGTAAACTCTCTCTTACTCTCTATCTTTCGCTGTCATTGCAAATCTCACTAGAGGGATTCATTGTAAACAGTCCCAAATTCATAATTCATTCAGAATAATGGAATTGTCTTGCAGAATTTTATTTCAAATCTCGCCCCGACAGGCGGAGAAACAGCAGCACGCGGTCATCCTCGCCTGGCAGGGTTCTGGGCGTCTGTCTGTGAGATCCGCCATCACAGATGGATAAGAAAATCGTTGAGGAATCGGTTCGATGAAAAGACCCCGAGGTCTTCACGAATCCACAGCGTCTCTGATGTGTAAACAGACTGTGGAGGAGATTTGATTGGAGTGAGGCTTAAACGTGTTAAAATTGGAGGGATGGTGAATGGATGGAGTGATATGACGGAATGTGGGTGGAGGGTCAGACGGGATGAAAGGGTCGGTTAACTTAGCGGGGTTGATGAAACGTACGCGGCTTCTGATCGACACACGTTTACGGTATTTGATATGTTGTTACACTTCAGGAGCTTTTTTAAGGACATACATTGTGTTTGAAGGTTTAAGCAAGATCTCTCTCTCTCTCTCTCTCTCTCTCTCTCTCTCTTTCTCTCTCTCTGTATTCATGTTTTACCATTTCTCTCTCTCTTTCTCTCTCACTCTCTACCTCTTCTTCTTTCTCGTTTTCTTGCTCTATTCATATATTGAATAATTTTTTTTACATCTCACTTTCTTACCATCTCTTTCTCTCGCTCTCATTTTCTTGATATATCTCCTTTCTCTCTCTCTATTCATATTCATACTTTGCCATCTCTCTCTCTCTCTCTCTCTCTCTCTCTCTCTCTCTCTCTCTCTCTCTGTCTCTCTCTTTCTTTCTCTCTTTGTCTTCATAATTTATTTCTATCTTTTTTCCCATCTATCTCAGTCTCTCTCTCATTTTCTTGCTCTCTCCATAATCATATTTTTTTCTATCAGACGTTCTCCAAATCTCCCTCTCTCTTCTCTGCCTGTCTATCTTTCTCTATATATATTTATTTATAGATATTCATTGTGATATTTTGGGGTTTATAGGAGCAAGTACACCATCACTACACTTATTGGGTTCAAGCTAAAAGCCTGAGCAGTCGGAAGGACGCACATCCGCTGAATACTTATAAATGTTGCATTCTTCTTTGTCCTTTGAGACAATACTTGCGCTTTGTTCCTTCATGCACTGCTTTGTTTGCTACGGTGAGTCAGCAAGAGAGCGCCATTTGCATTTTGTCCGTGCCGATAAAGTTGTTCGAGAAGATAAAACTATTCAAAGAAAGCCGGTTTAGACGTTTGAAAAGTGGCAGATCTGACAGACCGGTCCAAACAAAGCAGATTATGTAAAAACCGTTGCGTCTTGGCGCCGAATGCCTGGCCCTGATGTGTGAGCATCATTTAATGTTCTGAGCAACAGACTTTAAATCTATTTTATTTGTCTGTTTTTGTCGTATGATATAGACTCACCAATCAGGAAAGCTGTGTTGTGATTCACGTTTATTATTTATTAATTATCTTTAAATTATCCATTATACTGCAAATAGAATATTGCAAAAATTGTAGGCAAAATACAGGCAGATGAAACACAATCCACAGAGGAAATCTTCAGTACTAGAACATCAGCAATATCAGGAAAAACGCGCAGTACGCAACTAGCTGCAATCGAATCACACAGTTTGTGTTTATATCGGTAAATCAAACACATCTGCGCTTCTTGCAGTTCTGCTTTATTCCAGCAGGATCATTCCCATGGCTGTGTGGTGTTGTGGAGGATCATGGGAGGTGGAGTTCTCCAGCTTGCTGGAGCTGTTTACAAGCAGAGGTGTAAAGTACTTCAGTAAACTTTAGACATTTTTGCAAATATGTTTTTAACTTGTTACCTTAACTAGTATTTTTGGCTACTTTGTACTTGTACTGAGTATCAAAACTTTTCTCACGATTGTTTCAATGTTCTTTACGCGTACTTATATGTATAATGAAACAGTTGATCATATTGGTAAATTATTAGTGATTATAATCCACTAAAGAAGTAGCAAATAGCATGGCTTGAAACCCAATTTTAGCAATTTTGTGAATCTGATTACTTCCAGCAAGCCTCTAATGTGAATATTAGTCCAACTTCTGCTCCGCTCTGTTCTGTTCCTTTCCACGGATCTGATCCAAACAGTGATTCGTTTTGATCCGGAGCGTCGTCTCTAAAGCGCCAAAGCAACAGCTCTTGTCACGGAGTCCGACAAAATGAGAAAGCAACAGTCCATCGAAGACCCTGAAGAGGCTTGATGTGAAGAAACAAGTTGTGATTGAAGATGAGAGTGGAATCACTATCTTAGTGTTAGAAAAAAAAGAGCTTTGAGATATTGAGCTGGAGATCCTGGAGATATGGAGAATTGGAAATCCTCTGGTGTCGGTCACACTTACATACAAAAGGACATTGTGGTCTTATTACATATAACTTAATCCCAATTCTGAGATTTTATCTCTGAGATTGGTGGAAAAAGGGGCTAAAGCATCAAATAATCTTACTTTTGTGATCGTGTTTTTCAGATTTAAACAAGATCATGTTTAAGCTGTAAAAATAAATTATTTATGCAAGAGTGAGAGAGAAAGAGAAAGAGAGATGAGAAGAAAGTGAGAGTGCGTGTGTGTGTGTGTGTGTGTGTGTGTGTGTGTGTGTGTGTGTGTGTGTGTGTGTGAAAGAGAGAGAGGGAGACAGAGACAAAAAGACAATATGAGTGAAATATGGGAAGAGAGAGAGCGAGAGCAAGAGATGGGAAGAAAATCTGCGAGGGGGGGCGATGAAGAGAGGGAGACAGAATGAAGATGAAGACAGATACAGAATGAGAATTATTTTTATGATAGAGAGAAAGAGAGAGAGAGAGATAAAAAGAGAGAAAGATAATGTATTATGGGGAGAGAGAAAGAAAAGACTTTTTCAACAATACATTTTATTACATTAATTAGTAGTCAGTATTCATTTTACGATTGGACATCCGCGTAAAGTTAAAAGCAAAAGTATAATTCTCCTTCCACCACTGAACAGAGAGAGAGAGTGAGAGAGAGAGAGAGAGAGAGAGAGAGAGAGAGAGAGAGAGAGATGTGGGGAGAGAAAGAGACTAAGAGTTGGAGAGAATGTGTGCAATCATTTTTGAAAGAGAGAGAGAGATTGAGAGAAAATGAGAGTGAGCATGAGAGAGCGGAGACAGAAAGAGAGTGAAATATGGATAGATATTGAGAGAAAGAGATATGGAGAAAGTAAGCGTGAGAAGTAGAAAGAAAGAGAGCGACAGAGTTGGGGAAAGTGAGAGAGTGTGAGAAAAAGAGGGGAAAACAGAGACAAAAAGAGAATGAAATATGGGGGAGAAAGAGAGAGAGAGAGAGCATCAAATTAAACTCGAGATTGAAATTTCTTCTCCTCCATCACTGTGTGCAGAAATCTATTGTGTTTTCATTTCAAAACAAACTTTTTATGGATTAGTTTTTTTTCTTCATGTATTTATTGTTGTACTCTTTCTTTCTCTCTCACTTTCTTCCAGAAGTCAAGCAGCCCAAGCATATCTGATGATTACTGAAGTCCTCAGAAGCCGAACATTAGGTGGCATTTAAGTCGCACAAGAAAACACAACATTTCCAGACCACGATGCAATTAGACCAAGTCCAGGCAACATCACGGAGCTCATGCTGACACACGCAGACAGACGAGGCTCCAGCGAGTGTGTCGGCTGAAGAAAGATTATATTTCAGTTTAGTTCCGTGTGTGTGTGTAAGTGTGTATGTTAAATGCCAAGTGCATGATAAGCTGTTCTTTGAGCAGATGGATCTGACAGAGCAGCTGAAGGTGTGAAACACACTCCCTCATCCTTGTCGGCCTGTTTACACACACACACACACACACACACTCACAGAGGCTAACACATTTAAATGTCGCACAGAAGTCAATTATATGAGACACGGGGATGGATGTGTTCTTAAGCGAATAGAGCGGTGTTGAAGATTTCTGGACAATCTGTTGACACACAGTTTTTGCTTTAAACCACGTGCCACTTTAAAGTTCCGTTTATTTATATTCGAATCTCAAAGATTGAAATAATCGGTCCGTGTGTTTCATTGCGAATGCGATCACTGACACACACAGTGTTGAATTCATCGTTATATTTCGACGAAATATTTTCGTGATTGTCTTCATCAACGACACTTCATTCACTAACGAGAACTAAATAAAAACTACTGCTTAGGGTCGAAAACTATAACTACATTTTTTGACATTTTCGTCAACGAGTAAAAACGAAACAAAAATGTCTTTCGTGACGACGTCCAATCATAATCCGAGCGTGGCGTGTGCAAACGCGAAGAGTTAATCATTGGTTAATCAGGATCATTTCAGCTGCAAGAAAAGCACGTGATCCTCGTGAAAATGTCCCAACACACACTTTTATTTCCCAAATCTTTTTTATATTGAAGTGATACATACAAATCTGGAGTATTTATTGTAGAATATATGTAACTTTAAGCTTGCAGTCTGTGTGTGTGTGTGCGCGCGCAAGTGCCTGTGTTTCTGGTGTACGGTGGTCAGGAAAGAAGGAGAGGATTGTTAAATATTAATCCCGAGGTTTGTTTTGAGGTCTGCGGTGGCAGTTCGATGTCTCCAGTGTGTGTGTGTGTGGGTGTGTGCTATTGCCAATGCGCACAGCTTCTGTCCGTGTGTGTGTGTGTACACGTGCACGTCGTGTTTGTCTGTGTATGCGTGTAGCGTTTTTTGCTGATGTATTGGCGATTCCGAGAAGTAAGTGGCGCCAAGATGGATTTGGTTCAATATGATAGCGTAAACTGATAACGGCTAGAAATAATGTGTGTGTGCGTCGCCTCACAGCAACGAGGAAGTAAAATTGAGACTCCAAAAAAAATATATCCTTGTGCGTGGGTTTCTTCCAGGTCTCCGTTTTTTGTCCCATACTACAAATATTATGGTAGATTAGTTATTTAATGAACGGAAGAAGAGAGAGAGAGAGAGAGAGAGAGAGAGAGAGAGAGAGAGAGAGAGAGAGAGAGAGAGAGAGAGAGAGAGAGACAGATAGATTGCATATTCAGGGAAATAGATTGATTGATGGATATATAGATGGATGGAGAGAGTGAGTGAGAGCGAGAAAGAGAGACAGACAGATAGACAGAATAATAAAGATTGTAATAAAATAGATAGATAGATAGATAGATAGATAGACAGACAGACAGACAGACAGACAGACAGACAGACAGACAGACAGACAGACAGACAGACAGACAGACAGACAGACAG
>CM051502.1:3790605-3834046 GCA_028031935.1 Paedocypris micromegethes
ATAGATAGATAGATAGATAGATAGATAGATAGATAGATAGATAGATAGAAAATTGCCAACTGGTGAGCGAGAGTGTAAAAGTGTGTTTGTGTATTCTGCTCTGTGATTGGTTGGCCATCAAACCAGTATTTCCTGACCTTAGGATTGGCTTCCGCTCCTCGTGACTCTGAAATGGAAAAGAGGCTCGGATAAACTTTGTGTGTGCGGTTACGTGGTCATGCATATGCCCCAAAGAAAAGTCTGGAACAAAGTGCGTGGCCTAATGTTCACCAAGCTCCCGCTGAAATGAATGAGCCAATTTATCCACCGCTAATGGCTAGCCATTTATAGATTTTAATGAAATCATAATTGCCAGATTAATACTTGTTTCACATTCAACTGGGACAAAAGTAATAGAGACGAAACATAAAATTATTTTATTCGCATATTCATCACTCCCGTTGGTTTGAAGCCGATAAAGTTTAAAATAGACCCAATAAGTGACGTTGGTGAGGGATGGGGCGGCGTGACAGTGATAATTAAATAGAGTTATCTGTGCATTTTATTTCTGGGCTTGGGAAAGATTGTTTTATTAAAAAAATCATTAATAAAGCAAAAGGTTTAAAAAAAAAAGGGGTAATGAATGTCTGCCTGTCATTTTTGCTGTGTGGGAAATAAATTGAGAAAGAGACTTGTAGGTGGTGAAGACTTGCACAGAAAATCACCAAGAGCAGAAACGACAATAAAGAATAATAAAAAAGACACAAGCGGGAACAATTAAATTATCACGAACACCAAAAAAACCAATGTGTCCAAAAGGTTGAAGGTTCAAATTCCACTCCAGCTAGTTTTGCACCTGTCGCACCGGCTTTCTTTCTTTCTTTCTTTCTTTCTTTCTTTCTTTCTTTCTTTCTTTCTTTCTTTCTTTCTCTCTTTCTTTCTTTCCACCTTTTTATCTTTCTTTGTCACACTTCCGCCCTCTCTCCATTATTTATTTCCTTGTCTCTTCTTTCCCTTCTTAATTCATTCTTTTTTTCTTTCTTTCTTTCTTTTTTTTCTTTTTTGTCTCTTCCATCTTTCTTTTCTCCCTTTCTTTCTGTCTTCTTTTTCCTCCCATCATTATTTTTCTCTTTCTCGCTTTCTTCTTTCTGTCTTTCTTTTCTTCTTTCTTTCCTTCTTTCAAGTGTTCTTTTTTCAGTCTGTCTTTCATTCCTCTTTCTTTCTTTCCTTCTTTGTATCTTCCGTCTTTCCTTTCTCCTTTTCTTTCTACATTATTTTTCTTCCCTTCCTCTGTCCCTCCAATTTTTTCTTTCTGATAAACTCAGAAATCGTTTGAATGAACTCTTCTTTCAAGCTCAAACTATCCAGAGTTTGTCTTGAGCATGAAGCTGTCAGCAGGAATAGGACAAAATTTTCTTAGATCTTTCTGGTCTAAGGAAGTGAAGGTATGGGATGACAGACATTGCTCCTGACGGTCTGTGACATGCCTATCGATGTCAGAAAAGCAAGGCGATGTTAAGACAATGGAGGGTATTTTCGGGATTTCCAGCAATAGAACAAAATGTAAAAGTCCTTGAAAGTTCGTTTGAAAAATCACAAAGTCTCGCATTATGTTTTATTTATAAATCACAGATAAATCTAATAGCTCTGTCTGAGCTCTTAATGGCCAATCGATAGATGAATAAAAGTACTTGTTGAACGAACCCTGGAGAGTTTTCAGGCTTTGTTACGGACGATTATGTCGATCAAAGGTCAATTACAAAACATGATCATAGCCTTCATTTTGTAATAATACAGTAATTTTTGCCAACTCTCTTTTAACATTTGTGAGTCAGTCCAGATCGCAATCTGCTTTTTCAGTGTTTTTTTTCATTACAGTGTCCCTTTTAACTCATTATAGATTTACTGTCTGTGATGCAAGATTAATTTCTAATTACCACTCATTATATCCGAAGATAAAAGTTCATTGTGTGTATGTGTGTGTATGTCTGTGTGTGTGTCTGTGTTATTAAAGTGTTATACATTTTAAGTAAATGTAAAGTGAATAAATGAATGGATGGATGAGAAAAATTTGAACAAATTTAGAACCAATCTGATATATAAATTAACAGATATATAAATTATTTAATAGTAAATAAGATTATTTAATATAGTAAATTATATAGTAAATTAATAGATTGATTGAGAGAGAGAGAGAGAGAGAGAGAGAGAGAGAGAGAGAGAGAGAGAGAGAGAGAGAGAGAGATTGAGAGAGAGAATATAGATAGATTAAATATTAAGATGTGGATGGATAGATATATCAATGATGAATGGATGGATAATATTTAAATTAATTAATGTATGAAAGAATGAGAGAGAGAGAGAGAGAGAGAGAGAGAGAGAGAGAGAGAGAATAATATAGATTGACAGATAGATAGATAGATAGATAGATAGATAGATAGATAGATAGATAGATAGATAGATAGATAGATAGATAGATAGATAGATAGATAGATAGATAGATAGATAGATGAGCAGGCAAATAGACAAAAAAGGACTTGTGGGAAGATGAAAAGACAGACAAAAAAGAAAAATCGTTACCCAGCAAACTTTTAACTTTTAAGAACAAACTTGAGTGTATTTCGGCTCTATATGTCTGTCACGTTCTGACCAATCCTGGGAAAGAGAGAGAAAGCAGTGACCCAGTGTGATGTTTACAGGGGGAGGGGGAACGCCTGAGAACGCCAGTGACCCACATACACACGGAAAAAACAATCACACACACACAAAAGCCCCTCCGAACGGACAAAACACGGGCTGCTTAACAGCGAGAAGGTGTGTTTAGGATCTTTTGTCAGCGTGTTTGTTTAGGAAGAGCTGTTGAGAAACGGGCTTAAGGAGAAACCAAGGCGAAAAATCCAATTCGCGGAAGAGTTTCCTCTGAATGGCTGCGAGACACTTTGTTTTTTAACAATTTATATTCCATATCCACCACTTAAATGGAAGCAATTAACACCCGTGTTGATCTATCTGCTTCTAGTGTTCAAAAAATGAAAGCTACAAAAACGCTTTTCAATGCGGAGCAAGGCATTTATAAGATGTTAATATGGAGAAAGAGATGCTTTCAATGAGCATCTGATCAAAAGAGTCGGAGTAATTAAACTCTTCTCCGGTCTTGGTGGAAGTGCTCTCCTCAAATGCTCTCGTTTAATTGCTTATATTACGGCAACTTCTGAACAATTAGTCGAGAGCGGTCGCGGTAAAATGCTTCTCTCTCTCTAGATGCCAAGGATGTGAGCGGCGATCAGATTATAGCTTATTCAAGCAAAGTAAATAAAATGGCTGTGAATAAGCTTTTGCTTCTGACGAAACCCACATTTCCAGACTCTGTTACCTGCTTTTAATACAGCCGGAAACTATATTGAATTAAATGTTGCATCATCTGTATTTTCTGAACCACACATTAAATAAAAAAGCGAAAACCTAGGCGAAAAAGTACTTGAGGAAATGGACTTTGTTACTTTACTTTTTTGTAGCAATTTTTTTTTTTTTTTTGGCTACTTTCTACTGAGTATCAAAAATAAAAGCAACTTTTACTCTCTACTTGACTACATTGTGATTGAGTATATGTACTATTTACTCCACTACATTTGAATGGACTCTTACCATTACTCGTTGCATTGTGATTGTGCTCGGCAATCGGCATCTTTTTCTATCGCGATTCATTTCTTGGCCGGACAAGGCTATATCACCATCTGCAGGATGCTGAAGGTACTGGATGCTATTTGTGCGCAAATCACGTAACTTTTTGCACATTTGAGTTTGACACAGACTGACTTTTTGTTTGTTTTTTAATCTTTTATGTTGTGGCAATTTGCAACATTGAGGTGTTAAATTTCATTTATATATTAAGAAATAAAACCTCGTAAAAAAAGAGTAATTTTTTTCACAATTCTTTGATGAGCCTTAAATTATTGAATAACTAGGAAAGTTCTTTTAAATGTGGATACTTTACATTTTTTATGCAAGACATTTTTGGAATCGGTGACATGCATCTTATACTGGGATAATTTTACAGTAAGGTATCTGTACTTTTACTCAAGTGTGGTTTTCAGGTACTCTTTACTCCTCCTATCGGATGTGTGGCGTTTAAATAATCAGTTAATTTATGTGAGTGAGTTTGTCAATATGGCCACTAGAGACCATATTGAAACTGTGCTGTGCTTGTAACCATCAAGTAAAGTTACACACGGTGAAGTGAACACACACAAACCTGGAGCAGTGGGCAGCCTTAAACCTTGGTGCTTGGGGGTCATGTGGTGGTCAGCATCTTGAAATCCCTGCTCTGTGATTGGCCACTAATCCATGACGTGTATCCAGGCTTCAGGCCGAGAGTTGTTACTCCCCGCAACCCAAAAATTGAAAAGCTGTTTGGAAAATAGATGGATGGCTGGATTAAATCCTCAGTTGCAAAGGAAACCATCTGCTAAATGTTATTGAACTAACAATAATAAAGTATTAGAAATACAATCCTGTTATTCTAGGCCCTCTCACAGCACCCAAGACCAACAATTGATTTCGTGGAGCGCTAGAATTGATTTACAAGACCATTCGTTACTTTTTCACAGCATACTTCAAGTTCCAGTAGTAAACAGAGCAGTGGTGGACTGTGTGGAGTCTTCACCGAGCGAGAAACGAGAAGTCTTCCGCAGTCTCGCTACTGCGTTTCCTCCATGATCACTGGTACCGACCATGCAAACGCGGCTCCTGATGCTCAGCCTCGCCTAAATTATTCATTATTCAAGTCTCCTGCTAGTCTCTCACTCTCATGTTCCTCTCAGGACCGGTCTGACCCTGACCCATGAGCTGCTCTGGGCCCGAGACTAACAGTAAACCTAATTAGCAGTGATATTATCCAGAGTTTGGTCATTACACCCACTCAATAACTTCCCCTCGAGGGTCCGCATGATGTATAGCGCAGGGTATTCGGTGCTTACATCCAGCTAAAGACCAGCAGGCAAAGCAGAATGCATCAAAGTCCATGGCGTATTACGGGGACACACATGTTTGTAGAATGCGAAAAAGTCTCCAAAACACACACATCTTGATACAGTGGTACTCCGACTTGCGAAATTAATCTGTGCTGTGAGCCGTTATGCTAGGCAAAAATTCCGTTAGCTGAGCAGCATGTAAATGCCCTAATTCATGTAAAGCCTGATAATTACGACAATTTTTTAAAATACTTTATTACTTTTTGCAATGACTGGTGATAGTTTGTTTATCGTCAGTTTACAGGGACTTCCTTTTTTTGTTTTCCTTCAAAAAACTTGATGAATTCAAAAATACACTTGTAATACAGCAATTAACTGATCCATTGCTTTTCCACTGCAGAGACCACTAGTGGAGAGGCTCCAAATTTTGTAAAAAAAAGATTTCATATTTCATATTTTTATTAAAAAAACTAGTTCAGGAGGTTTAGGGGGGGAAAGACTAAAATTTCTACTCAATTGGGTTGTCTGGATTGAACGTGGAGTCGCATATTTTTGTGATTTGAACCCGTTCCTGTAAAGCACATTGTATCTCAGGAGATACGCTTAGAAAAACACGTCACGCAAAACGTTCAACGTTGCAAGAACTGTGACGTAGCCTGGTCAAGGCGGACACTGCGATGACATCATCAGAAAGTTACAGACGAACAATATAGGGTGTGACACGCAATGAGAACCGTGCCCGTAACTGCTGTTAGCATCTGTGCTAATTTAAAGTTTCCTATGAGCAGGAGATTCAAGTTTGTTGAAAGCAGAACAGCCTCCGTCTCCATTACTGTTCTTTATGACTTTTGTGCTGGAAAACAACAGTCAGGTAGACCACAGATAAAAAAGCATTTAGTATTTTGGAAGGAACATCCAAGTGTGGAACTAGTGTTTATTTGATGTGCGTGAAGATTAAACAACAGTTTTTTACAAGCCTGGATCATTTGATCTCCCTGCAAATTAGGGGTAAGAAAACGACTCGCTCCTTTCGTATCTTGAAAGTCTTGAAAAAATGCTATAACCCGAGACAAAATTTGAACGACGACTCCCATCGTAACTCAAACTTTGGTTAGCCGAGACATTCCCAAGTCGAGGTACCACTGAACTAACTAGAGCAGAAACGTGCTGGTTGATTTCCAGAGCTGATCACTGGCCATTTTAATGTTCTTTCCGCAATCGACTGCCCATAAGCACATGGCAATATCGCTAACGCTCTACCCTGGGCTCTATGATATGAAGATTCTGTAATCCCAAAAGTGTGTAGGAGAGCACTTCTGAACTTCTCCAGAACCTCATTGTCTTTTTCATTCATTCGCCGCGTTGCACACGTCTCCTTTGTTGACTCGCCAAATAAAAAACCCACTCAATCAGTCCGTGGAACCACCAGCACATGGGGAGATCTCCCAGCAGAAATAGTTTTCCCTGGAAATCGTTACCTTTTATACCTTAAGTGCAAAAGGATGAGGGACTTTTCAAAGGTAACTCAAAGCAATAAAACACTATAACGCCCTGCTCGTCTCCGGAGGTTGCTGCGGTTCTCGGCTTTCTCTCACTTTAGCTCCATTCTAATAAATTAAGGAATCATGAGGTTACAGAAGGCAGATCAGTTCGCACACAGGATTTGATTACGCCGTTATTTCCTCCTGCCGTTATTGCTTGGCATTCACCAGAGTATGATGTGTAGGACTCGCCGCAGATAAAGGCAGAAGGTCCACGGTCGAGGAGGAGCGAACGACAAGGGGAAAACAGTTCACGTTAATAAAAGAGAAGCAAAGTCTCAGCGGCGAGAGGGGAGAAATGTGAACTTTAGAGAATAAGGAGTGATATAAAAAAAAAAATCCAACATCACTGATAAGAGGATTCCTTTTACTTATTTTTTTAAATGTCTGTTTTTTTTTGCTTGTTTTTTTTTCATTGTTTTTATTTCACACTGTTATTTTCCAAGTAATGTTGACAGTTTACATGTGTGTGTCTGAGAAATAAAACAGTACAGTTACAACATTTATTGGATGAATGGATTGATTGATGGACAACTTGATAACATAAGGGCAGAAAATCGTCAAAATTATCTTCACTTTTGTTTTAGTGACAATGGATGAGATAATATCTATCTATCTGTCTGTCTGACTGTCTATCTATCTATCTGATATGTCTGTCTGTATGTCCATCCATCCATCCATTTTTTCCTCTCTCTATTTCTCTCTCTTTCACTATCTCTCTCTCTCTCTCTCTTTCTCTCCCTGTCTCTTCTCTCTCTCTCTCTCTCTCTCTCTCTCTCTCTCTCTCTCTCTCTCTCTCTCTCTCTCCACAAACGTTCTTCAATTGATCTGCTTTCAACGTGTGTCTGTGTTTACGTCTCTTTAAAAAACAAAATGCAGAACATTTGAACCACGGTTACTCAAATAGAGTTTCAATTCGTTATTACTACATATTTTATATTATCACCACAAATATAGGGCATTTATTATGCACATAAAAATAGTCATCTACAGCTCTGGTTTGATAAAGGTACGTCTCGTTCTTCAATCACGGCTATGCCAATTGAATTATGAATACATTTTGAATGTCGGCCTGTGAAGAGGAAAAGAGCTCAAAGGATACATCCAGCGTGTTTTCCCCTTACACTTCTCACATGTGTAGAGACGCACACGTTAACTCCTCATAAGAAATTAATGAGGGCAAGCAGAGGAGAACCGAGGAGCCCGGGGTAGATTTACAGAATGCCAGTAAAACGAAGGGAATTCTCCGCACTTAAATTGAAACCATTACTGTAAGACAGTTAACCTTGATCCCGTTGTCATATCTCGGAGATCCGTCTGTTCGCCCAAGCAGGGATGATTGACAGCTGTTCATAGACAGGCCGAGCCCGAAGGCCCACGCTGCCTTCCAGGAGACACACAAAGACGAGACAAAGAAAAGAAGTCTCAAAACAAATCATATGTTCAGCAAAAGTTGCACATTCGGATAAAATGTCACAAAAAGAAACGGAAAAAAACAACATTCGAAATGGAATTATTTATGGTCTGTTGCACTAAGTAAAAATCAATCCTCGACTTTTGAAATAGGATATGGAGATAAATTAAAGCTTAATGACATTTTCCAGGCAAAGCCTGAGATGTTCTTCATGGATCCATACAGACACGCACTTTTGAAAATCAAAACTGTGTTCCGTATTAATCTCTTGTCTTGTGTTTCTCAAGCGGCACCGAAGAAGTTACTCTACTGGAGCAATAAATACGGCTCAGAATAAAAACATAAAATAAAAACAAAACATGATTCTTCATCATCACATTCCTCAGGATAAAAGCAACAATAACCAAGGCTGCACATTCACATCTTCGTTTTTTTTTTTATTCCCTCTTCATTACAGATGACATATTAAAGTAATAATATTGATTTAAAAACAATATTTTTTTTTATCACAAAGAAAATGTGACAAAGTAAAATTTTGGTATTGAATAATAATGTAATAGTTCAATTATTAAAACATTCAATAATTCCACAATTTAATAATAATAATAATAATAATGATAATAATAACAACAACAACAACAGCAACAATAATAGTAATACATTTATCATGGGTTAGTGTTAGCTTTGAAAAGGTGTGAGTGAGAGTGTGAATATATATCTCCATCAAGCTCTGTGATTGGCTAGTCACTAATCCCAGGTGTGTTCAGTCTTCAGACCAAGAGTTTGATTGGCTGTAATTGGCTTCAGCTTCCTGTGACCCATATATGGAAAGTGGGTCAGAAGATTCTCAAAAGAATCAATATTGGCTTGACACAAAATTAAAGACTGATTAAAGATTGAATTGTAAAGCTAATCTGTCCTTACATCTGTCAATATATCCTTCGGTCCATCCATCCATCCCATTTCCGTTCATCCAACATTCAGCTGTACATCTTCCACTTTTACATATATAAGAGTCATTTAAATATAATTTTAAATCATACTTTCTTGACGTGTGACAGGGTGACAGAAATTCAGACTCTTGATCGTAGAACTGAAACAGATCCACTTTTTCTTTTGGGCTTCAGTTCAAGTGAAAGTGTCTGGTTGTGTGCACATCTTGTGCTTAGTGCTCAAGTATGAAATGACTGAAATCATGATCAGCTTCAAAAATTATTCTGTGTCTTATCTATATTTAACAGATTTATAACGATGCCGAAGTCAATGTGCAAATATGCAAAGACGACATTCTGTAATCGCAAAAAAGTCCAAACAGACCTAAAACCAGCGGGGTGAAGCCAAATAGTTATTCAGAACATCCACTTTAAAGCTCAGTTGGAAACATCAAATTTTAAGAAAGAACATAAGTTTTGACAAATGTTCTGAGCATTTGTAAGGCACTTTTCACAGTTTTAACTGTCTCAAAACTCACGTGTGAATGCGTAAGAGGATTGTTGCTTTTTATTCATTAGTAGTTCGTGTTAAAAATGTGGCTATAATTTTCACTATGACTAAGAGAAAAAAGAACAAATAGAAGCACATTACTGTTTCAGCTTTCAAATGTTTGGTCTTCTATTATTAAAACTCAAAAATAAAATAAACTACTTTACATTCACTGATGTGGATGATTCGCGAATGTGGATTTTTTTAGTCTATCCAACTCAAAATAATGAAGAAAAGACGGAGCATTTCTAAAATAATAGTTTCAAAATGGAGCACTTTCAAAATAAGAGTCCACAGCCAAAATAAAAATATATAAATAATAGCTACCTATTTATTTTGCTACATTCTAATTTTCATAATTTGTTGAGAAAATAGAAACTCAGTAGCTTACAACCAATTAAAAAAGAATGTAGATGAACAACTGAGACACACAACCACTATTTTTCAGCTTTTTTATTTGTTGTTTTTGTCCCTGACATGAAAGAAAAAACATTAGATTTTTTTTAACACTAGTATGATATTATGACGTTATATTTTGATTAAATATTTAAAACTAGTATATTTTTATATAATATACAAATATACTATTAACTATTATAAACTAAAATAATCAAAATAATATGACCTATAATCTAAAACTACCTATTAAAAATCACTGCAATAAAAGTCAGCAAAGGATTCCCCATTATTCAAACATTTGAGATATTTATTTGCTTGTTTATACCTTTTTCAGCGAACATACATGACTAAATCACCAAACGTACACCCAACCAACTAAATAAGCATAATACTACTCAGATCAATACTTGTGGTCAAGCCTTTGAAACACTCGCCTCCATCCACAAATCTACACTACATACGTGTCCTGACGTGCATCTTCTGACCTCACGCTCTCCACAGGAAGAGCGACAAGGCCGCGTGATGATGGCCGATTTTCTTTGGACGCGGCATGAATGACAACATCAGAGCTCTTTCAAATGTAAGTGCGTGTGACAGCATGAGCACAAAGAGTCGCACACACCTATCGACAGCTGCAGGTGAATGGCGGCGCTAGCAGATGCCGCTAGTCTGATTACCGCTGTTCCATTGTGAGCTGGAACAATGAGATCACCGATTCGGGCGTCCAAAACACAGCTTCAGACGCCGCAATGATCACCAAGCAAGAGCAAATTTGACAGAGGATGAATGCGTTTCTTTGCAAAACAGCCTGCCACGGCGAAAGGCAACGATTTCAAAATTTGCATCGTACAATATGAAAAACGAACAATACGTGGCGTGACTACACTCTTTGTTCAGTGAAGTGTTGTTGGGTTGTGGTTGCTTGTACACAGTTCGCGAGACACGATGGTTTTCATCGTGGTATCAGATTCGTCTCAGATGAGCGATTCCAGACGGTCAACGCCGTTTGATTTGTAGCTTGAAATAAGTGATGCTTGATTCGAGACTTGTTTTGAGGCAAACAGATGCATTTTGGAATTAACTATAAGCTCTAAATGACACTTTTCATTTCATTTATTTAGGGCTGTCAAAGTTAACGCGTTATGCGATTCATTTTAAATGGTTATTTGCAATAATGATTTTTAACACGTTGACGCTGTTACACCCAAGAGAGCCGTGGAACCAGGTGCGACTCATTACGATCACCAGCACACAGTGATTGTGTTCAGCTGCTGCCATTTAGGCGCAAAGTGTTTAAGGACAGACACTAGAGGCAATGGTTTCTTGTCTCTGTTTGAATTTTCCAGTTTGAATCTGTCCGTTCTTGTCTCTGTCCACTGTGATTTGAATGTCCGCCTGCCCAAATGGATTATTAAAACTCATCTTCAGAAACTGAATATGAGACCAGACCTGCTTTTCCACAAAACGCTCTTCACTCTTTAGTTTTGTTAATATTTTTACAACGTCCTGTTTTTATACAGGACCTAAAATGTGTGTATAGTGTAACCTAAACAAATTGGTATTTCAAACTTTCAATTGATGTACAACACTTATATGTAAGACCAAAATTGACTTTTTTTGTGTGTTTTATCTTGGAAAAAAGTGCGACTCGACCTTGTAATATTAAAAAACCTAGAAAAAATTTAGTATTTAAATGTTTATTTAGTGTTGAGTTTACATTATTTGACATATTACACCTCAATATCCAATATTACAAGCTTAAGTCATTTAATTGTGATTAATTGCAATTAATTTGGTCAGGGAAGTGCGATTATTATTAGGTTAAAAAATGTCATCATATATACATATAAGCACATCTATTTGAGAAATAAACAAGTAAATAAAAAAATCATGCATAAATTAACATGAATAACACTGCCCACACACTATGAATAAATAAATTCCCTAAAAATAAATTCATGCCTCATGTGATTTTATAGTCCAAGTACTCGTTTATTTTACTCTCGCCTATTTTAGCTTTTATGCCTCCCTTATGTCTGCCTTGATCTAAACCTCTGTCTCTACCTAGTGCTAAATCTATGTCAGATTTGTGTGTAATAACTATTTTGATGTATTTCTTTAAATATTTTGTGCAATTTAAACTGCACAGCTAGCATTATGGCGCAGTCGACTCGCATTAGGAAGGCTTCCTCTCGGTCTGTGCTGCTCTCTTTCATCACTCCCTTCATCTCTCTCTCTTTTTCTCTCCCTCTCCCTGTGTGTATTTACACAGCTAAATACTCTCTGCAGTTGCTGTTAGAAGACTTCAGTTTTGATACTTTAAGCTCCATTAAGACAAACTAGTGTTTTACACAAGCTTCCACGCGTAAGCCTTCTACAACTGTTGTTTACATTCCCACACTCCCTAATATGTTAAACAATGTCAATTCAGATCTGAAATCATAATGATGCTGTCTGCATCTGACACACGCACCTGTGCCCATCCACACCTGTGCCCTAATTAAGACAGTCAAGCTGTCACCCACCTCACCTGTCAATCACTCAGCTATAAGACAACCCCCGGTGGGAGTCGCCCCTCGGAAACTCGCTCACACTAATCACACCTCATTACAACTTAATAGATAATTCACCGCGTGTAATGTTGTTACACTGAAGAGATTTGGTAAATAACCAGAAATCTTAAAAAAATGATTTGATTTTTATACTTATGCATTAGAGCATGTGTCAAACTCAAGGCCCAGATGTGGCCCGCCATGTCATTTTATTTTGCCCGCGAGAGCTTAAAAGTTTTGAGTGACTAAAGACTAATACCAAAAAATAAATTAAGAGTGTACATTTCCCACAATGCCTTTTGACTACGGTAGCCGTGGCAGTGTTTCCACAGTTTTATGTTAATTTCCTTCATTCACTTGTACAATTTGATCCTTCATTAATGGAGTTATGTGTGTTTTCATAAGCTGACAACATTTAAAAATTCTGATGTTTATCTCTTTTGAAAGATAATTATTATGATTTATGTAACAAGCAAACATAGGTTTTCTATGCAACTGTAATTGACACTTGATGAAGTTATGATAAATAATAAGTTGTGTGAGACACCTGGCCATTTCAGGACCAGGGACAGTGACCACGGATGCTGCAGGATGGCCAGGTGTCTCACAGTTGTTTAACATTAAAGAGTAGTTACATTTATTTTACATTACATTTGATCACATGTAGTTACATTTATAAGTTGTATTCGGCCCTTTGCGGACATCCATTATGCTGATGTGGCCCTCGGTGAAAATGAGTTTGACACCCCTGCATTAGAGGAAACGGCAAACTGGTTGGTGAACAAAGCATCAAGCGGAGGAGTGTTTCAGTCATAAATAATCCACTTCAGTCCGAAACTTTAGATTTAAAGGGCATCTTTGTTTGCTCCAACTCTCGATTCCAGCATCGTATTGATTGCGAGGGAAGCGGAAGCGTAGCGAATTAAAGACACAGCGTTGTGTTGTCTAGATTGCGAATGTCTAATGATTCGAGGGCCCAAAGCTCCCCTCTTCTCAATCCACAAACCAGAACAACATTAATACTTTTTTCGTTTTTTTCCTCCGCCGCAATCGAAGGTGACCATCTATTAACTGTTTCATTATTCCGAGCACAGATCTCCCATGTCAACTGCATCTGAAGCCGAGCCAGATAAACATCAAATTGCTTTGTGTAAGACCAGGGCAGCATTCAGATGCTCAGAGTTAGTGTTAAAGGCTGGTTTGCACTGTGTGGACATCAAAGCCACTTAGACATGATTTGTTCATTTATTTGGACTCCCACATCCCTATTAAGAAGTTTCATTATAGAATAGTCCTGAAATTGCCCAAATAGAGAAGAGAAGGACCACATGGCAGTTGTGGTCAAGTGATAGTGAATCGGACTTGCGGGTTCAAATCCCACTCCAAATCCTAGTTCTGCAAGAAGCTGATACCCTCTGCTCCTGGTCTGTTTGTGTTACAGTAACTTGTGTGTGTAAATTCAAATTTTATACGTGGTACACAATGTAGTGAAATGTGTTTTTTATCGTCTAGCATTTCAACATAGGGATGGGGGAATTACAATAAAATGTGCAAAAGGGAAATACAATGAAGTTAAAGAATATAAATATATATATATATATATATATATATATATATATATATATATATATATATATATATATATTTAAATACAATAAAACACCGTAGATATAAAGACAAAATATGTAATATGAATACAAAATTATCAAGATAAAAAAACAATTCCATGATCCAGATTGTGTTAAAGTATCTGGTTTAAGGTGTCTAAAAAGTTGATAATGTCTATAGAAAAAAAAAAATGCAGGAAAAATACCAGAATGACTTTAACGGTAAAGACTGTTCACTCAAGCGCTGCCATTCCGGCATTTTACCGGTAAAGGTCTATTCAAAAAGGGTTTGCAAAATCCCTTTATTTTCGGTGACATCATCAACTAGCGACACACTGTAAACAGCTGCGCCTTTGTAAACGTGAATAACGGCGGTAATTGTTTCATATGTGACGGCGTGACTAAATGTTACCTTGATGTGGTGACAAAAAGTCTTCATCTGCCGGAATTATTAGAAGCGCTTTGATTTCGTGGTCATTCCAGTTGCAGGACATTTCCGACTGTGATTTCCAGCTAGGAGTGACTATTCTGTGACATCATCAATGAGCGCACAACACATGCCAGAATATTCTGATTGGCTCAGAGCAGTGAGTGATATTAGCGCGTACCAAACTTTTACGTGCTTATTCCGGCAATCTTAGTTCTGCTTTCACACAGGGCAGAATGCCGGCAATATACCGGGAATGTTACATGTGCCCTTGCCGGCATATTCCCGGAACAAATTTCCAGGCCTTTTTTCTATATTTTGGCGGGAATGTCTGTATGTGTGAAAGGGACTATAGACGAAACTCACTCACACTCCGATCTTTGACACTAGAAGACCTACCAGAACCTTGCATGGCCATTTCATTCCATTATTTTCAGTATCTCTCTCCTTTGTGCTGGAGATTGCAACTGGCACTGAAGTTTCCCAAAGAAGCAACCATCACAATTTATGCATGTGAATTTGTACCAATGCAAGAGAAGGCATTTTGACAGCGGGGTTTTGTGAGCCTGGTGCTCATGTATTTTTGTGATGAATGAGTAGGTGACAGTGAGCAGATGTGAGAGGCTGATGAATTGCAAGGACATGGGAAGTGAGAGACAGCCCTCACGTAAAACATCCCACTGTTTCTGTATGCAAACAAACACTAAGCTGGTGATACCTATATGCTCGCCATCAAACTCACTGTGTTTGCAGATTGCCTCTTCAACCAACAGTCAGTCGAGTAGAGAAATGAAACGAGTACAATCTGGATCGATGCATCCCGCCATCTGTCTACAGTCGTCCTGTCAGATATGCACTTGACCATCTATTTTTGATCAATTGCATCTATGTTTCAAATTCTCAAAGCCGTTCTGGAAGTGACCTAGATTAACTTGAAAATTTGTTTACTTGGATTCAATCTTGGGAGAGAGCAGATGCTATCACCGCAAAAGCAGATTCCGAACCTTAAGGCCTACTGTGGCCAAAAAGAAGGAACTGAATCAAATAAACACATTAAAAAAAAAATAAAAGTCTTTATGAGTGGTCATCAGACGCCCTGAAGCAGGCCTGTTGTAGCATGTAGCGAGTAGCTAATCCGGAACATAAATTCTGATTGTGCTTCCTAAGGTTTTGCTTTTCTGTTGAATGGAAGATTAAATTAGCATAAACTACACAAGAAAACATGTCCAATGGTGACTTTTGATGTATGGGGACGGTTATGGAGGTTGAGTCTTAAGCAAAGCTCAGACTACTGCAAGCTGGAAATCTCAAGATTGCGTGTTCCTCTTTCAACTCGCCGGGAGAAAAGAAATATATTGCACAAGAAAAAAAAAACTTCAGTATTTATTATTCTGTGAATGCGAAAAATCTAAATGAGGTTGATTTTTAAAAAACAAACAAAGAAAGGACTCTACTTGAGAATTTGCTCATGGGCCTAATGCAGTGTAGGGAGTAATGTATTATAATATTATATTAGTTTTTGCTGTAATGCAGTGGTGTAACGTATTGCTAATTGTATTTTCAGGAATATAGTACTCGATACATGTTCATGTTTGCGTCATTAGGCTACATAACATTTCCTTTTTCTACTTGATGTAAAATAAAATGCAAGTTGTTTTTTTCTGCTTCTGTTAGAAGTATTTTTTCTTTTCGAAAAAAGTTATTTTGGTGAAAGTAACTTAAATGTAATACAGGTGTCATGTAACATATTACAATTCTGAGACTGTAATATCGTAAACAGTAACAAGTAGAGTGTAATGTGTCATGTGTCACTGGCCAAATGTCCTTTAAAACTGAATGTGTGAAAAATCATTTCTGGACACTTTTTTTAGTCGTAGCACTGGTAGTGCGTCTTATTACGGTGCTGTTGGGTGTCACTAGGGAGCCTGAATGCAGCTGCGAATGCCATGATTACAAAAAAAAGGACTTTTGCTTTGCCAAGCAATCCGCTGTTCTTGTTTATACTAAATGAGCCAACGCTGGCAAACCCCTACATCTCAAACAGGGAAAATAAGGCTGCTTTGTGAAAACAACGTCTTTCATGTATGGCTCCGCCTTTTTGTATGTATTGATTGCTGGTAAATATGATGGTGTGTTGCACATTTAGGGGACATCTCTGCTGGAAACACTACGGGGTGAGACTAATCAGTTTTACCAACATAATGTCCTGGAGTCGTGGTCTTCTATGAGTCTTTACATGATAGAATTGCTCCTTTTAGACACAAATTCTAAGACAGCTAGCAACAATCAGTACATAAATCATGCTAGTGTGCAAATTCTAAACCAGTGATGGCCAACATCTGCCGGTGGCACGTGATGAAGTTACACCCGCTCTTTTTTTACATTCACAGGCCTATTTAGTGATTTTAGTCCTTGTGCAATAAGGGTTAAGACTGTTCCCTAATAATAGAAAAAAACCTTTCAATTTAAGACAACCTTCAGACTTCTCAAAAGGACACATTTATTGAAAATCTCTGGCAGTTTAATACTAAAATGTCACTTGTAAACTTTTGAAATTTGCAAAAGGAAGAAGTGAACATTATCACAGCGTTCAAAACCATACCCACTGGTTCAGACAATACCCAAGGCTCAATCGTGAATGAGAGTCGTATCTATGTGGTACATTGGGTTTAGATGCCATATTACAGCAAGAAAGACAAGAATTTGTCGACTTGTCAATAGAAGTGTTGATAAGAAATTTTGAAAGAGAGTTGTAAGACCAGTTAGAGAGTTGACCACCTCTTCCCAGGGATGCTGGGATTGGCTTCAGCTATCTATGGTCCAAAAATGGAAGATGGCTAATCCCTTACTCAAGAAGTCTACAATAGCTGGTATATTTGATAAACCCTTGAAAAGATTGTAAACCATTTTTTTCCACTATGAAGACTATTTTTTTTCTACAGTGGCTTATGTTGTCACACTTCAGTTCTGATCAGATGGCTTTTGGAATTGCTATGGTGTCTAAACTTTGGAGAACTTCTAATGGAGGGTTCCAAAAATAATAAAATCTCTAAAACCTTCATCTGTTCAGAATCAGTTAGTCAATTCTAGATTGAATACAAATCTCTTCAATGAAGCATATTTATAACTGTATAAATAGCATGTTCAATGACTAATATTGACAAATATTAAAGCTGCATAAGGTAGAATCCCGTAACCGAACCTCACTTGCACTATTACTGTTTTAGACTTTGTAATGTTAGCATGCCAGTGGAGACTAGCACCAGAGATTCTGGTTCTTCCTAGTTTTTTTCCTCTCATCCCGCCAGAGAGGTTTTGTTTTCCTAGCCACTGTCGTGATCTAGCTTGCTCTTCTGGTCATAGCCCATGGTCTGAACACTAATGAATAATGGACACTTTTCTTTTTAAACTGACTCTTTTTCCTACTTTTTGAACACAGATGAACAATGGACATTTTTTTTCTTTAAAGACTATTTTTTCCTAAGTCCCTATAGCAAATTTGCATTAGTCTGAAACTAAGAAAAGTGCTATATGAATAAACTTGAAATTTGAACTAATTTAAATTGATTAATGTTCTGTTAACCTGAGACTATCTTGATAGGACGTCTCACTCGGCTTTCACTACTTTTACCTTTGAAGTGTATCCACAGGTCAGCCAGTGAAAAGAAAAAAAGGAAACATGTCAGGCAGTTGTAAAAAAAATAATAAAATAAAATGTTTTTTAGACCTCGTGCCTCCTACACTGGCTTGTGGTCTCTCCCACACATTTAATAACACATTGTGTGCAAAAGCTCTCACTCCTCTTTTGCTCTCTTTCTCACACTTTAAAATGTGTGGACGGCCTTCTCTTGGGAAATGGTGGATTGTAGAATAAAAGTCTTTTTTTTTGTGCAGCTCTATCTCCCCTGGCTTTTCAATGTAAACATGGAGCTCGTGGACCACTTCGCCTTTTTTAAAGTGTCCGTCAATGAGTTTTTCTCCATTTGCGGGCAAGCCACAATCGTGTTGTCCCAAGAGATATTTCTCTCCATTTATATTTTCATTAGTTTGGACTGCTTGAGTGTTCTTTTTTGCACATTTGCTAAAAAAAAGTGAAACTGGCTCATCGTGATTTTGTGATTTTTGTGAATAAATATTTATTTATTTAACTTTTTTTCTTTTAAATAATAATAAAATATATTTTATTTATCAGGGGCTTTCATGACTCCCAAGGTCATTTGATATTGACCAAATAAAGAATTGATGTTGAGGTGTTGTAATTTTTACTGATTGGTTGATTGAATAATTAATTTATTTTAAACAGACATATATATATATATATATATATATATATATATATATATTATATTTTTTTTTTTTTTTTTTTTTTTTTTTTTTTTTTTAAGATATTTAACATATTAAAATAATATATTTATTTGAAATTTTTATTTATTTTTAGCGATATATATAATATATATATATATATATATAGATTAGAGAGAGAGAGAGAGAGAGAGAGAGAGAGAGAGAGACTGAGAACTGACATATCAACAATTTTTAAACACATTCAACCCTATTAAGGATTTGAAGTGCGCCTTATATTTCAAAATTGTTGGTGTATGTACTATACACTGAAGAGCAAATAGAGAATGAAAAGATTTATTGGAGAGCACATTTATAACTTGATCAGCTTGGATGCTGGTGTTGTTGTTTTTAAAGAAACACTTTTTTTTCCCTTTTTTTTTTTAGCTTAGTGTTACGAACCAGATTCATACGCAAAATGCTCAACTGCACACCACTCAAACTTATTTAAATTGGTTTCATTATAATAAAACAGTGGGGAAATCGTCCCAAGAGTCTCTTAGACCAAGTTGTGTTATAATCTGTGGCATATGGTGGAATCACTCAACGGATATTGTACAGTCTGTGTGGCTAGAAGGATTCAGCGTTTTAGACACACTTTTTTTTTTTTTTAACATAACACTTCAAGCTTTCTTCATGCCTGCCTGTTTCCATCATCTTAACCGTTAGCAATATGGATTTCTTCCTTACAATGCCATCACTTATGCTAATGATATACTGAAATAGCATGCAGGCAGCCCTCTCGCTCGAAAATTCATCATAAGTCTGCATGTTTAAACCTTGCCAGGTGTTGACTTGTGCAAAGCTGTTATGCTAATGGATATGCGTTTTGGCTGGCTTGTTTTTAAGAGGTGGCTGTAATTTAAAGCAGCAAAGTAAGGCGCGTGCTAACCTGCTTTAGCCATCCATCGCCTTCACGTCACGCTCCTCAACGATTTCCCGTCTGCCTTTTCATTCTCTGCTAATATACTGACAATATCACTTAGGCAAATCACAAGCCGTCCTTCAGTAGCTGCTCAGGAGCGTGATTGTTAGTAGGAAGTTCTGGAGCTCCATCATTGCGGAGTGGAATAATGGCAGATCAGTCGGTTTGTCACTACAACACCTGCTCAGCAGCTCCGGGTTTGACCTGTTTGCCTGGTCGATGGACGTTTATCTGGGCAGTGATGCCAAGCCTCACCTCATAATTGCTTAATAATCTTATGAAGAATTGTCGTGTGATGGACCTTCGATGAGCTTCGTGAAAGAATACAGTTTAGATATATCACTTGGGTTTCTCACAACAAGAAACAGTTCAAGACTCAAGGTTGGTCAAGGTTGCAGAGTTTGCTTGAGTAGGTTTTGAATTTTCTAGGAGTTTGAAATTGCACTTTGAAAAAATGTGAATGTGTGTGTGCTGCTCTGTGATTGGTTGGCCACCAATCCAGGGTGTGCCCCGCCTTCTGGTCTACAGTTGGCGGGATTGGGTCCAACATGTGACCCAGAAATCGGTCAAAATAGGCGATCACTAAAGGGTTAACAGAAAGGTATTTTAAACAGGGATCAGGCAAAAAAGTCCAGGAGAACAGACAAAGGTCAAGAACAGGGTCGATAAAAGTTCTAATCGAATATGATTCAGAGTCTGAATGAGTTAAATTTGGCATGTGCAGTTTCTCTCAAAACTTTTCTATGTAAAAATGTATATAAAAATATGCTGTTCAATTGCTCTCAACTATTACAGTTTTTCTCAGTCGCTTTAGTGCAATTCTCAGATCAGAATTGAAGTTTGCAAATCTGTGTGTGCATTTCTCAAAACAATTTGTACAAACAGCAAAACACCATGGATTTCTTGCAAAAGCCTGTAACTTGCTCAAAATGTTTAGTTAATCTCTCAAAACTAAGTCGTTATGTCATTGAACATGTCAGTGCTATCAGAATGTCAAGTCCTTGTGTCATTGTCTATGAACAAGACAGTCAAATTACTTTGTCATGTTGTCAATATAACTGTGTAATTTAGAGGGAGGTTCTGATGTAAACTTTGTAAAGTTTTGATGACAATCATTGTGAAATGTAAGTTACACCTTTTTTTTTGAGGCTGGAAAAGATTTCGCATTTATACTTTTATTGTTTATATTGTAAATTGTTGACAGACCATGTCATACCAACATGGAAAAAACCCACTGCAAACAGTAACACAAAGGGAAAAAAAGATAGGGCACACAACTTCTCATCCACATTACAGTCCAATTCATTGTCCTTCCATTGTCAGACACAGAACAATGTGTTGTGCTTCAGCAATATACAGTATATACTTGCTCATTGATTGTCAATGAGATGCACCTTTGTTAGAGGAAGTCAAGTCACCTGAGAGCAAGTTACCAATTCAGGACAGATTAAAAAAAAAAACATATAATGGAGATATATAGAAATATGTTTGTCACATTATGACAACTTGATCAACCATTTTGCAGTTAATGACTTATACGATGAACTAATGACTAGGTGTTTTGAGGAGTAAGACTATTGCACAGTGAACTATATAATACATTTTGATCAACATGACATAAGCAATTGATAATGTATCAAAGAGCAGAGAATAGTACATAATCATTTGCATGATGTACCAAAGCAATTGCAACTTGTTCAAAGAAGTGAGAAACTGCTTATATGATGTGCACGAGTGACATCATGATGTGAAGATTGAACAAATAGTTTTGAGAATTTCAATTCTGATCTGAGAATTGTACTAAAGCGACTGAGAAAAACTGTAAATTAATATTCGGATTTAAGCTTTATTTTAGCTTACAACTAAACGTGATTTAAGCAACGCTGAGCAGAGGTGTAATGTACTTGAGTACACCTTTTGTGTGTAATTTTTGTACATTTTGTAAATATTGTAAATACTTTTTACTTTTACTTATTTATATTTTGTACCTGTAATGAGTATCAAAAATATAATACATTTCCCAATAAAAGAGTCCCAATAAATTCACGCAATCAATAAAGTACAAGTACTAATACAAGTACAAATACTATTCTCACTGTTTCAATGTCTAAAGAATTTTTTTTCAGCTTCTTTATGTGTTCGTCATACTTTTTTTTTTTTTTATCAGTTGTATTATACATATGTATACTTACAAAATGTACAAACATTCCTAAAATGTACTGAAGTACTTTACCCCGTCGCTAAGATTGCGGTTTCCCAGTTAAAGAAGAATTCTGATTTAACGTTTAACTTGTAATGCAATTTTAAGATTCTTTGGGCAAAAGTGTCGGCTAAATGTAAATGTAAATCATTTTAAAATGTAAAAGTCTCTTTTTAGTCGCAAAAAGCAACAGATTTTACACAACAACTCAGAAAATATAGTGAAAATTCTGAATTGACTGACCGGATTTTAGAGGATGTTTTAGACTCAAAGGAAAGGGAGGAAACATTCCTCACTTTGAAGCCATAAAATGAGTGATTTGTAAGAATTAGGCCGAGTGAGATATGCTAATCAGCTTTGCTTTTTTTTGTAACCAGTTGCTTTAAAGTTTGGTGTCAGCGTGATTGAGACTGATGCTGGTTAGATGAAGTGATAAACTGATAAAAAGCACTGAGAAGTTCCCACTGTGATGCTGGCCATGAGATAAGTGTGACACTAAAGCTGCCATCTGTCTGTTCTGCATTGGTTTTGCTTGATTTCAGAGTTATCTTTTCTCTCGGTAATTCTGATTAGAGACAACACAGATGTAAGGTCACCCAAAGGTCATGTTAGTCCATGATATACGCCAGCAAAGTGAGGAACCGTGTGTAAATGTATATACTAGCGAGGCTCGTGGCTAATGCTGTCATCATTCTGATTTATTAACGTGTGAACTCAAAATTTTAGTTTTTTTGCCATTCAATTTGCAACAGTTAACAGTTTTGTTACAAAAAGTCTCCAGCACTCACCAGTGCCCCCTAGCATGAAGTTGCGCGCTTCATCTAGTGTCTTTTGGCAGAGGTTATCTAAAAATAAATAAATACATAAATACACAAATGGTATATTTTATGAATCAGATAAACTATGGAAAGCTTAGGTAAAACACAATGGAACATTTTAATAACTCCATACATAGCATAATAATGCATTTAAAGCATTACATTAATATTACAATATAAAATGATAGTGCTAATATTAGATTCATTTGTTGTTTATTATACATACCATAATTTAACTTTTTTTTCCCTCGCATGACGACAGATGACACAACCAACCAACTGCTCTCTCCCTCCCTCCCTCGCTCTCTCTCTCTCTCTCTCTCTCTCTCTCTCTCTCTCTCTCTCTCTCTCTCTCTCTCTCTATCTTTCTCTCTCCCTCTCTGTGCCAGTTTCTATTAATCAGCTGTCTCCTTACCGCAGTGTTATTTACAATCATGTGTTTTCACTCTGTTTATGTGTTTAATGAAAGAGACTGTAAAAGCATCATCAGTTTATATTATCCTGCCTCTCTCTCTTGCTTTCACCATTATACCTTTCCATTCCTCATGGTCTCTTTTCGAGTGCAATGTTTTCCTGAACGCGGTGCCAGAGTGGTATGCTAATGTGTATTGATGTGTATGAAATTAGCTGGAATTTGCAGAGGCAGCACTAATGGAATGAGTGGCTACCTCTACCTTTGTCATCCGAAAGTATCGAGCCAAGTCTAGGAAATGAAGGTGATGAACTTGGTTTGAGATTTTTTCCCCCCATTTAATTCACTTAAACCCAGTAGAATTTAAAATCACTGATTATGAATTTTTTTTATTTGAGATTATAATTCGGAAATGGTTTCTAAAGATTTGATACCCATAGGATAATATTCTGACAGCATTGTCAAGAAATTACCTGGACCAGACTCTAACCAAAATACATCAATTTTACATCCTGACTTTCCATTCAGTAGTAGTAGTAGTAGTAGTAGTAGTAGTAGTAGTTCACAATTTACTGACTGTTTACTCCTCCTTGATCACTCATTGGTCGACCACAGCCACTATATAAGCATCACTTCAACCTCACTCTCATGTGTATTCATCATTGTGTGTGTGTGTGCGTGTATTATTATTTGTGTGTACATTATCTCCCTTTGGTTCCTCTGTCAGCTCTCCTGACTCAAATTTCAAAAGATTACTTTTCCAAAATCATTGTTTTTTCAATATTGTCAATGATTCACTTACTCCTTGCAACTATGTGGTTTGAGTCGGAATTGAAGGCAATTTCTAAAATTTCAAAATTTCTAGCGACTCAATTAAACTGAAGGATAGACAAATATATATTGTTCCCAAAATTGGTCGGTTGATTAAATTTGGTAACGCCTGGCATATTTACAAAAAATTGGAATTAAGCGTGAACAAAGATTGCATTTATGTTACAGTCAATTAGGGGAATCCTTAAACATATTGCCTTAAACAAAAGTAATGGCAATAAAATGCATCAAATTTCTGAATTACACATAATGACTGAAAAGCAAACCATTCGAAGATTCCAGTATGTTTCATAAAGCGTTACAAAGAAAGGAGGAAGAAAAACCAGAAAGGAGTCGAGATTACATTTTCACCTTGAGAAAAAAATCATTGAAAAATAAATTTCGTTTTTTCGTTGATATTTGTCGTCAAAGGTTTTTCCGATTCAAGCATTTCACACTTGATATGTAACACAACCATCATTTTTTACACTGCCTAGACAAAGTATGCAACAACACGAATATTTCCCTCTTTGCCTTAAATTTTTAATCTCACACATTGTCAGCAACATAAATATAGTAGAGTAGTAAAGATCTCAGCACCAAGCACGTTTACAAGGTGAATGTGTCCTCGACTTTCTCGCCGTAATATATTGAAATAAAGTTATCTAAGGTGTCAGAAAGTTTCAAAGCATCTCAGAAGACGGATAAATCCAGCAAATACAGAGCGTGCGGATTTGACGGCCTTTTGAAAAGGAGGCTTCAGAAGGTAATCTCGTGGAATGGGTACGATGACAAAGCATCAATATTCCTGTCCATGATGCCACAGTCTCTTTGGATTCTCTCCAGTTTATGAAAGACAAGCGACTTAAGGGCATTAAATCACACAATCTGGATTCACTTGTAATCGACAGAAGAACTTACAATTTAATACAAAATATCAAAAGCCAATATTCATTCAAGCATATGTTGGTGTTGATTTTAATAAAAATACAATCGGGAACAAAGGATCGGCCATTATTAAAAGAGTAATGCAAAATAAAAGACTGCAGGGTCTTTAAAGTTGCCTTTTAAAATAAAATCAAACAGTGGTCTCGTTCTGTACACACTCATTGTGTGTTCTAGCAACATCTATGAATATTCATGAGGCGGCCCTAAAGTAGGTTATACAGTGGTTTAACCTCATCTTTTTGCACTTAATTGTGTAAATTCATTTGCCGTGTGCTCATTAAAATGTCTCCAGCTCCGCTCAGGGAATCTGGAACTTTATTCATTTTTACATTCATTTGTTTTCCGAATGGCTTTTCCATTTCTGGTCGTGTTGGCCATTTTGTGGTGGTGTTTACGAGCTAATTTACGAGCTTTATTTAGAGGCTACAATGAACAATTAAAGTTTAGATTATCCCTTAACTCATTCCCAAACCCGGCCCGGTCCGTCGCATAAGCTTTCTGGAATGTTCTACCCCCCCTTGGCCTTGCTCCCATTGTGTTAATAAATGCTGTGTCCACACAGTCTCTCATCCATTTCTCTCTTATTAAAGTCAGAGTCTTAAAACGCTGTCGTGTGTGACCTTTACCGACTTACCCACAACTCGCACGTTGCAGAATTAATGGTCTTATCTTCCTGCATAATCTCAAAACTTACTTCTCTGATTAATTCGTGTCTAAATCACGATCCCGTCCACTCTAGTGGCTCACCTCAAATCCAATTGCTGTTATTAATGGGATTCGATTCCAATTTGCAGCAACCACAGAGTTTTCTCCAACTGTAGTGGCGGACATTGGAGAGGGAGGGTCGCGAGGTTCTGTTTTTATCAGTAGGTGGACTAGCAGATACATAAAACTATGACTATGGTATGATAAGACATGTCCTTTATTCGCCCCCCAATGGGCTACAGCTATTAAAAATATGTTTTAATTTGTTTGATTTTTGTCTATTGGATGTTTTTTATGTTTATGTTTTTTCAAGTTTGGGGTCCAGGTTAGCCTTCTTATGAGGAGTTCCATATGTGTCAACTAAGCTTGTTCCTCTTGTGTGGGTTTTCTTCTGGGTCTCTGGTTTCTCCAATGATGTTGGTCAGGAAATTTGGGGATTGAAAATTGCCCATAGCTGTAAAAGTGTTTGTGTGTGTGTGTGTGTGTGTGTGTGTGTGTGTGTGTGTGTGTGTGTGTGTCCCATCACCCCTGAGTGTGTATGCCACTTTGTTTTCTGGCTTCAGCAATCGTGACTAGAAAATATTTATCCATCCATCCATCCATCCATCCACCTATCCATCTATCTATCCATTAGTTAATTAATTCATCCATCCATCTATCCTTCCGTCCATCCATCCAACTATCTATCTATCTATATATCTGTCTGTCTGTCTGTCTGTCTGTCTGTCTATCTATCTATCTATCTATCTATCTATCTATCTGTCTGTCTATCTATCTATCTATCTATCTATCTATCTATCTATCTATCTATCTATCTATCTATCTATCTATCTATCTATCTATCTATTGATTTATTCATCCATCTATTATGCATCCATCCATCAATCCAATAATTCATTCATCCATCCATCCAACTGTATATCCATTAATTATTTCATCCGCCCGTCCATCTATCTATCTATCTATCTATCTATCTATCTATCTATCTATCTATCTATCTATCTATCTATCTATCTATCTATCTATCTATCTATCTATCTATCTATCTGTTGATTCATTCATTCATCCATCAATCTATGCATCCATATTTCCATGCATGAATCCATCCATCCATTTATCCATCCAACCAACCATTCATCCATCCATCCATCCATCCTCCTCTGCTTCTCTGGGGCCGTGATGTGCCGGTCTCCCCTTCTCTTCGAGCTTCTCCAGGGACACAGAGTTCTCAGGCCCATCTTTGAGATGTTGGAAATGTTGTTTAGAAAATGAATGGAGGAATGCAAGGAATCGTATTTTAACATTCACGTTTCATGATTTTGGTTATCAGTCACCAAAATAAAAGTGCAACACACAGACACACACACACGCTGAGGAACTGAGGATTGTCCTGACAAACTGGATATGAATGTATCTTTCACTTGCAATCTTGTGCACAGATCTCTCAGGAGGGATGGTTGTCATCTAAATGAGAATGGCTGGCATTGTGTCAGTCAGGATGCTAATGGTGATACATTCCTCCAGTATTAGATTGTCCTGAAGTATTTGGAGATTTTTAGATCTCTAGAGAAAGGCTTTCCTCCAGCGACCGTTTATATAAAACGTATGGATAAGCCATGTGACACAATGGAAATCCTTCCCTAGGTTAGCAAGTCTCCAGATTTGGGTTGTTGTTGTTACCAATTTGAGTTTTTCCATTTTATCTTTCATTATTTTATTTTTGTCTTCTTTCTCGTTAGGCACATTAATGTTAAATAACACAACTTTGATTTCACTGTCAAATCTCTGATTATCTTTCCTTCAATGTCACTTTCATTCTCTCTGTTGGGCTCTCGTTTATTTTTTTTTTTCTTTATTTTTCTCTCTCTATTTCACATTTCTTCTCCTTCACTCTTTTTACTTAAGATATTAGTAAGTAAAATGTTTCATTTAATTTGTATTGTCACTGTTATGCTGATTTTGTACAGTGCAGGGGAAAAGTAATAATGCTACAAAAATTATATTTGTGTAATTTGAACGTGTTTACTCACAATTACACCAAATATAACATTTTTTTTGTTATTTGTTTGTTTTAAGTATTGGTTACAATTACAATTCTACAGTTACAATTTTTTTACAGTTACATTTTTTCTGCTCCTCTATGTTCCACCTTATTACTTTATAGTCCTTCTAGTTATGGGGAAACTAATAACGTTTTTATTGTTCACTTGCCAAATTCAGAAACTAGAACTAACACCGGGTGGTTATTTCATGTTTTCCCCTTTTTTTTTGAAAGCTTCTGTGTCTGATTTAAATAAAAATAGAATAAGAAACAAAGCAGGAAAAAAATTCCGTGAACATGCCTCAGTGTAGTCCAGCCATTGGTGGTCATTTGGTTTGAGATGGGGGTCAGCAGCAGATCTGGGGTCTAACAGCATGAAGCTAGATTGGTCTGATTGATACCTACAGTCCAAGGCTCATCTCAGCAGGAGCGTGGCTGCGCTTCTAGCAGGATGGAGGGAGAAACCATATGGAAGTGAGGCTTATTCTTTTTCGTTAAGTCTCAATATACAGTGTGTGCTGACTTTATTAGGTGCATCTGTCTAGTTCTGGGTATTTTCTTTTCTAAAACAGCATGGATTCCTCGCAATGTATTTTAATCAAGGACACTGCTTTAGGAAATTGGGCTTTGCTGTCTCAATGGCATAATGCAGTTAGCACAGATCTCTGGTTACACAATCTTTTACTCAATCATGGCTCTGAAACTCTTGTGTAAGTTTCAACAATGTTTGTAGAGAATCCAAAGATCTGTGTTATTCTTTTGAAACCATGTTTTGTGACTTTTTACTCTTTCCAATATGAAAATGAAGCAATACACTTGTTTTGCTGTGGACATAAATGGACGTACAAAACGGCAAAGCTTACTATCTATCTATCTATCTATCTATCTATCTATCTATCTATCTATCTATCTATCTATCTATCTATCTATCTATCTATCTATCTATCTATCTATCTATCTATCTATCCATCCATAAATCCATCCATCCATGCATCAATCTATGTATCTGTCTGTTTATTTTTTTTTATCATTTTTCCACAGAATTTCTGCATTTTGCATTCTTGGCCCCACTTTGCCACACACACACGTTTTTTTTTTTTTATATACATGCCTTATACTTTAACTAGCTTATCATTTTAGGTCTCATTAACAGAGCAAATGTGTGAACTTTACCACTCTCACGTTTTCCTATTATTTCCAAGCCATGCGGTTTGTGGAGTTCCAGGTGGTCATTTGCTTCTGATATTGTGCAACATGATTTGCTACAAAAAAAAAAAAAAAAAAAAAAACGGAACTTTTAATAGATATTTTTGTTACCTTGGTGTAACCTCTCATTCACTCGATTTAGTCGAGATTAATTTGTGTATGCGACGAATAAGAGTAAAATGTCTGTTGAGTCGTCGAGGAAACGCGGCGAGATGCTGCTGTTCACAGTTGAATAACAGCTGGAGGTGAGGAGAGAGATGCTTAATGATGCTGCGTGATTGACAGGTGAGGTTACGGTGCACGATGTGGACTTGTGAAGGCAAAAGTGTGATATAAATGTGAGGAGATGAAATCAGCTCTAAGCAAATTTATTCATGGTTTAATCAGACATGGTATTCACTGATAACCTACTTTCTCCATATTAATGCAGAAAAAGGCAGAGATGGTTTAAAAAAAAAGAAGCAAATAGCGGAATCCAGGGAAGAAAAAAAGCCAGGCGAGAGGATGAGAGAATCAGGCGGTTTTATTCCTCATTTTCCTTCATGTCTGGGTAAGCAATCTGGTCATGCAGTGGGGCCATCCATCATGGTTATAGCCTGTGAAGAGAATGTCTAAAGCTCAGGGTCAATGCACTCGCTTTTTTCTTTCACTCTCTATATTTATTTCCCGGCCGTAGCGGGTTAAAGGGTGTATTTCTTCGCTGCTTTTGGCTCTGGTGTCATGAAAACCATCCAAACACTCGCTCGGCCGCTGAACGCTCTTTTACACATTTCTCTGACACATCGCAAGACCTCGTGCTTCTTCCCAGTCCAAATATAGTGTCAATGATGCTGGAGATTGAAGTGGGCAGCCGTGAGCGTCCGCATTACCACTCACTCTGTGTACGTTGTCTCGGCAGTGAATCTGCACCCTGTCAAGCCCGACGGACCACCTATCCGCACACAAACACACGCCATTACACGCTCACACTTATCCCCAAACAGCCCGTCCACCTCCCACTTAGATGCATCAGCGATAAATCATCGCGAAACAATTACACTCGTTCGTTCGTCGTTAAACGTGGTCGTGTCTGTTGTTTTCCTTGCCTTTTGTAGCAGAAATGCAAATGACTGTTTGTACAAACTGTCTACGTTTGAACAGACACATGTGGACCGAAAAAGCGAGAGAGAGAGAGAGAGAGAGAGAGAGAGAGAGAGAGAGAGAGAGAGAATGTAAGTGTGAGAAAGCGAGAGTGTGTGAGCAAGAAAGAGAGGAGTGACGGATAGACAGAGTGAGATAATGTAAGTATGAGAAAATGAGAGTGTGTGAGCAAGAAAGAGAGTGACAGAAAGACGGAGTGAGAGACAGAGATAAAGCCAGAGAAAGAAAGAACATGAGAGTGTGAGAAAGAAAAAGAGAGAGAGAGAGAGAGAGAGAGAGAGTGTGTGTGTGTGTGTGTGTGTGTGTGTGTGTGTGTGTGTGTATGTGTGTGCTATAGAGAGACACAGAGAAATGAAAAAAGCAAGAAAGTCACATGAAAGGTGTACTCATCAGTTCCCAAATATTTTAAATTATTAAAAATATGTTAAAATACTAAGAAAAAACTAAAGTGTACAAATTAAGAAAAAAACGTTTCTGTGTTTCTGAGTATTCTGCTCCGTGATTGGTTGGCAACAAATTCAGAGTTTGTATCTTCGCTGAGGTCCAGAGTTGCTGAGAGGAGTAGAGTAGAGAAGAGTAGAGAAGAGTAGAAAAGAGTAGAAAAGAGTAGAGAAGAGTAGAGAAGAGTAGAGAAGAGTAGAGTAGAGTAGAGTAGAGTAGAGTAGAGTAGAGAAGAGTAGAGAAGAGTTGAGTTGAGTAAAGTAAAAAGTTTTTAGTATCGTCAGTTTAAACAAACCCAAAGACACTGTAGCACAAGGTGTTTGAGGTGTAGGTCGGTTTTTAAGAGCCCTTGACCCAGGAGAGTGTGTTTGGAGTGTTTGTGAATCGCACACTTCCAGACGGCTGTGGAGCGCTGGAATCAAACCTGACTCTCGGTGTGTGTGGTCCTGGACACATAAATCCACATTAAGCTTCTCATCCTCTCGCCTTCTCACCTCGTTCAGCCACAGGGATCCATTTTTCTTCACCGTAGTCTGAAGGCGGCGACATATTTACACATTTTCCTAGAGCAAATGTTGAGAGAATTCAGGTAAAACCTCTTATTATTTTGATTTGTGTCCGGCGGAGGAATTCCCCCACGCCTTTACAAACCCTTCTCTGGTGGGCCAATGGATATAAACGTTTTTGATGAAATCCCGCAGAAGTTCTGCTAAAGTAGTGGTTGTACAGGGGAGCGTCTGGGGATGAATATGAATGTTTCGCAAACACAGAGAGAAAAATAAACAAAAGCAACAGGAGCTGATGCCGTTTCACAGTTTGCCTCTTTCTTCGAGACCTTGCCGTGTACTGGATTGATCTTTCTCCCTCGCGTTCGCTCCTACATTTATGACTCATTTTTCTCTTGAAGTCTGGGTTTACTCCAAACAGTCTTTCTGTCTGGCCTTTCTCCATAACTACATAACAAAACACGGCTTTCTGCTGAGCTGGGCCACGTCGCTATGTGCTAGCGTTAGCATGTGGCGAGGACTTTGAAGCTCATTGGCTGAGCGGCGGCATGGTGGCGCTGTTGCCTCACAGCGTGAAAGTCTAGTTTGAGACTCAAGGTGTGAGTTCGAGACCCGTTGGTATCTCTGGGTGCTTGCGTGGTTTTCTTCTGGGTCTGCTGTTGACAAAAACACGTGTTACAGGTGAATTGTCATTGGAAAATTAGCATTACCTCAGTCCCAGAGTGGCGCCAATCTCCCAGTGACCCTGAAATGGAGGAAGCTGTAGAAAGACGACTCTCACCCATCTATTCAGTATTAGAAACAATTACACTCTCTCTAATTTGATATATGATGTGTGTCCAACAATCCGCAGTGCTGTTGATCAAAGATATTTGGACTAAAAATCAAAAGAAAAACTGTGAAATGGAGAATATCTAGAAAGCAAAAAAGAGCCTTTCATCTGTCCAATTATTATCAGTAGGACTTGTCTTTTATTGAAATATTGTTCAAAACACAATTATTGAATTCCCTCTCTTGCTCTACAGTGCTCTGTGATTGGTTGGGCACAGTTTCAGGGTGTGTCCCACTATCATATCTATCTATCTATCTATCTGTCTGTCTGTCTGTCTGTCTGTCTGTCCGTCCGTCCGTCCGTCCGTCCGTCCGTCCGTCCGTCCGTCCGTCCGTCCGTCCGTCCGTCCATCCACCCACCCACCCATCCATCCATTGCTTGATGTGTGTATTCCATCGCTTGATGAATTTTTTTCCCAAAAAAAAAATGTGCAATTGTTTTGAATCATAATTTACTTTTGTTTCCTTTTTTATTGAACAAAAGCGCTTTTGTCATCTTCCTAACAGGACAGCTTGCAACCGTATCGTCTTTCTTTTTATCCACCAAATTGGTTTTTAGGTTTATCCAGAGACCTTCTCTCCCTCACAACACGCATCTTTTCATCTTTTCACAGTAACACGCATCTTTTCATTTCTCCGGGCCAGGATTGCAGACTACAGGGAGCCTTTCATCTGTCCAATTATTATCATTAGGATTTGTCTTATGCCGAAATATGCCAGCGGTTTAGATACGGGCAGCTTGCCCGCCGGTTTCTTCGCTCGCTGCGGATTCCAAGCAAGACACTCCGTAATCCCAGAGAAGTCCTTCAACTATTTTACCCGCTGATGGCAGAAACCCATTTCCAGAGCTGTAAGGGACATTGTCCACCTGTATGGGATCAGCAGGGAGTTTGTTTCTGCTCTTAAGAGCCTAAAGAGCTGGATTTAGACCTGGTCTCAGTCTCGGTGAGATTGGAATCTACTCAGTGCAGAGGTTCTGTATAAAAGCTGCTGATGTAATCATTTATCACAGTGATGACACCTGCATGTTTTCTGTAGAAAGGCCTCTCAGCACTTACAAAAGACTCAAGAGCATGTGGACTGAGTTCTCAAAGAGAAACTGTGCGACTTTACGCCTACCTCCATGTCTACGCTTTCTGTCTCAGTCTCTCCGGGGAGCGTCCGGCCTTGTCTGAGGCCACAGGCCTATCGATTGAGTCGCTGAGTGCTATTCCTCTCCCTTAAAGGAATGCCATTTCTCTTTCTCTCTCTCCTTCATTTCCACTTCCTCCACCACAGAAGTGCAGAAGTGGACTGTTGACATGCTCAGGCGCTGACCAGAAAGAGGCCGACTGATCAGGACGTATGATCGTCTCATTCAACCTTATCATAATGGCCTTTAAATAGCTGGCGTGGTGACGGACGAGTGATGGGAGGAATGGTTATTCCAGCTGAAGAAGTTTCCAAGTACAACATGACAATGATCATATATTACTGTACTATAACTGTAAGACCTGGATTGGGCTGATGGGAACTTGTTTTCTGTGATTACTATGTCACTGCATGCTAATATGCGTAGCACGGGTTGGTTTGTTTGTTTGTTTGTTTGTTTGTTAACGCTCTTGTTATTCTGTTATTTCTTGCTTGTTGTTTACACAGTTTCATCAGTTGACACGCTTATAATCCTAAGCATTAAAAGTTTTTGTTTTTTCCATAATTATTTTTGTTTTGCATATATTTTTTTATTTTATTCTAAATTAATGTTTAGTGTTTGTGTATTTACATTTTTTCTCTTAGTATTCACATTTTTTAAGCCGTGTGCTGACGGGTTTTGGTCTGTTTCGCTATTCTTTCTTTTTTGCTTTGAATGTTTTATGTTTTTTTATACTTTTTTCATAAAGACTTTAGGACCAACGCTATTGTTCTACTCAAAATGTGTAGTCCTGCAAATCTTGCAAGTTTTAACACTGGGCAAGAATTGTCTTTCTAAAGTTATTTTGTTTAGATTAATATGCAAGTCTGTTGGTTTAATCTAAACCTTATCAGTGTTTGTAATTATTTTTTCTATGTAAATTAGAATTCTCTTGTTTTCATTTAGATGGACAGGACTGCTGAAAAGAAAGAGAATAGAAGGAGGAAACTCTCCAGAGGCACCAGAAGAACATTAATCTCCTTCCAAAAAGGTGCAATTGGCCTGAAACGTAACCTCAAGTTCCAACTCGAGGAAGCTATGGAATCAGAATAGTGCCAAAAATATCAAACATAAATTTCTACAGAAAGAAACGAAAATGCTTCACATTTATGTTTTTTTTTTTCCGCTTACAATTAGGGTTGCTTTTTTATTTTTTTGCTTGCACTCTTCACGCTTTCGTTTCACTTTTCTTTTTCGCTTTGGATTTTTCGTTTGGATTTCTAGCCCAAGTTACACCAAGCGAAAAAAAACCAAACAAAAACGTGAAGATTGCAAGTAAAAAAAAAATCCTTTTAAAACGCATTTAAAAAAACTAATGTAAATGTGAAGCTTTTTTTTTTTTTATAGAAATTTACGTTTGCTATTTTTGGCACTGATCTGATTCCATAGGAGGCAACATCTTCACTCACTTTGCCATCAGGCATCAAAAGTAGTAAATTTACCGTATTGTGTATGCACGCAGATTTGGTGCAATAAGCCAAAACGAACATATAACAATACATATCATCTAGCAAGCATTAACAAAATTGCTTCAAAGAAAAAAAAAGACTGTTCTTTCTTCTGCAAAGCATGTCTTTGTTCGTCCTTCATGTTCAGCTCAGTTTTAAAAAGCCACTTTATCAGTCATCTATCAGTTCTCACAATCACTTCACTGGATTAGCATCAGGCTTACCTGAGCCCGCACTAAGCCTTCCAATCACGGCTCTCTAACCAGCGCTTTAGCTTCCAGCTGCACTGTCGAAGAGCTTTTCAGACCTCACTATAAATGAGGCTCAATATGCACTTTTTTCATTTTAATTGGTCATTTAGTTGGCGCCTTACAGCCAGCATGATTCTGACCTTGCTAGAAGATCGATCTCCAGGAGGTGCCAAGACAGCCTCAAGTAGATCAGTGAGTTCCCTTTAGAATTTGACGAGGTGTTTTTTTTCTGTCTTTAAACAACACAAACAAGAAAACAACTGAAAAGTGTTGCTTTTTCTCCTTTAATTGGCAAAATTATGAAACTGAAGTGTTCAGAGAGACATCAGAGAGACAACTAAAAGACTAACTAAAAGTAAATCTTCATTCATCTATCCATTTTATACATGCTTTCTCCATTTCTGGGTCTTGGGGACGCTCATCTTTGCAACTCGGGGCCCGAGGTGAGATACTCTGGATTGGTTGCCAACAATTTCAAATTCACATTTTATTTGTCACATTATACATGGTACAACATGAATTGAAATGTGTTTTCCGATCACCTAGCAATTAAACATAGAGGGGAGTTTATGGGGGGAGGGGATGCATTCAATAAAACAGGATAAGCAAACAAGTAAGAAATATAATAAAAAATTAAATAAAAGATAAAAATACAATAAACTACTGTAAAAATAAAGATAAAAATATGAATAAAGTAGAAAACAAACTTTAAAGATGAATAAACAAATGTAATAAAAAAAATACAGTCAAATAAGATAAATAATTGAGAAAGTGGGACACACACACACACACACACACACACACACACAATCACACTCTCACTTATACCTAAGTTCAACTGTTCAATGCCAAATGCCGAAATGCATATTTTTTTTACTGTGGGTGGAAACCGGAGACCCAGATAACACACTCTCATCAAAAAAAATGAAACACTTCAGAGAACTTTAATTTTTTGTGTTTTGTCTGTGTACATGATGAGTATACACTTTACAGATTCCTGATCAGTCAGTTATCTTCTTGTTAAAAAAAAATATGGATGGAATGTATTGTAGTTGTCAAGTTCAAGTATTTTCAGACTTTACAGCAGTACTACTTCTTTTTCTTGACTTCTCTTGTGTTCTTTGTCCATTTCAACAGAATTTGTCCCAATAAGACTGTTTTTTTTGTTGTTCAAACAGATTCTCTGCTGTATCATAGCCACATGATCTCAGATCCACATCACAGAACTGTAAAACTCAACTTCCCAATTATATTCATAATCAACTTGAGTATAAACAAGTCACGTGATGTGATGTGATGCGGGTCAGCTGAACTAAAATGGGAAGCGCGTGATGTACAGTCATGCCATGTATATCAGGTCCGTGTGACTTTGCCCCTTTGTTGTTTTTGGTATAGCGTTCCAAAAAGTGTTTTTGGTATAGCGTTCAAGTTTTCGTTTTGTCTCTGTTATGAAATGGCGAGCATTTATTTTTTCACATTTCAAGTGATAAGTTTGACAGGTGAGTGTTTAATAGTCGTAAGGCAAGATATGTCATAATACAGACGGGCAATCAAACCAAGGTGGGCAGAGACAATGACGGAAACCAGCTACCATGGAGATCAAACAAGAAACAAGACTCAACATACGAATCAACAATAATTTGCACAAGAGACATTCAGGCATTTTTTATTTAGGATGTTGGACTGTTTGCCAAAGTTCTTCGCTGGTTTGACCTTGTTCAGGCCCTAGCCATTAAACATTATCACTTATGGAAGCGATCATATGCAAATGGATCTTGACCTCGTAGATCTACATGCTCTCGCACACAGCAGAACCTGATTGATGAGAATGGCTTTAGACAGCAATTAAAATGCAGAAGAATTAATTATAGTCAATAAAGACTTTATGGGAATCCTAGCTGGATTGACTCTTATTTCAATTTCCCTCATGCTTGTTTTAAAGCTCGAGACTCTTCGACTTCCAAGACAAAGACAGTTGCATAATGCGTAAGAGGCGCGTGGTTTTTAACAATCACTTCTGCCTCTTAATAAAATTGTCTTCACTCCGGTAGATTAAAATAAGCTCTGCCATTTTAGTGATTATCATCATCCCGTCTGTCACTTTTGGACTTTTATTACCAGTTATGGCCATTAGATTTGATATGTGGAGGTATTAACATCCACTGCTTAATTCTTCTAACAAAGTTTTTCCCCCCTTTTTTGTATGAATAATTAGATTTTAATCGATCCATGTACTTCACTAGAGAAGCTTTATGTTTCATCGTCAGGCAAAGTCTTTACACTCATCAATATGACTAATGTGGCATTGATCATCATAGCGACAGCCTACAAAAAATCATAAATGGACGCTTTTATTCCGGACTCGGAGGGTCTGATTTTAATTTTCCGTCGCTAGCCCACGCTCTGTCTAACATCGCTGGTCATTAACAATTACAAATCACCTTGGTGGCGCTGTCACGGGTCACATGTGGTGTTGAACGGGCTGTGATTGGGCTCCGCTGTGCCAGGGACGGGTAATTTAATAATCAATGAGGTAATAGCCTGTATTAGGAATCAAGCTCATGCAAATCAGCCGGATTCAGAAGGGGCCTGCAGCCAGATATTGGATTATTTTAGAAAATGCTGGTTAATTACGAGAGGTAAGCGTTGTGAATGGCCTGCAGTTATTCAATTTAAAAATTAATTTGACACATAAAAAAGATCATTAAATATAAACAGCCCCTCAGCTCTACGAAAGATGTGGGAGAGAAGAGTGGAGGAAAATATTACGTCTTTAGCAAACACTGACCTGTACGGGATTAGCGACGATTTGAAATGACGTGTAATAAAAATTGATAGGAATGAGAATATTGAGCTAAGGAGAAGCACAGCCTTGAAAAGCATGCATATATTTGCCTCCATAGTCAAATCGTTCGTCAAGTTCTTGGAATTTTTCCCGCCATCTCGCTGGAGCGCTTGTCAAGAAAATCACAGTCTGAGAGTTCGTGTCTAGACTTAAGGGCACATTTTGCCCTTAAGCATATGCAAATATATAGCAATAAAGTCTAAATTTATCTAACCATTTTTTATTCCTTGGTAAAAGTCTTAAAGGGACAGAAGGACGATGAAATATGACTGCGGAGACACCAGGACGAGTAATAGCAGGATTCTCGTCTGATTCTGTGTCCACAATCCAATGAAAAGCAGCATCCTGTCACATTCAAACCTTTCCCCACGGTGCAGCAGAGAGAGAAGGGAAGTCAACTAGACACCCTCCCCACCGAGAGGCATCGGACCCCCACAGAGAAGCAACTTGAGCCTGAGGCGTGGAGTAGCCTAGCAAGATGAAGCCTTCTTTGAGGCCGACACACAGCGAGGGGTCGGAGAGACCTTTAGTCTTGTTCAGTGTACTTACAGCATCGTGTGTGTGCGGCAGAACTTGCAATAATCTGGATAAATTGCCGGGGCTTACCGTATTTACGTTAATACAAGCACCCATTTTTTTTTTACAATTTTAGCGGCTCAAAAACTTGGAGGGTGCTTGTAATTGCCAATTTAGAATGTGCACGTAAATTTTCGCGTTGTTTTCCCCACACTTCAAGTGAGAAGCAATCACAATGAAATGGAACTACTTTTATTTACTTTTAGCTATCAATAGCTCAAATACAGAAGTAAAGAAACATAAGTCACATATGTATACTTAGCAGGGGCTAAATAATGTGCTTGAACAAAAAAAATATTATTATTTGAACAGAAGGAGCATCAGGTAAATTAGCGCTAACGGCTAACTGCTAACGGCTAACGGCTATTGGTTAACAGAAACAAGTCCAAGTCCAAAAAGCATCAGAAAACTGTCAAAAACGAAGAACACATTCGATAGTAGAGGACACATACAATCAAAACGCTTGGTTTACTGTGAGGGAATATAATTCTTCGAATCGGCCTCCAGCAGTTGCTCTGTGCCTAGAATGCAAAGGCTCATGGGATTGATGAAGAATTCTGGGAAGTGGAGTTTGGATCACTAGAATTGGCCTTTTTGTCTATTTTTCAGGTAAAACGATATCGAAACGAGTAACAAGTTAGGTTTGTTAAATAAAGAAAAAAAAATTTATAGAGAAAGTTTACGTAATTGAAACAGAAATGTAAACATGTCTGAAAAATCAGGGAGGGTGTGCTTATATTTGCGTAAATACAATATTTAGCTGTCTGCATAAGTAAAATGAGCTTTCCATAGTTTCGCGGCTGACATTTAATTGTCTGTTGTGTGTCCACAATTCTGTTTAATCCCATGTATCTTCTGTTATCTGTGCTTATACCTGCTCTCAAAACAGTGGCTGAAATGTACAGATGCTGTAAATAAGCCGGGGGATGGAGGTGGTTGGAGAGGCTCTGATTGACTTGTATTTGCATGCAGCTCGAGGCTGTTTAAATCTGTTTGCTGTAACTGATTATATAGTTTACAGTGGTGACAAGCGCGTGGAGCTTAAGAAGTGCAGTGGTCAGCAGTGGTCCACCAGTTTCTGTTGATGTAGTGACGCCTCCTTTTAAGGGTCTATTCTAGAGGATTGAAAAAAAGGATTATTTTTAATGTGTTAGCTAGTTGTTTGTAGATGTCTAAAAATAATGCATTTGACGTTTATTTAACCCTCTGATGTGTGTTTAACCCTCCTATTATGTTTGGGTCAATTTAAACCCCTTTAAAAAGGTTTTTAATAATACTAAAAAATACTTCTTCTCCTTTTTGGATAATTTAGGGTAATCATCTTATAAAAAATACAATGATTCAGTTCACATATTTGTAACACCACGCTACATGTTTATGTTACAAAGATACTGTTCGTCAAATTGACCTGTGTTAAAAGTTTAAAAATAAAAAGAAATACTCAAAAGTATTTTTTTCGCTTTGAAAGATCTCCTGTTAGCTTAGTTCGTGTATTCTACATATAAGCAAACAATGTTTCAGTTAACAAATGTGTAACGCCCACTACATTTAGTTACTAAGATAATGTTCGGGTCAATTTGACCCTTCAGACAAAAAGGAAGCTAAAATGCATTCCTTCATTCTTAAATTATAAAAATAAATAAACTGCACAAAAAGTCTACAGACTGCAACATAATTATAATTCTGTGTTTGCTGTCTTATCAGTTTCACCAGTTTCAATTCGCTAATAATTTTAGTTTTAATTTGTGATTGTATTTAAGTCAGGGTCTTTGTAAGTTTCTGTTCGCTAATTTTAGTGAAAGGTTTGTTTATTGTGGCTATTAAACTAGTAATACTTAACAACTTGGAGCATGAAATCAAGATACACACTCTGGATTGGTGTCTTTTGCTGAGTGGGACACACAACCAAACATAAATTATTTTGATAATACATATTTGCTTTTTATATTCATATTTGCGTGAACACATGCACTATTGCTTTCCACTGCTAGTTATTTATTTAGTTTTTATCTATTTTTGAACCGTGATTTGTACAGCTTTCTTATCGTCTGTTCTTGGCGTCAGGATCTGTCTTTGCGTGAAACGTGCAGATTATTCCTCGAGATTGTGACAGACTAATGGATGAGAGCTCGAGCTGCTATTGCAAACATCACAGGTTCAGTTCAAGTTCATGGAATGTAGCTTCCCTCCCAGAGAAAGCTCTTGAGATGTTGCAGCCTCTTCAGCGACAGTTTCTTCATACGCTTTTTTTTTTATCCTTTGGGAGGAAAAAAAGAAATAAAAAAGTGGAGTCTATGTGAGCATCTGCAACTGGATCATTGAAAAAAATCTCCATCTTGGAAAATAATCTGCAACCTAATTGACGAGATCCTTCTGAAAATTACAGAGACAGGATTACGCTGTAATGAGTCGACTTTCTGACCGGTTAAAGAGGCGACTTTGCCGTTACAGTTTGGAATCGCTCATGACATGTACATTTAATGAGCCTGTAAATTCAGAACACACAAGTGCTCAACATGACAGTTTTACTCTAAAAAAGCACTAAATCTCAGTGAGGCTGGTGTCTCCTCAAGGCCAGATTTTATTTATAAGGTCTGTTTTGTAGATTGTTGGAATGTGGAGAAGAACATCCAAACTTTGCTAGCGTCTGCAGTGTGCGTCTCGGTTTAGCTGTCATGTGTATTTGTTTCTATGCCATATAAATCCCAGTGTGAACTAGAAAAGGTTTTTGCAAATGTATAATATCACAGAGTATTTAGACCAGTTCGATCCAATTAAAATCGATTTTCGATTGAAAATATTCTTTGCATCTTCGGAGAATGTGAGTTTGATTCCCAAGGAACATAGGACTTGAATGTTTTACTCTGATAAATGCATTGATGTAATGTGTTGTTTGTGAGGACAGACACTTATAGTTTGAGAAAATGACCTATTTTGTAGTGGTGTTTTTATATAATTTTCAAATATAATTTTTTTTTCTGCGGCAAATTCATTTTCCGGGGAGCAGAAGCGTGTCAGATTGTCTCTGGGACAGAAGGCGAACCTTTGTGATTGATGAATACACACTTTGTGATTGAATAGGAATGAATTAATGAATGAATAAATGAATGAATGAATGATTTTATTTATCCAACTTAATTTCTAAAAATAAAATGTAATTTTGGTAGCCAATCAATCACAAAGCAACAGTAACACGTGACATTTTTCTTATAGAATTAAATAATTATTTCTCATAGAAAGAATATTTTGATGAGAAAATTATCGTAATTTAACCATAAATGTAAAAACAATTAGTTTTTTGCAATTTTTTTTTTGTGCCTAAGAAAACAGGGGATGTTTATGTTTGCGTGAACACGGTATAAACACACACACACACACACACACACACACACACACACAAATATTTATATATATATATATATACTGTATATATTTTTTATTATTACTATTTATTGATACTATTGTTGTTGTTGTTGTTGTTGTTGTTGTTGTCAATGCATTTCTGCACTTGTACGTATTTATTTATTTATATTTATTTAGTTACATTTTTTAACTACATTTTCAACAAATTTTACATTTAGTTACTTTAACAATTAATCCAAAGATCAATTTATTCACATATATATGTCTACACACACACACATGCGATACACAAGCAGGCGCTCCAGTAATGCATCTCTGGCGGCCCAATAGCCTGTCCTGCTCCGGGCTGGTCAGGGGTGAGGAGGGGTGATGAGCGGGGTCTCGGCCGACATCTGTCCTGCAGGTTGCCTTTAACCTTGTCTGCAGTCAGGACGCAGCGCGGTGGCTTTCTCTATGGCGTCTGTCACTTGACATGCCAGCCTGCAGCGTGCCAACAGGCTTCTTTACAGAGCCGTGTGCGCATAAAACACACACTCAGCCACCCACAACTTCTCGCTCAGGCATTGATTACGTCCATTCACCGACTTCCTGTCATGCTGAGCCTGTCATGAAAATAAACCAAAGCGGACAGGAGAACTAAATCACAGCCCGAGTGTTATTTTGAAGTAAGACCTGCTTTGGCAAATTGGAAGACTTTGGATTCGTACACGCTATGGGCCGCACTGAATATGCAGAGATGCGGGGTTTAATCTGCGGGTGTTTGACTGCGAGTAGAGGTCAGTCTAGTTAATGTCTCTAAGACGTGTCAGGAGCTTGTAGTGTTCACACTCTCGTCTGCTTTCTTTGATCATGTGTAACTATCATGACAGCGGTCTCGATATCAGCAGGGAAGCCCTCGGCTTTGATCAAACTTTCATTGCTTGACGTGGAAAACTTCAGTGTGTGTGTGTGTGTGTGATAGAGAGGGAGAGAGAGAGAGAGAAAAATAGAAGTGGGGGTGGAAGAGAATGTGAAAAAGAGAGAGCAAGAATGACAAAGAAAGGAACAGAAAGACTGAAATGAACAACGCACAAAAGCAAGCAGGAAAGAAATAAAAAAAAAATATCAGAAAGAGAGAGAGCGCAGAGAGAGAGAGAGAGAGAGGAGGAGAGTATAGAAGAGACTAGATATGTATGGAGGTGAATTTGAAAAAAAAAAAAAAAAAAAAAAATCCAATGCCACTAAAAGAAAGGAACAGAAAGACAGAAATAAAACATGCACACAAGCAAGCAGGAAAGAAAGCAAAGCAAAGACAACAGAAATAGGGAGAGAGCGCAGTGAGAGACGGAGAGTTAGAGAAGGGGGGGTGATAGAGGAGAAGGCAAAAAAAGAATGGACAGGAAAGACTGAAATAAAGGAAGAAAGGAAGGAAGGAAGAAAGGAAAAAGAAACCAAAGAAAGATGGAAAAAACAAACGAAAGTTAGAAAGAAACAAAATAAAAGAAAGAAAAAAAAACAAAACAAGCAAAAGAAAGAAAGAAGAAAAAAAACAAGAAAGATAAAAAGAAACAAAAGAAAAGAAAGAAAGAAAAAGAACAAAGAAAAAAAGAAGGAAAAAAAAGAAAGAACAGTTAAAGTAGAATTAAATAGGAAAATTAAATTAAGATAGAAAGAATGAGAAAGACCAGACGAAGATAGAAGAAAGAGAACGACAGAGAAAAACGTCTTGCCAGTTTTGCACATGAAATACGTAATCTATTGGTGAAATAAGCTGTTATCCATCACAATCATGCCAGTTATAACAGCAAATGTTTGCTCTTATTCAGGTGAAGAGCTTTTCAGGGATGTTGTTTTCAATCTGTTTGCTGTTTCTTACTATTCTATAACTGCAGGTTAATTGTGTTTGGATTACACGACTTGTCATGGTTACCTTTCCCAGTCAATATAATTTATAAAACAAATAAAAACATACAAATGGCTGGATTGAAAGACAGACAGAAAAATACATATATGATGTGATATTAATTCATGTCAAGATGTAAAAGTACATTTAGACATTACTCTATTCAAACAAAGACAGTCTAACAAAATATTCAAACTGTTGTTTTTTTTT
>CM051502.1:3842020-3862548 GCA_028031935.1 Paedocypris micromegethes
ATATATATATATATATATATATATATATATATATATATATATATTCATAAAAAAAAAACAAATGATGTGATGCGTGTTATGAATCTCATTTTTAGATCATTTTTATCATGGAAATGTTGTATTTTACTTCATATTTTCTTCTAGCCTCTTTCTATGTCATTCACTCACTCACTCACTCACTCACTCATCGATTTTCATCGGTACTCATTCATATACATGTATATACATATATCACTATCTTTTTCTATCTTTCTCTCGTTTCCTCTCACAATGCTCTCACTTTATCCCACTCGCGCCACCCTGCATTCTCACTTCCTCTGTTAAACTTCGTCTTTTTCTCTCAAAATAGCGTCTTAATTAAGCTAAAGAACCGTGTCGCCTCGATCAATCTCGGCCTAAAACAGAAGCATAAAAAGATTAGCAGAGGCACTTTTTAGTGTGTGTTATAATTCATGCTGCTCTGTCGGTACTTTCAGCCCGGAAAAGTGTCTGTGGGTGTAAAAGTGAAGAGCTAACGATGATGCTCCTGGTGTTAGCGCCGGCCTGAGACGTCTCAGAGCTTCCCTTCTCCTCGTTTATTCACAGGCATTTTCGTGGAGATCAGATTCGAGATGATTTAAAACTAATTAACGCTTCGGTGCCAGGACAGTTCATCACCGCCTTAGCATCTGTAGCGTAATGCGCGAGTTATGCGTTAGCCTAGCCGTATCTGTTCTCTGTCACCCTCTAATGTGAAATACGAGGGGAGACGTTATGTTGATCCCCTTTAATTGTCTGGAATGTTCTGGACTGATTAGGAATTTATACTTTCGGATCCCGGCACCAGTTCACGTTTGGCAGTGCGTCTTCACTGTCTGGCAGTAATTTAGCCCGACCTGCAGCGCATGACATGTTCGGCGGAGATGAAAATGGAGTCTGGGGGGCCGGAATCACCCTGAGAAATTGGTAATACCGGTTCTATCATTGAGACTGTCAAATGACAGCTTAAACATGTGAACGGATCAAGGACATTAAACGAAGACTGAGGCCGTTCCCGGAGCTTGTTTAAGACCTATCATTCAGTTATGAGATATAAAATTAGATGGATTACACTCTCTGACAAGGGAATGTCTCCCTAGCTTAATTTACTGAGCACTACATCTTTCGGTTTCACCTCGCAGGCCTTGGTTGCTTTGGATGTTGCCAGTGTGATGTATCGCTATGGTAACTCTTACTAAGGAAGTTTATAATCTAAAAAAAAATGGCTTGTGTGAAATCAGCCAATGAGGGATCAGCGTGTGATATTGAGAGTGGTGTAACTAATAAAGTAATAAAAGTATTTTAGCTACTTTGTACTTGTACTAAGTATCAAAACTATAAGCAACTTTTACTCTCTACTTCACTACATTTTGGACTGTACTCTTTACTCCACTATCTGAATGGACAGTTACTTGTTATTGTGATTGTGTGGGACAAGTGTCTTTTTCTACCGCGGTTAATCTGTTGGGTGGATGATTTTATATCGCCAACTGCAGGATGCTGACGGTACTGGATGCTATTTATGAGCATGAAAATTTAATGAAAATTTTCATTAATAATTGTTTTTTTTTAGTCTTGGTGCTTTTTGAGCTAGCCTTTTTTTATTATTGGAGACTTTAACTTTTACTCAAGTCGTCTCGGAATTGATGACTTGTAATTTGTATTGGAGTAATTATTGCAGTAAGGTATCTGTATGTTGTACCTCTATGTTGAATTGGGAAGTTGGAGAGATGAATTTAGCCGAACGTTTTTTGTACGATTCTTTACTACAAAATTCACTTGTGTTTGGTGATGAAACGTTCTATCATCCACACACACACACACACACACACACACACACACGCACACAATTAGCAATACGTATTGTTGTCTGTGTTATTCAATTGGACCACTAGCATTGCCTCTGGCTTGATTTGTATTTTATTCATTTATATTTCTATTTTATGATTTGCCAGAACGTGATTTATCTACTACATTCACTCAATAAAGAATGTGTGAAGCGATTGAACACACACACACACACACGCAAACACACACACACACACACACACAAATATAATTTGTAATTTCCTCACATTTTTCATGCGGTTTTATCATTAGTCAACCGAACAAAGGTTTTGAAGTTTGTTGTTGTTGCCTTCTTTAATCCCGTCTGTCTGTCTGAGAGACTTAAACCAGAATCTCTACTTCAAACCATCTGTAAAAGCCTTTTCTTGCTCTCAGTCGTCTTTCTCTTGCTTTTAACTGTAGTAAACAAGCCAATGAAAAAATATTACATATTTGAGTTTTCGAAATGCAGTCATTTAAACACTTTTTTTGTTATTTGGAAAAGCACTTTCAGTTTCAGCATAAAGTAAATTAAGCCAAACCTGTACAGTATTTATATAGATACATTTATAGACACACACACACACACACGCACACACACACACACACACACACACACACACACACACACACCTTCTATTTACATATACACACGTTTATATGTACACACTATCTATACTGGTGATATATACAACAAACAAAAAAGGCATTTGTACATTGTTTTGTACTTTTGAAAAAAGAACAACCATTTTTATTCACCTTTTCAACCAGTCTATTTACTTTTCTTAAATTATACAAGCACTTGAGATTTGATTTACAGTACATATGTATTTTTGAGTCCTTTAACCATTCAGTGCACATTCACAGAAGAATGTAAAGTGCTTTATAAGTCAAGTGAAGTGAAAACAAATATGTGGAAATATGCAAAACACAGATTGCGTGTAAACGTTTAGTGAAGTGTTCTGGAATGCTGCTGAAAAATCAAAATGCGCATTTATTTACGATAAATTTTGAACTAAGAAATAGAAAGAAGCATAAGTGCATTTTCTTTTTTTTTACTAATCTCTCTCTCTCTCTCTCTCTCTCTCACACACTCACACTATCTCTACACTCGCTCATCCTGCAGAATATTTCTTCACTGTCGTCCGATTCCCTCGGGAGCCATTACGGCATGGCGCTTGGTGTGAGATAATGGAAGGCTAATGAATTTCCAAACTAATCTATATTAACGCCGTTCTCCGAGTCAGGGGGCACGGAGAGATACGTAGTGAAAGGAAAGAACGAGAGAGAGTGAAGATGTGATGAGGAAGGGACACGACTCCCTGACTCTCTCTCTTTGCTGTTTGCGTGACCCTGTGAACCGCACAAGAACTCACTCCAGGGTAAAGATTTCTGAATGGCGCCTGGTTAAGGTTATGGGCGAGTATTAACCTTATCAGAAAGCTGCTCTCCAGACAGTGTGTTAAAACAAGGCAGGGAATTCAGTGGCACTTTGTGCCGGCCCGACAATGCTTACAGATTAACTTTGGTTTGTTCTTGAGGACACTTGGGAACAGATTGGAAGAAAAGTGTGTTGTGAAATCTTTGCAAAATCATATTTTTTTTTCTTTTCTGGAGATCACAATCCATTTTGTTTTGCAGTAGGGTTTTTACGTTTGCAAATGTTGGCACATTGATTTTCATAGGGATGGATGGACGGATGGACGGACGGACGGATGGATGGATATAGATAGATAGATAGATAGATAGATAGATAGATAGATAGATAGATAGATAGATAGATAGATAGATAGATAGACAGACAGACAGACAGTCCTGGAGAGAGATGGACGAATGTATAGACAGACGAATGGACTGACAGAAAGATGGATGGATGGATAGAAATATAGACAGAAAGAGAGACATATCGATGGATGGATGGATGGACGGACGGACGTACGGACGGACGGACAGACAGACAGACAGACAGACAGACAGACAGATAGACAGATAGATAGATAGATAGATAGATAGATAGATAGATAGATATCAAGTGAAACAAGTGCAAAAAACTCACTCGTATACACAGACAAACTTACATTTATTTCATGTTTAATCAAATTGTGGCTCGAAAACTTCTGGAAACGTATAAAACGTGACAGACTTGAAAACATTGTTCTCCTTTTTTATGCGTCTGTGATATTTAACTTTGTTTACTTCATTAAAACCACTGACGACATGCATACAAAGTGGGATTACTTGCTACGAGAACTAATCCCTTCAAAATGATCGTTTCATTTATTTACTTATTTTTTAACGTACTTTTGCTTTGACATAAAACTTCACTTAAATCTTTAACATTGGTTCACATTTAACAAAGAATATGATTCGTAAAACTCCCAGTGCTAGCGTGCGATTCTTCTAGTGTAATTGTGCTGGAATAATTCAAGTGAGAGTGAGAGTGTGAATGCTGGTGTGTGTGTGTGTGTGTCCGTCACTGTGATTGGTTGGCTACTCCCCAGGGTTCCTCCCACCTTCAGGCCCAAATTTACAGGATTGGCTCTTGCTCCACGTGACTCATGATTGAAAAAGCGTCTCAGAAAGAGGATGGATGGAAATAAAGCATAAAAAACCCCCGAAAGAACTCGGCATGCGTGAAAGAACGATAGAGGTTAGAAAGCAGGATTAGTCATCTGTTATAAGAGGAGCCGGTGACTTCATTAATTTGGGTCTGACTGATGAGCGCTGTTTGATGCATACTAAACAGCCCAGTTAGTGTGTGTGTGTGTGTGTGTGCGCACTTTCATTCTCCCAAAAAAAAAAATATATATATCATTCTGCCCCCCCCCCACACACACACACAGCTCTGGCTGGAGGTTTTAATGCTCTGACAGATTAAGTGGACTCCAGCAGACACCATCAGTCTAATGAGAAACAGATGCTGACCAGATGAGAGCTCAGACCGTGGCACTGACCGGCTCACTGTGCCAGCCCTGGAAGTTGGCATGTTGACATGCAGCGCAGCGCTATAGCAACCAACCTTAGACTTTGCCAACTTGTTTTTTTTCCAATTTTTCTTTCCGGAACTCTATTTGTAGATATAAAAAAGCATTAAACATGACTAGTGCAGCAGGTGGGCTTGTCTGTTCACATCCAAGCCGGGGTCTCAAGTAACAAAGTAATACCACTTTGTTACTTTACTTAAGTGGAACGTGGCTTATTTATTCTTTACGTAATAAGTAATTAAGTTTTAGTTTTTTTAACTTTTCATCCTTGTATACAAATATCTGTATTTTCTACTCCTTACACATACAAATATCTGTATTTTCTACTCCTTACATTTAAAATAAAAAGTAACACTTTGTTACTTTACTTAAGTGGAACTTGGCTTATTTTTTTTTACACGAGTATTTACATTTTTTTGCACTTTTCATCCTTGTATACAAATATCAGTACTTTCTTCTCCTTACGTTTAAAAAAAAAGCAGTAGCTGAGTTGCTCCTATTTTGTTTTGGTTAGTTTTACTTCCGTATAGTCGTCAATCTAAAAAAAACCATCCAGGTAAAAAAAAAAAGGCGCCACTCGGTTTAAATGTTTGTGGTTGGATGAGACGTATGCACACTTATCATTTGGACACCCCGATATTATTATTATCATATTGGTTTGAACATTCTATATCATAATCATATTGGTTTGTACACACCAATAAAGGTCATTGATGACAAGCTTCTACGACAAGTGTGACTTTTTTCACCATGACAATACTAATCATCAAATTTTCCACTCTGAAACACATGTTAATGCTTAGTACATATATAATTATATATACTGTGTTTCCATTGTAATAGAATACATTCATTTTCAATGTATTTATACTGTAAATGGCAACATTTTAATGTAACAATGTTACGCCATTAAAAATGTCATTATTAAGGCCATTTTATTTTCCTTGCATGACTTTCACTTTTATACTTCAAATAGTTATCAAACCAGTGCTTGAGTACTAAGGTGGTGTTGATACTTTTCGTTAATTATGAAGTAATTTTAATTATTATGAAATATTCGTTAATTATGAATTAAGCTTGAAATGTGAATGAGAGGTCAGGTTGACATTTTCATAAAGAGTGTGTGTGTTTCTTAATCAGATTGTTGAAAAGCTGGAAACCTGAAGCATGTAGACGCCTCGCGCTAGAAGTGGTATCTTTACTCGTATGTTATTCGAAATATGACATTCTGCTTTCTTCCATCGTCTAATTATATTGACTATTTACTGTATGGTGATATTTTTATGATGTTCAATTGGTTGATAATCTGTCGCACACTCACTCTCTCTCTTTCTCTATACCTTCGGTCTCTGAATTGTGACAACATGTTAAGTCTAGTCACTTTTATTATCTTTTTTATAAAAAAGTCTTACGAACTGACCAAGAAATTTGAAGGAACAAGTGTGAGTTGGTCTTGGCGAATTTGGAATGAACTTTAACCATCGCGTGGTGTGTTTTATTTCTTAAATAGAGTACAGTCATTTTCGACAAAGAACCGGTTTTTAAAGGGTATTAGACCCAACAAATGTGAATACTTTCAACAACGGTTTTGTAATCAAACCTGCTTTTAATCTAAAAAGAAAGCGGAGACGAGCCAAACAGGGAGCAGGCTTTGGAATGTGGGTCATACGGGATCGGGATCTCCGGTTTCTCCCAAAACCATTTGGCAAATGCTGCATTAGCATATTACATCAGCGTGCACTTCATTTGCATGGAAGTCCACAGACCTCACCCGGTTTGTATCCTCATTGTGCCAATTTGTGATGCTCGTTTTGCTAAATAGTTTAGCATGAATTGCGTATGAATTAGTGCTTTTTAACTAGTTAATCGCACTTCCCTGACCAAATTAATCGCGATTAATGGAGATTAAATGATAAAGCTTGGAATACTGGATAATAAGGTGTAATATGTAAATGAATGTAAACTCAACACTAAAATACACTAGTTTAAATACTGCAATATAATTTAGTATAATTTCTGTTCAATTTGCAATATATTTTTTTGTTTTTTAACCTTCAGAGGTCAGGTCACTCTTTATTCAAGATAAAACACACAAAATTTGTATGTGCTCCAAACGTAATTTCGTTGTTTTCTTGTAAACAATGACAATAAATACTACTAAAAAAAAGTCAACTTTGGACTTACTTAAGTGTTATACATCAATTGACAGTTTGGAGTATGAAGTACATTCAAGAACATTCTAAACACTGTGAGATCAATGGGACACTTTCACCTGCTGCTATTTAGGCGCAAAGTTGTAATCACTCTGAGCTTCTGATTTTTTTCTGATTTTTCAATTCAATTCAATTCAATTCAATTAACTTTGACAGCCCTAGTATGAATAGACGTTTACATGGTGGTATCTGGCCGGTCTGTGATGCATTTTCCAAGCCGACCGTCGATGGCATATCTTCAGACTCTCGGCTGGAGGGGCTTTCAATCAGAGAACCGGTGCTGGGAGAAACGATCGGAGCAGGGCTGATCCAATTCAGTGTACCGGGTTGCAAAGGGGCGGAGGAGGACACTCTTAAACTGATTGTGTTTTCTCCTCAGGGTCCTGTTCCGGCCTTCCCCGGGAACGACCTGCAATTATGACTGCTGACAGGCTTTAAGTCAGTTTCAACCTGACGTCTTTATCAAAATAAAGTGCCGCTCCATTACCACTAGAGAGGAGATGGGCTCGGGGAAGATGCCTGCTTTTACTTTAGTGTGTGTGCGCGCAAAATCTTCGATTGCTGCAATCTCTGGGGTAAAAAAAGGGAAAAGATGGCAATCTAAAAGATATTTTCCTGAGCGAGTTTGGCGGAGGCATGGAGGCCATACATCTGACCTTACACTGGTTGAGGATGACTGCTAAATTGCCGTATTGATTGATTTTGTAATTATGGTTCATTCGACAAGTCCATTCCTGCTTCCAACTTTCTGGCTGTTGAACTTTAATGGATTTTAAAAAGACATTTATTACCTGCTATGAAGTTGCAAAACAAATAGTAGCGAAGTGCTGCACTGCTAGCGCTGGTGGTTTAAGGTTTGGTGATTCTAAGTAAATGATTGATCACTGCAAAGATTATTGTGATAAATGTCATGTTGCAGTCATGTGTGATATCGATCGGTCCTCAGAGTTTCCTCTTCCTGCGTTCTTTAAAACGCGCTGTTTGCTTCTGTTAAGTTGTTGTGGGTTTGATAACTGAGTAGAATAGATGTACAAATGTATGTTACAAATGAGTTCAAATGTATGTTAAAAAAATGTCTTAAGTGTTTTATTAAACACACAAAAATGTCAAATGTGCTTTTCTGTCACGTCTGACAACAAAAAAATCTATATATAAATATTAGGAAAAATGGACCCTATGGATTTGATTGGAAAAAAAAAAAAAAAAACATCTAAAAGAAGGCACCCATAAAGGAAGAGTCGAAAAACAGAACGCCATGGCCTTCTGTAGGGGGTTTTATGGGTGTGTGTGTGGTGTGTTGTGTGTGTGTGTGTGTGTGTGTGTGTGTGTGTGTGCGTGTGTGGTGTGTGTGTGTGTGTGTGTGTGTGTGTGTGTGTGTGTATATGTGTTTGCTTTTACAAAACAAATTACATATTTAACTCATTGCGTCATTGGACTCTACTCTTACAATATTCCATATGGTAAAATGTTTGCGTTTATATGAGGTGTGATCAAATTAGTCATAAATCTGATATAAGACAGTGATAAATGCTCTGTTATTTTTATGGGATTTATTGACAAGGCTAGTGAGATAAAATCAATTCCATCAATTTTGCTTTATCACAGACGCCTCTAAACCTAATACACCAGAGTGTGTTACAACTCCCCAAAGAGTCTGTCCAGAACGTCCCACATGGATGACCATTCACCACGGGAAGATGCCGCTTCCTTAACCCTCCTATTATGTTCGGGTCAAATTGACTCGCTTTCAAAGTTTAAAAATATTCAAAAAATCTTTAAAAATTAAGATGTTCAAAAACTTTGAAACTTCCCCTGCTTGGCTTATTTGGTGTAATCATCATAGAAATAATATAACGATTCAATTGACATTTTTAACACCACGCTACATGTTTATATTTACAAAGATTATGCTCGGGTCAAATTGACCCGTGTTAAAAGTTTAAAAATAAAGAAAAATACTTAAAAGCTTTTTTCCCACATTTTTGAAACTTCTCCTGCTTATCTTAGTAAGTGTAATCTACATAGAAAAAAAAATGGTTCAGTTGACATATTTGTAGCGCCTGCTACATGCTTTTGTTACAAAGATAATGCTCGGATCAATTTGACCCTTTAAGAGTCAAAAAGTCAGAAAAAGAGTCAGAAAGATCAAATATTATTTGTTTCTTTGCAACAATGAGACCTAATACACCGCTGTCTCACACTCACACACTCTCTCTTATACACACACACACACTGTTCTGGGGAACGTTTTGTTTTCTGACACGTATATGCATGATAAAAGTCCCCCGGGTCAAATTGACCCCCAAACATTATCGATGTCCCTCTGAAACGAACATAACAGGAGGGTTAATTGCGTAATCATGTTCTAAACTTAACATCCCTACAAAACTTTTCCCCTGCACAGAGAAACTGCTGACGGGGAGAGAAGAGAATAGCTTGAGTTTACACACACCCAGGTGTTTGTGTTGGGCAGTCAGGCTTTGAGTGAGTGTGTGTGTGTGTGTGTGTGTGTGTGTGAGAAAGAGAGAGAGAGAGAGAGAGAGAGAGAGAGAGAGAGAGAGAGAGAAGGACTGACCTGCCTTGGGGCTCAATGACCCATGGCTCTTATTCAGCCAGTCCCGCTCTGTGTCTCACTGTCGAGGGGTCAGACACATGGCCAGAGAGCAGCTATGTGTGAGACAAACTCTCTCCGTCTCTTCCGCCCTGCCAATAAAGCGTGCCGCTCTCTACGCCCATTATCTGACCCTGTCTGCTGCAATGCCATAAACCACAGCCTGTAGAATAGAGGCATTTAGTTCACTGCACAATGGCCGCCTTACACTCGTTCAAGCCGCACATCCAGTACACAGACATTCAGTGCATATACCGTCTTGACACACACACACACACACAAGCGGAGAAAATTCTGTAGCTCGGAGTAAACAATAAAATGGATTCTTTCATTGGTGTGTCAAATGCCGAGGTGTAAAGTACTTGAGTACACTTTAGAGATTTGTTACGTTTTGTATACATATGTATAATACAATTGAAATTAAATGAAAAATATACGGCGAACGCGTAAAGAAACTGAAAAAAATTCTTTAGACATTGAAACAGGGAGTAGTATTTGACTTGTATTAGTACTTGTACTTTATTGATTGCGTGAATTTATTGGGACTGCATCGATTTAAAAGTTGCTTATATTATTGATACTCAGTACAAAGTACAAAGTAGCCAAAAATACTAAGTAAAAAAATATTTACTAAATGTACAATAGTTTCTAAAGTGTACTCAAGTACTTTACACAATTATAAAAACAGAAGTCATGAAACAATGGGGAAATATGTAGAAGTCACCATTAAGACAAACAGTACTTGACAGGTTTTGGCATTTATCAATCGAGCGTGTTTATGTGGAATTGTAAAGGCTTTTCTGGGTGATTTCTTTTAGTCAGAAGTAATTTTATGCATTTTGTTGAAAAATCACTGGGATTTTGCTAAACACGCAGTGGAAATGAGTTTGAATGAAACATGGATGGTTGGATGGTTGATGTCAAATGAAGCACATGTTGTGGGTTATTAAGAGAAAGGCATTAGTAATTCTCTTTGATTTACAACTTCTAAAACAAGCCAGTTCAACATCATTTCAGATCCGTGTGCATTTATTTTTTCTGTTCTTCATATTTGTCCCCTAGAGGGACGTTTCATCCATCATCGGAATGACATAGTACATCATGAAACCCCTTTTTTCAGCCCATTGCTGTCTTTGTCAGCAGTCATGAGAGGGAAATCGTAGAGGCAGACAAAATCGTCTCGGCCCTATTGACAGATTTACCAGTGCACTTTGTCCAGGTTCTCTACAGTAAAACATCTAAACACGTCTGAGACTCCTACGAGACGAGCTGCTGGAAAACATTGATTTCATCGTCTCGCGCAGCAAACCAGCAGACAGGCGAATAATGTTGATCAATGAAAATGAAAGATAAATCTAAATGCAAATGGCACTGCTCTTTCCACTCACTTTAATGTGTCTGTTGCAAGTCTTCTCAACTGAAAGCTACACTGGCTTCAATCGGTTTTTTTTTTTTTTTTTTTTTTGTCCTCCATCGGAGCAATAAATATTCTTTTGTCGTTACTAAAATTTGGATATGTGGAAAAGTCGCCAAGCCTGGTCAAACCATACTGGGAAATTCTGCTCTGCTTTTGACCCACTCATTCAGTGAAGTGTCTTGAAACACACAGTGAATTGAACACACACACATACACACGAACAGAGCAGTGTACCGCTGTACTCCACTGCGCCCAGAAAGCATCTCAACGTCTTGCTCGTGGACACTGTTGTGGATCCAAGTTTGAATTGTGACTTTGTGGTTTCAAGTCCATCTTCCAGACCATAAGGCTACAACTGACCGTGAAAAATGTCTGAAAGTGGATCATACAAGAAGAGGAAAAGTCTGTTGTGACAGAATAGGACGAATTAAAATGAGAGACTGGGATGGCCAAATCGACTTGAACTGTTTTGGTTTACCGTATTTAAGCAAATATAAGCATAATGTTTTTTATTTTCGATGGTAAAAAACTTGGGGGTGCTTATAATCGTCAATTTCAGAAATGCCCATTTTACTGTATTTCAAGTCAGGAACAATCACAAATATTGTCTTTAAACAATGCGTAGACAGACGTGAATAGAGTATAAACTTTTATTGGCTCAATACCAGAAATATAAAAAACATTAGAAATGCTGCAACACTGGATAACTGGAAAAAACTAAATTCAATAATTTAACAACAAACAGAGACTACAAACCACATCCTGGTAGCACAGCGAAAACAGCAACAAACGGGTCTAATGTGTAATCGCAGAAAAAGTCGAAACCGTTGAAAATGAAGAACGCGAGTTAGGAGTAAAAAATCCAAGAAACAGACACAATCAAAACGCTCCGTCTGCTAAACAGGGGATAATAATTCTTCGCTTCGATTCTCTTCACAATGTCAGATAAACAGAAAGCTTGACGGGCCTCACGCAGTTGCTCTGCCTGACAAAGACAAATACTAAGTGGATGATGGTTTTCAAAGAAGAGCTGGTACTAGACCGGATGATAACGTGGAACGAGTATAATGACATAAAATGGCGCCGGCCATTTGATTAAGTCTGTGAGGGGACGTTGGCGACAAACCTACTTGATTGACTGTGTAAAAACAATTAGACCTTCATTAGGAACTAAGCGTTGTGTGTGAATGAGGGACTCCCCTTCTCCCAACGAATTAAGTCATAATTGATTGTATTGAGATGATATTTAATGAAACATGTATTCCATTATTTGCCAAATTACGTTAAGCTCTACAGCAGCTGAGCAGGAGACTGAATCTTCCTGACCCAAGGATGGATAATTGTACTGATAGTCTGTTCTTTTTCTATAAAAGTAAACCAAAAACCTCTTCAGTTCAGTGGATTTGTTAATTTTAGTCAGAACTTCTACGTCTGCCTTTGTTTCACATTCAAAAGCCGTGAGCCCTATTAATTTTTCCATTCCACTTCATTTTGTCAAGTTAAACTAAATGGTCGTTTTCTCTTTCTGTGACTTTGGAAAGTATGCTTTGTGATGGCTGATGTTGAAAGAGGTCAGAAGTCTTTCTGGCTGTCTTGTTTAGTGAAATCTGAGCTGGAGGGTCTTGTTTCAAATGTAGAGCTAATGACGTGAAACCCAAGGTCTGTGTTAATTCGTGCTAGGTACAGATGACCTCTCGCCTTTGTCTTATCTCTCTTCCATTTGTTCGCCTTTTCTCTGAATTTTTCTACTTTTCTAAAGCTACATAAGCCAAGCTTTTAATTTCTTTCAGCTCGTTGTAAAGTCATTGCTGGACCTCATCCACGTACGTGTGCCAGTAAAAGAGATGAAAGAAATGTGAAAAGCAAGAAACTTTATTTCCTAATATAGAAATTACATTTTACACCTCAATGTTTCAAAATGGAAGAACAAAATAGATCAAATAAGTCAGTCTCATTCAAACTCCAATGCACCAAAAAGTGCAGCTTCAAATTCACGTGATTTAGTTCATAAATAGCATCCAGTATCTTCAGCATCCTGCAGATGGCGATATGGCCATGTCCATCCAAAAAATGAATCGCGGTAGAACAAGATGTCAACATGTTGCACAATGCGCTTTAAAAAATGCGCCGTAAAAATGCACAGAACATGAACTCTTTGATGTTGGACATCATGTATAAAAGACGGATTTTTATACCTAAATATGAAACGTTGGAATTCTAATTCTACCAGTTTGCTTATTCTTGTCTTGCTGGAGTTTCGTTCTGGTCTCCAGCTTCAACAGTCCGAAAACATGCATTTAGAAGAATTGGTGTTTGGAAATGTGTCCATAGAGTGAGAGTGTAAATGTGTGTATCACTCTGTGATTCGTTGGCCAATAATAATGTTGGCCAACTTCTTCCAACCTAGGTATTCTGGTATTGGCTCCAGATGAACGAAAATGACTTTTTCAATTCCGTAACGCTGGGAGAAACATCGCAAGCTATGTAACTAATATCAAAGCAGAGACAACTACATCAATTTAACAGACTAAACTGCCTGTTTCTAGTGTAATGTACTGTTCTATTTCATCTAAAACTTCCCCTCAATAAGCAGTCCCATTACGCCACTGCACTGTTCTATATATGGAATCATTTTTGTGCATTCCATCGTGTCTTTGATGTAAAAAACGTCTACTTTTTGCGCATTTTCTGGATGATGTTCACCATGTGAAATACTTGCCTGCAATTACCAGCGTGGGAGTGTTGTGTGTGTGTGACAAGATTGACTTTATGGCTATGATTACTATCTCTAGTTTTACACTGGAACCTACATTCTCATCTTCGGTCTAACCTCTAACGCAATCGTCAAGTTGCTTATACAGTAAGGCATTCTTAAAAACACGCATCATCTTAAGAGCTCTCTTTTTTAGAAAACTAAAAAAGGATTTATCTGCTTCCGGAATTCAGGATACGAGTCCAGCAAGTACTATGAAAAGACCAACGTTCTCAGAGAAGATTGAAGAGACAAACACAGTGAACAGCTTCAATTGGCAAAGAGGTTGTGCATGATATGTTTGTAAATGTACTTTTATATCCAGGATTGGGGGGGGGGTGTATGCAAATTTATTCAGCAAGAGAAACAGTTTTACGTTGGTTTGTTGATGAAGATAAAGCAAACAGTTGCCTTCCTCCATAAAGTAGTCGTGAAATTGGAGTCTGGAAAATTACTTGAGAGTGAAAGTGTGAATGTGTGTGTCTGTGGAATTCGCTCTGTATTTTTATTTGGCCAGCAATCTGATATGTTTCTTGCCCTTAGACTCAGAGTTGGGATTGGCTTTTCTTGATGCCAGTTGTAGGTTCTAAGACTCTTTAAAAAACGTTTTTTTGTTGAAAAAGACTGTACTCTATTAAGAAATAAAACACACAACACGATAGATTAAAGTTAATTTCAAAATCTCTGAGGTGTGACACAGACTGAGACCAAACTCCGCAAACTGTTTCCTTCAGATCTCTCAGCTCCTGTGTTTAGTTTATCCTGTGTTAGCTGCTCTCCACTTCTCAGTTTATAATCTTTATTCAGACGAGAAAAGATTGTAGACGTAACAAACTGTTACGCCCAAGAGAGGAAATGTATTGGAATCACTTTCAATGAAAAAAACATCACTATTTATAGTCATTGAGAGTGTGAAAAAGAGTCTCAGAATACCATATCAGGACATGGCATAGTTAGGAGCAAAGAGACAGTTACGGGAAGTTTGTGAGACGCTTGCTTACTTCAAGGTTTTAGTACTGGACAAGTTTGAGCAATAAGCACACATACTTAGAAAATGTCAACTTAACCTTTTTCATTCGTGATTGATGGAATACAGAAACTCAAAAATGTATAACCAGTTTTGATTAAGATTTCCCTCCATTTATTCCTAAGCAAACAGGAGTGGTTGCAAGTTTAACAAACAAATATCTGAATTTGTCATTCCTTATTTTCCGATAATAAATTCATGCTAGTACAGCTTTAACTTTGTATAGTTTTCTGTAGCCGAGTTAAATGTCTGTCGGGTTCATGAACTTTGCAAATGCCGCAAACATGTCAGTCAATGAGGATGAAGGGCATTTCTTCCAAATCATTTATTTTAGTTCAGTCATTGTTCACCAGTGTCAAGCCCAGGTCTGTTTTTTATTCCCGTTTATCTCAGCCTTAGCTTCCCCCTCTCTTCCTAAATCTCCGCAAATCCCTCGCTACCTACAGACTATGGCTGTATCTCCAAACGTGTTAAAACGACAAGCCTTTCACCAAAAGGTCTCCTAGCAACCATTTCCGTTCTTTTCCGATCCATTTGAAAAAGGATTCTTGTTTTTTTTTTTACTTTTCTTTTTTGGAGAGAAAAAAAAAAGTGCCAAGGAGGTACTGTTAAGTGTATATGAATAATGAAGCGGATGAAGACGACCTTCTGGTCAACTTAATCTCTGTATTGCGTGTGTATGTACTGTAGAAATCTGGCTTCACTGCCCCTGTTTATCTAATTGTGCAAAAATACACCAAAGTTTATAACTATAAAAGTCCCACTGACTGCTGTTTCCTGTCAGATTTAGGGTCGCATGCTTGGCAGGACGTCTTGTTTGTCACGGTTAGTGCTCGAGACGGTTCCGTTGGCTGCCGGCTTGATTAACTCCTCACTGAGCTGACCATTAAGGAAAATAAACTGTGGGGATAAAGATGAGTTATAAAAATGGATGCTTTGAACTTTCCGCTGAACTCCGGGTTAACAAGGAGTGGTGTGCATCGGAGATTTTGCGAGGTTGAGGTCAGAACACGTACACGGTAACAGTGAGAGATAGCAGAACCTCGGGGAGCGGACCAAGTATCACTGGTTCATACCAAGTACGAAAATCGTCAGAGATCCTCGTTTTTCATTTCTACAAATGTTTGCAATAATAAGCAATCTTTGATGGATGCTTCGTCCTGTCTGTGGAGGTTTTTTCCAGCCAAGAAATACCCGTGACACCTCCGGAAAGCTGCGTTTTGTTTGTCGAGGGTGGAATCCTCACGAATAAAGATGACTGAAGAATTCACGTTCATTTATTATAAAAACCTTGCAAATGCAAAATCAATGTACAAAAAAAAAAAAACGATGAGGCTCCAGTTCTTCGCAAACACTGGAGTAATAATGGAGACCATCAATATTTACCGAGCAAATGAGAGCAGGGAAATTACAAATTGTTTCTTTTCTAATGCTTTATTTATGTCGAGCCTGTACCGAATATAAAATCAGAGCAATTCTGCCGTTTTTGTTCTCTTTTGTTCACCTTTGTACACCTTTGTGCATAGACAATTATAGACACACCAATTAAAATAGATGTAGTTCATAAATGATAAACTGTTCAGTAACTCCAGCCTTTTTCATTTTGTTTATCTTTTTGGTGCTTTTCAAAATGTATAAAACTGCATTGCCTTTCTTTTGTAAAAGAAAGAGAAAGGTAACATGCAATGATTTTACATTATATACAGAATTTATTGTTGGGGATCTGTCTGATGTGGTAAATGAGTTGCAAAGTTGTTCTTTATCCATTCATTCTTTTATTCATACATGTATTGTTTTTTTTGTTTGTCTGTCTTTAAATAAGAAATATATTTTTTAATATATAGTCTGTTTGTTTGTCTGTCTGTCTGTCTCTCTCTCAACTTGTACACCTGTTTAATTTTGATCTTGTCTCTCTCTCTCTCTCTCTCTCTCTCTCTCTCAATTTTGTCTATCTGTCTGTACACTTGTCTAATTTGGATCTTTCTGTCTGTCTCTCTCGTTCTGTCTATCTGTCTAAATTTGGTCTATCTTGATCTGTCTACATTTGATCTCTCTGTCTTTCTATCAGTTTGTCTAAATTTGACCTTACAATTCGACTGTCTGTCTGTCTTTCCCACTTATCCTTTTTTTGTCCGTCTCTTTACCAATCTTTGTATCCGTGTACTCATCCAAGTCTTGGCTTTGGATTGTGGCTTGTAAAGAATTGTATGCTCACATGGCTTCCAAACAACTTCCTTTGTACTACCTTAGGATTAGTGGTGGCCATCTTAAATGTGTGGGACACGCCTATTCTCTTTCAAAACTAAAGTCTGATCATAGGAAAAAAATGAATTGTACAAAATGGCAAACAAAAATGTTATGAAACAAGAAATGGCTTCTACACCACCCATCAGCCCAACCTTAAATTATCGTTCCTAAAACCAAGCTAGCATCTTGAAAAGAATTTACCTTTAGGTCATTAGCGAATGCACAATTTAACAATTGCTCATGTAATACAGAGACTGATTAAACGTGTAGAGCTTGGGAATCGCTCATCCAGCAGGAAGGGCCACGCAGATCTGCAGGGCACTGCTCCACACACATCCGCATTTAAACCGCAACAGGAAGTGAAGTGCACCGAGTTAACCTTTCTGCTACCCACAATGCATTGCTGACATGGCAGTCCATCAAAGGTGCAGCTCTAAAGAGCCCGATCTCCCGCCGCTGAAAAGAACAATTACCACTTCTATCACTTCCTCTAAATTAGCATTCATTTGAGATATGATTTGCTACAAAGAAAAGCCATTTTCTCCTCATTTTCTCTCGCTTTCTTTCTACTCCTCTTTCCTCCGCCGTTTCACTGCGGGAGCGGGTTAATGTAGTAACATTTATATTCCCCCCTTGAGTCTCAGACAGAATCTACAGCAGATCATGCCAGTCTCTCTCTCTCTCTCTCTCTCTCTCTCTCTCTCTCTCTCTCTCTCTCTCTCTCTCTCTCTCTCTCTCTCTCTCAATTTCTGCCCTCTCTATCTAGTCTCTTTCTCTCTATTTCTCTTTCCTTCTTTTTCTCTCAATTTTTTTCTCTCCCTCTCTTTATTTCTTTCTTTTTCTCTCTCACCCAACTCTCTCTCTTACTCCCCCTGTTTTTTTCTCAGTCTTCATCTTGTACACTGTTCAATCTTGTTTAATCCTTCTCTAAATCGATTTGTCGCTCTTCACCTGTCTCTCACACTTTTTACTCTCTCCCTCTCTCTTCCCATCCTCTATTTCTATTTTTGCATCTGTCTCTCTTTCTCTCCCTATCTCTATATATATCTATCTCATTCATCTCTCTCTCTCTCTCTCTATGCCTCACTCTCTATTTCTCATTCCCTATTTCCCCCTCTCTTCATTTCTCTCTTTTGTTCTTTATTTTTATGTCCATCTTCCTCCACCACTCCATTTTCATCTCATTTTCTCTGTCTCTCTCCTTTTCTCTCACTCTCGAATTTCCCTCTCTCTCTTTCCCCCACCTCTCTCTCCATTCTCTCTCTTTCCCCCACTTCTCTCTCCCTCTCTCTCTCTTTCCCCCACCTCTCTCTCCATTCTCTCTATTCACTCTTTCTGTCTCACTCTCCCTCTCCCTTCTTCTCTCTCTAACTCTGCCTCTCCCTGTCGCACTCTTCTCAGTTCATCGCTCCTCCCTCCCTCCGCCTCCACCTTTTCTCTCATCTGTGGCCCTTTGAAGAGATAAAGATGCTCTAATTGCATTTGCATATCGTGGCTTGTGGGTCGTGACTCTTGGCCACGTGACGTGTGGGCAAACATGAAAAACACAGCCAGGCTCCTTCAGCTGTGCTTCTCTGCCACTTAGCAAAGGCTTTTCGCACTGTGAAAAATGAGTCGTGGATTAACCAATGAAAGAAATTGATCATTGCAGATTTGTGCTGCAATTCGGTTCAGGCTCTTCCCAGCATGCACCGGGGTATTAAAATGGCTGTGCTGCCTGTTGGTTTTATCACTATTCGTTTTGTTCTCCCGCTCAGTAACTGTCAAGAAGAATTTGTTGATCTATCCAAAATGTTTTCTGATTGCCGCAGTCTGTTTGTTGATTGTTACCCGTGTCATGTTGACGTGTGTGTGTGTGTGTGTCCTCATGAGCTTCGGCTGATGAATATTCATGTGTTGTTTGCAATAGTTAAAGACAAGAAACGCTTTGCTCTCTGTGATAAGTATTTCTCCTGAGATGATGCACAAATTCTGAAAACAGCAAGCTGAAGCCGTGACAATAAAGGCAGCAATTTGAATATATTTTCTTTTAAGTCGACACAAGTCAGGTTGTTTTCACACTGGGCACGTTTGTCATGGCGCAGATTAGTGTGTGATTGTCCCCGGAGCTCCTGCAGCGCTGGTCCGGCTCTGTGGAACCCCAGTGTGTGACTGACCATCGAACCATCATTCAGCCCTTGAGATGCACGTCAATACTTTCAGATAAAGTTGTCAGTCTGTCATTTTTAGGGTATGTTGCAACTTCTTTTTGTAAGATAGGAGTTCTATCTTGCTGCAACCATCCTTACTTGTTTATCCTACATCTAATAATGTCTCTCATTAATACATATATACTTTTCTTTCTCTATCTGAAATGTATTGTGTGTGTGTGTGTGTGTGTGTGTGTGTGTGTGTGTGTGTGTGTGTGTGTGTGTGTGTGTGGTAAAGATAGATAAAAGGAAAAATAGAGAGAGATAAAGAGAGAGTGAGGTAAATAGAGGGAGAGCAAGAGACAGAGACTGAGGTAAAGAGAAAGAGATAGAGGTAAAGAGGGAGAGAAGTAAAGAGAGAGAGAGATATAGAGAGAGGAGTACAGAGAGAGAGGGAGTGAAAGAAGGGGCAAAGAGAGAGAAACGATACTGATATAGATAGACAGAGATAAATCTATAGAGGTGAAGAGAGCGATCTCCGTCTCCAGTCTCTTCGGGGGCGTGGCTCCCTCACTCTGCTCTATGTTGTGTTTCGGGGTGTGAAGAGAGAGGAGACGGAGATCGCTTGTTGTCAATGGGTTTCAGCTTGCTTTATTATCCCAACTCAATACAGGTGCGCGGCAGTCTTCTTCTCAAACGCAAAGGAGAAGTCACAGTACAAAAACATTGAAATCAAACATATTAAAGCAGTGAATAACTTAACTCAAAAGCTCAGCCGCATAAATTAACTCAACAAAACTTGCGACGTCACACGAACACAAATGGAATACAAAGTCGACATAAAATACAAAAATATACCCAAATAACATATCATACAGACTCATCATTCCAAAAACACCAATATATAACAGTAAATAGCACGGATGCCTTATAAAACTTAAACTAATTAAAAGATGCAGTTTGGCAGCTTCCTACCTTCTCAAACGCAAAGGAGAAGTGAGGACGTGCCGGAAAACGACGCTACAACTCAAATAAAACAGTTCCCCCCCTACAGGACAGGAGACGCATTACCGCTATATATATATATATAATATAGAGGTGAAGAAAGGGAGGAAGAGAGAAAAGTGGGAGACGGAGAAAGAGGGGTAAAGAGAGAGAGAACAAAAGAGAGAAAGAGAGGTAGAAAAAGGGAGGTGAAGAGAGAGAAAGGGGGTAAAGAGAGAGTGGTAATGAGGAAAAAAATGGGTAAAGAGAGAGACAGAGAAAAAGGTAAAGAGAGAGAAAGGAGTAAAACGGGGGGGGG
>CM051502.1:3862568-3899935 GCA_028031935.1 Paedocypris micromegethes
GGGTAAAGAGAGATATAGCAAAAGAGAGGTAAAGAAAGAAAAAGTGGTAATACAAGAGAGGTAGAGAGAAAGAGAGAGAGACAGTGGGAGAGAGAGAGAGAGAGAGAGAGAGAGAGAGGAGGAGAGGGAGAAGAGAGAGAGAGGGGGGAGAGAGAAGGAGAGAGAGAGAGAGGGGGGAAAGAGAGAGAGAGAGAGAGAGTGGGAGAGAGAGAGAGAGTGGGAGAGAGAGAGAGTGTGTGTATGTGATTTGAAATGATATAATGTATCGTGCTGGAGGTCTCTGCCTATTTTCATCATCATTAGTGTACAGGAAATGTACCTGGGATATTTCAGCGCTTTAATGTTTGGCGCTGGTGTACACAGAAAACCTCCGGGTCACAGATCACTCAAGCCCAGGGAGAATGGGAGGATAAACATTTGATTATTTCCACGGTGTCCCAGTCCGTCGGCATTCAATGTCATTGTATTTTCCGTGCTGAGTTTATTTTTCTTCATTTTTTTGCTTGCTGATACATATACATTTTTGATTTTGAGTATAATTCTAGTTTTTTTTTACTTCTGTTAGCTCTTTATACTGGTTTTCTAAAGAAATATATATATATATATTCTTTTTGTTTTGTTTTTTCTTAATTTTTTTTCAATATTTATTTTTTAAATAATTTGTCGTTTTTTCTTTTATTTGGTGCTATGCTATTTCTGCATCATTCTTTTTTTTCCATCTTTTTGTTCTTTATGCATTATTATGTCCCCTCTTCTTTCTTTCTTTCTTTCTTTCTTTCTTTCTTTCTTTCTTTCTTTCTCTCTCTCTCTCTCTCTCTCTCTCTCTCTGTGTGTGTGTCCTCTTCTTTTCGTTCTATATATCTGTTTTCTTGTGTATTTTTCATGTTTCCTTATGCTCTCTCTCCCTTTTTTCTTTTCTTTCTATATTTTTCTTTCCATACTTTCTGTGTGTATTTATCATGCTTAATAACATTATGCTCTCTCTCTCCCTCTCTCTCTCTCTCTTTCTCCCCCTCTCTCTCTCTCCTTTTCCACCTCAACCAGACCCCGTCACACAAGCACAGTCCGATTTTTAAGAACACTTAATCAAACACCCGTTTCACTATGAAAGAGTAAATAATCATCGTAAATGATCCTATGCTTTATAACTATGATTTACTCTGGTCTTTATGGAAACAGCGCTTTCATCGGAATGACCTTGCGAGGGGCCCAGAACCTGGTATAATTAGGAAGGTGCGCCAACGTATACGCTTACTGTCAGCTTCCAATTATATCCAATCTGTCTCCATTTCAGGAGAGCAGGTTGTGGTGTAAAATGTCAGAGTAATTTGTGTTAAATCAAGACATTCCTTAGTAGCTCTACAAGGCAATAGTTGTGTCCTTTTCTCCACAGATGGAAATTAATGACTTTGGAGTTGAGGTCATGTGCATGTGTAGAGTGAAGTAGAGAGACGGAATGTTATCTGGTGAGGTTCAAAGCTCTTATTATGCTTCATTCTATGAGGAGAGTGAACACCAACATGTGTTCTGCATGGTTCGGCTCAAATACAAAGCCATTAAGGGATGTGTTGCAGTGATTAGAGGTTTGGACTTGCGGGTGGAAAGTTGCAGGTTCAAATCCGAGCCAAAATTGTCAAACGTAATTTTCAAAGAAATGAATGAAAATGTCTCACGCTTTTGTTTGTTTAGTTTTTTTTCGCTTGCAATTTTTACATTTTTGTTCAAAACTTGTTTTTTTGTTTCGGACTTTTTTTGTGTGCAGTTGGATTGTCACTTACAAAATTGGAACATCGTTGTTGTCAGAGTATTCTATCCCTTTGCATCAAGAAAGACTACTGTGGTCTTCATATGGGCGCTTACAGGATTTAATGCTAAATTTGAGTTAGCATGGAATTACAAGACATACAAACAGAACATTTTAATATTAAAATTTAAGTTGCCTTGCCAATTCGAAGCGGTAGTAACTAATTAGTTAGAGTCTCTAATCACCACAGATAGTTCCATAATATTGTGGATGTGTAGAGACAAAAATGTTTACTATTATTCTGAAGTAGTCTGATGTCATGCCACCAGAAGATTTATTTTTCAAGAAATTGTGCAAAAATAACACTTTTTTTATTAGTTTATTTTTGTTTAAAAAAAAAAAAAAAAAAAAAAAAACCTATCTTAGAATATGAAACTGCATTCGCTCGATCATCTTCCACTTCCTAGTGAGTGAGAGAAGCTGTCAATCCAATGTCACCAGCCAACCAGAGTAAGTGCCAGAAGCCCAAAACCCAAAAAATGAAACTGATTGAAAAATCTGAGACAAAATACAAATGAAATATTCACAAACTCAGAAGACCCAGAAGAAGAAGCAGCAGGCTTCCAAAAACACACAAGCCACACAGGCATGGCTTCTCTCACAACTCATGACCAAGTTTGGCAGAGAGCTATTCCTCAGCGAGTCCTTATAAGGAGCTCGGTGATTAGCCCCACCCTTCATGGAAGATACCAATGTACCGGTGCCTCAACCTTCAGGGGGAGCCGAGGAGCAGGACTGTAACAGAAGCATGTTTCTTTGATATTTACGCTTGAAGGTGTTGGCACTTCGTCTGATTCCATACCACTGGAGGGTTTCGACCCATTTGGAGCAATACACCAATCCCAATTTCCAAGAGTTCTTTGGCTTTTTGGCATTCTTGAATTTTCTGCATGGCTTTGCATGTGTGGCAGTTGTAGTCCAGTGGTAGTGAGTTGGACCTGTGACTAAATAGATGGTTTATTGCCGATTTTTTTACTTACTTTTCTATAGGCAGCAAAACTCTGGAGAACCGTAAACAACAGGACTCGACCTGTGTTGAGGGAAAGGACATTTTGCATACGTATTCCAACAATGCCAACCTCTTGTCAGGCTCGAGGTAAGGAAGTAATGGTGCATTGCAGGTGTAGCCTCAACATCCCATTTGTCAGAAGAGGCATTCAATTAGAGATGAGAGACCGAGCTCGCCAGAGAGAAAGAAGGAAAGCGACAGAAAGAAAGTTAATAGAGTTAACCCTTACGTAAAAAGGTAGGGTTTTCTACCCTGTTCGTACCCTTTGTTTTATTGTTCTTGAGAAAAATTAAATGCCCTAAAATTCTAGTTTTGAAATATCACGTTTTAACAAGTCTTGTCCTTTACTAAGTATAGTGTTTTTTTTTTTAATAAATCATTGGAAATATCGTAAAAGTTATAGACTTGCTTGGTATTTTTCTGCCCCTCTCTGTACCCATATAACGATTTTCATGTTATCGAGTTCTGAAAATGCTTTTAGAAACAGAAAAGCCAAAGTTTTATTTTTTGCAATTATTTTATTTATTTTTTAGCTCTTGCACGTTACACCAAATTACAGTTCTTCATCAAAACAACATGTTTTCTCCTGGTGTTGCTAGCACTATGCTCAGCTGATCAACATCCAGATTTTTTTGTTTTACATAATTGTGCCTTAACACTTCCTTTAAAGCAAGAAAGAACAGTGTTGCACTAAAAAGGCCACAGAAGACAAGAGATCTCTACTTACCGACTGCTACAATCTATGCAATTGCAGAATAATTTTCCCCAATTTATTTTTGGATGGTGATTTTGACCTTATACCTTGACAATGTGTTATCAGACCAACAACCTCGTGATTCAAAGTCAAACAACTCTCCTGATTATAATGAATGTCACGTGCAGGTGTCTACAATTAACCCAACACTCATATACTGTTGGCCGAAGGTACCAATTAAGCGAGGGGAGGAGGAAGAGAGAATTTTTTTTAACTGATTTCAGTCACTGAACAAATTACAGTATGTTTAAGTTCCCAAGTTCTTTGATACGCTTTCTTTGCTCTTAGAAAGTCATCCGTCCATTAATTTTCCGCAGCACTTTCCATTTCCGAGTCGCCGGGGGCTGGAGCCAATCCTAGCAACTTTAGCCTTAAAGGCGGGACACACACGAAGATCAACAGATCACCAGTGCTGTGAAAAGTAGTCACAAGTAGAAGTAGATTTGTCTAGTGTAAATATAATTACTAGATTTAAAAAAAAAGACTTCTGTGTAAGCATCAAGTCAACCTTTAAATTCAAGTAAAAGTACTGGTTTGACAACTACTTGAAGTATAAAACTAATGTGAAGAAAACAAATAGCATAATAAGTGACCTTATTACTCATAGATGGCTGTATTGTTATTTTAAAATGTTGTTGTTTATACTCAACATTGAAAATGTATGCATTTTATTACAAGCTTGAAAAGTGTTTGAATTTAACGCTGTTTCACGTACCATTTCACTCACCGTTTCACTTGTCATGAAGTGCAATGGACCAAGTACAAACCAATAGGGTGTTGGAATGACACGTCTTAATACGTCTCATCCAACCCCAATGAAGTTTGCCGTAACGAGATGGCGCTTTTTTTTCTGGATGAACACAAAAATAGTAGAAGTAAAAAAAGAGACTCAAGTAATTTTATAGACAAGCCAAAATTCTACTCAAGTAAAGTATCTAAGTAGTTTTTCCTTGTTACTTGACACCTCTGCGTATCATTTTACTTTACAGCTATTTGGCAGACGCTTTTATCCAAAGCGACTTATAAAAAGAGGAGCGAGTGAAGCAATTAGTCTAAAAAAGGATGCAGTAGATGTTCTGCACCAATCACAGAGCAGGACACACACAATCACACTCTCACTCACACCTAGGGGCAATTTTCCAGACTCCGATTCGTCTGATTGAAGGCTTTTGGACTGTGGGCTGAAACCAAGAACCTTGAGGAACCTTGAAGAAACGCACCCGAGCGTGATGATAATGCAAACTCCAAGCAAAAAGCCCCAACGTGATCTATCTCATGGAATTTGTCCGTCTCGCAGCGAGGAGACGACGCTACCCACTGTGCCATCGTGCCGATTAGAAAGATGCTGCTAAGTATTTCAAGATCTGATTTGTTTTTTTATGAAGTATTGTGTCGGAAGTGAATGAGCGCAGATGTGCGACGTGTATGTCTGTGTACGTTGAACAGGATACGGATTTTTCGACTTGCCTTTCAGAAAGTTGCTCTGCATTCCGCCCACCTCGGCGCTCCTGCAACGTGTCAATCTCTCGCTCTCCATTTCTCGTCCATGTGCGAGTGTTTGTGACTCAACAGGACGAATTATCAAAATGAAAGGCTAAAACAGTGCGAGAGGGATGAGCACAGCTGCGTCAGTCGGAAGAAACAGAATTTCAGCTACCATCCTGCCGACCCCTGCTGAGCACCAACTCGTGGAGAAGTGCTGTCATTTTCCAACGAGTGCAACAAGAGATGCTCACTCTGTGAAAGGAACCGCTTGCTAGTAGTCAGAAGTTCTGCGTGTTAAACTTAATCACAGAACGAGGAGAGACACGCTGTAGAAGCACAGTCGGACTGTGTCTCCATTGCCAAAAGCAGGGTAGGAGCAAAAAAAAAACACTTCCCGACTCTGAGGACTGTGGAAGCCAGATGGATCGGTGGATTTTCAAGGTCAAAACTGAGGCAATTAAGCTAAGCTGTAGAGTCAGGATTCTGGCTGCCAGGAAATAAACACACTTACACACCACATAGACATAAAATGATATGGAAGTGTTTTTCGGAGTCTGTAATAGAAGTTTTGTGGCAAATGATGTGTGGATTAATATTGAGCAAATCAGGTCTTGTTTTAGTGTTTATTTATAGTTTTTGATAGAAGATTTGTCCCTTCTGACTTGTCAATGTTGCTCGCTGTTCATAGTCATTTTGCTCAGTTTTTTTTATTTTGGCCTCATTTTATGCTTCTGTGAAACTGTTTGAGATGGTCTGTCACTGGGAAGTGCACTTTGAACTTTGAACATGCATGGTATATTAAAATAGAAGGTTACAACTAATACCAATAATTTGCCAATTAAGATTGTTTGTGAATATTTTTTTTTTTATTACGAATTCCATTTATTCATCTTTTTGAGATGCTTTTTTATTTCCGAGTCATGGCAAGATCGGTAAATCTCGGTAACTCTGAGCCTGAAGGCGGGACACCTCGGATTTGTGGTCAATCACAGAGCAAGACAGACACATTCACACTCTCACTCACATTTATGAGAAAATTGCACATGATTTTGGACTTTGGGAGGAATCCGGAGACCCAGAAGAAACCCACGCATGAGGAACATCAAAGAGAGAATCAGACTAGAATCTTAAATTTGTCTGTCTAGCAACAAGGCAAGAGTTTTATTCATTAAGCCACTGTACAGCCCTTCTTTATCACATTAAAATATGAAATCAATTATTTGCTAAGAGTCTGAATTTGAAGCATTTACGTTTGTGAACTTTGCATCTACATTCACAAATTTAGAAGCCAATTTAAAGTTAGGATGACATTGCATTACAGAAAATGTGAGAAAAATCGAAACCAAAAACCTGTCGTTGCGAACACACCGTCTATTTATTGAACTACAGAGAAGGGAAGTTGGATATATTTACTCACCTCAACCCCGACGCATCACCTTCACTTCTTTAAAACAATACAGGTCCGTGTCCTAGAGTCATGTTTTGTGATTCTTTAATAATGGACTGTATTAATATTTCAGGTGTATGTGAAAGTCTCTCTACCTCTGTTTACTTATTTATCCTCTACCTGTTGCATTATCCACACCAAGGGCTGATGAAACAGCGAAGCCAACCAGAAAGCTAATTGGTTCAGAAGGTCATGTCTGATAACGTTATTTGGGTGAAGAAAACACACACACGAACACACACGCACACAATTTATTCATACAGACAGCTGCAGGGTTTTGCGTGGTCAGGTGAGGAGGTCACATTCTATCTTATGACACCTCATTAGTGAACATCTCCCTGGGTTGGAGGAGCCCATCTCTAATAATCTACACTCTTCTTTTCAGAAACACTTCGGCAGTGGTCGTCTTGTAATCTTCATCACACATCCATCTCGTTTTGTCTCTTTTTCTGGGGTCCGGACCCTCCCTTCCTCTGCCGTGTTAGTGCTTTCCATGTCAGAATCCTGATCATAAATAACGCACTCCCACGGCCTGCGGATTGGGTGATATATTAGCCTGTGTGAGAGGGAGAGATAGAGATAGAGAGAGCCTGATGTATTGGTCATGGCTATCAGAATGAAAGACAGCTTATGTTATGACCGAGGGGCGGAGCCTGAGGCTTGTGATGAATGGAGTCCCTCCGTAGGTTATAAGGAATGAGTGATCTTCTGTCATCCATCACGGAGGAAAACGAGAGAAGAAAGAGGAGTGCAGAGAGTGTGGCTGGTGTGAGGACTTAGTGGCCAGGCTGGGCAGGAGTAAATCAAACGGGCCTTATTTTCCTGATTGCCTTAGTGACAAGACAAAGAGCTCACGCTGAACGGACACACTAAAACCCTGCGGAGCTTCCGGGCCTGAAGCCGAAGCCATGTCTAAAATATGTAAAGCTGTCATAAATCTGTTCATGCACACCAACCTTCTCAAACCTGCACATGCTATTTATCATTTCCGTCATCTTCACAACTCTATTTTTTTTTTATTGTTGGGATTTTGTTTATTGGAAAAAAGCCCATTATAAATATATATATGTATATATTATTGTATATAAGTTGCTATTAATATATTTACATTTTAGACTATTTTATTTTTTGTATAAATATTCATTGTTTTTATATGTATTACTGATTTGTGTATATATTTTGATATAGATTTAGATATACAATTGCTATATATTTTTTTTAATATACATTATGTTTTTATATTTATTACCTATTCGTGTATATATGTATGTATATGTTTATTTAAACATTTAAACATGTCAATAGTAAATATGTATTGCTATTTGGCCTTCTCTGTTTCAGCTGGCACTATTTCTATTGACGTGAGATAAGTGATTATTATAGAACAGCTCTGATTTCACTAAATTATCTCAAATTTCCTTGTAATGTCAAATAAAACTATAAAACTGTCAACTGTTGCCATCAATCCTGCGTTTCTGGCATAATTACAGCCCAGCGTAATAAACGTCCCCATTTATGCATCTTGCTTGTGATTGCAAGGAAAGGCCAAACACAATCTGCTTTTTTCGCTTTTACTTTGACTTGAAAAAATACAACCAAAAACAACATTATTAAAATGGATGTTGTAAAATTGATTTTAAATGGATTAACAATAATAACTTTCAATATTTTCTAAAATGTATAAAAATAAAGGACATTTCACTGAAAACAAAATGTATGTGCCTATTTAGTTGTTTTTTTATTTATGTACTTATTTATTTATTAATTTATTTGTGTATCGTTATGTAATATGATTAATAGAGTACGAGTTAAGATACTGCTATTAAAAGTAATTACTACTAGTAATCTCTCTATCTTATTATGGCCTTTCTCTCTTTCTCTCTCTCTCTCTCTCTCTCTCTCTCTCTCTCTCTCTCTCTCTCTCTCTCTCTCTCTCTCTCTCTCTCCCCCCTTCTCTCAAAAACCACTTAAAGTCATGCTGACATGACAAATATCTTCTCTTCTTCCATTGTTTATGCATCTTACTTCAAATAAATTCCGATAGCCTCATGTCATTTCAGAGTTCAAAAGTTTATGTAAATATGAAACCTTTTACACATCAGTAGTGTTCTTCTTTCTTTAGATGTTTCAGTAAATGTTATTAGAGCCTGAATGAGGAAGAAGAGACAGGGTAATGATAGGGTCTTGCATTGTGTGTGATATAATGCTAGATTGGAAAAGCTTTTATCTTTTCAATGGTAATGTCAGAATCGGTGGTCTTTTCCTCTCGAAAGAGATTGCTTTGATTTTATTTCTGCTTTCCTTCTGTAATTATGCTTTTCTAATGGCTTTTTGGGCAAATGAAGTACTGAGACTTGTATTAGAGGGAGAAGGAAGATATAGATAGTGGGAGAGAAGTGAGGATGAACGAAAGATAGATAGAAAGGGAGAGAGAGAGGAGGATGAAACAAGAGAGTGATGTGAGAGATAGAGAGAGAAGAGAGACAGAGAGATAGAAAGAGAGAGAGAGAGAGGTGTTACATATGTAGAGAGAGATGATGTTGAATAGAGTGATTTGAGAGATAGTGAGAGAGAGAGAAAGAGAGATGTGAGAGATGATCATGAATAGAGTGGTTTGAGAGATAGAAAGGGAGAGATATGTGAGAGATGGAAAGAGAGAGATGATGAATAGTGATTTGAGAAATAGAAAGAGAGAGAGAGAGAGAGAGAGAGAGAGAGATGGAGAGAGATGATGATGACGAATAGAGTGATTTGAGAGATAGAGAGAGGGAGATAGAGATGTGAGAAATATGGAGAGAGATAGAGATGATTATGATGATGATGATGAATAGAGAGTGATGAGAGAGATAAGAACAGAGAAAAATAGACAAGGTGTAAGAGAGGAGGGAAACGTGCGTGTGTGTGTGTGTGTGTGTGTGTGTGTGTGTGTGTGTGTGTGTGTGTGTGTGTGTGTGTGTGTGTGTGTGTGAATGTGTGGAATTGTCAGGGTGGTGTATGTAATGTGTTTTTAATGTGAGTAATAATCCCTAACAGCAGCGATGCCAAGCGTGTGCGCCTGAGAGAGGAAGACAAGAGCACAGGTGCGCCTGCCACAGAAGAGGAAATTAATAACCTGCCAGTCTTATTAGTTAATCTGTCGGTCTAAACTGGCACAGATTCAGCTAGCGGGAGGCAATCGCTTCATTACTTTCCCTTCCTTTCACCAGGAAGATGCATCGAAACCTGTAACAGTTAACAGTTATGAGAGGTTATAGTTGTAAGCTGCTGTAAAAAGAAACATTTGTCTTGAGGAGATGAATGAAGAGCGACTTTGGCATGAGCGGGATGGCACTTCTTCATGGAGCAGTGGGTGATGCTGTTGCTGATGGCCTGTCAAGAGGTTATGGATGCTCTCTCCATGCTTGCTTGGGGTTCCGTGTTATTCCTAATTTCCACGAATAATCCAGGGACAATCCTGTGTGTGCTCCAAGTTCATGTCCTGTGCTGAGGAGGTTGGTCCTGGTTCATTATGGTCCAGTATTGGATAACTTAAAAATGGGTATCAGTGGCTTTAATTCAACTGACTCATTGCACTCATTATGAAAAAGTGATACAGTAAAACATTCAAAATCACAATCTTAAATTCTCTAGAAGTACGTAATCTGTCAGTATTTGCACTTTTGTTATTGACCAGTTGATTTCTGATCCCAACAGATGAAGAAAACACATGCAAGAACATTTATCGTAAAACTAGATTTCTTGAATAATTAAACCCTTTGTACGTAATGTTTTGTACTGAAATGTACGTACAGGGCTCTGCGTCTAACTTATCTAAAGTAAAGTTTACAAAATATGCATTTGACTTTACAATCTTTTGGTATCACTTTTATTCAAACCAACTTACTAAGTTGAGGAGCATTAGAAGGAATGTGTCAAAAGAATCAGTATAACTCTATTGTTTTCTATGTTGTGAAGGTGGTAGAGAATCTAGTTGGAATAGATTTGTTGTTCCACCAGAGAGAAGCTAAAGAAATTTCTTGTAGGATGTTTTAAGTGCATATTCCAGAGGACCTACTAAGCGCAGTTTGTTTTCTGATCGTAGACAACTTACAGGACAATGCACCTGTATTATAGAGTGGATGTAGGATGGTGGAGTACCAGTTAACATTCAAGTTCAAGCTTTAAACTTTACTTAACTTTACAGTAATTTGCAAAGGCAGATGCTTTGATCAAAAGGGACTAACAAAACAAGGACTACGTGAAGCAATTTGTTTAAAAAGAATACACAGGGCTACAGATAAAGAAACTGTCTAAACAGTCAGGGAACACACTAGACAAACATTATTTGTATGTTTTTTTTTTTAATTCCTCATTAAGGTGCTAAGAGGAATCGCCAAATTGCTCCGAAAACTTGATTGTGGCAGCAATTGGTATCCAGTACAAAGAGACAATCAGAAAAAAAAATCTATATATTATTTAAAAAAATTATTTAAATAAAAAAAAGGAGAAAAAACGGTAAATATTTCTGTACAGCTCCAGCACAACCAAAACTGTGTTGTGTGACTGAACTCGTGAATCAGCTTTAAGTGTCGAATAATTCCTTAAACAAAAAGTGCACAGTCTCTCTGGCTGTTTGTCAAAGTGGATCTGGTGTGAATTTGCTTGCAGAGCGTACTGTTATAGAGACGTGTAGTGTTGGTGGAGAGGCTCTCAAACTGTTATAAATAGAGCTCTTTGGATTTCGAATTGATTAATTGCATGTTAAGGACAGAGGAAAAATGTGCTGCCTTGTCAAGAGAAGCCATTTAAATTCCATTTTACACACAACTGCATAGGTCAAGGTAGTCGCAATACACAATGATATGGAAACAAAGTGTGTATATTGCTGTAAGTGATTCTGTAATAATTCTGTATATCCCAAATATATGTAATTGTATTGCATATCGTTGCACAATTAACCTTAATCGCATCAATATCGAGATTTTAACTCCCGCGATAACCGAGCCTCAGAAGGTTATTTTCCCCCGTTTCTGACATTTGAGTGATATTATTACTAGCCAATCAAAATGGTTGAATCTCGCGTTGTAGGCTTGCTGACCAATGATAAATGGCAACAAAACTGAGCGTTTTGAAATCTAGCGGTCCATCTTAAATCAAAATGGCGGTTGCGCGACCTTAACGCGGAAATGCATTGATTCTGATTTGTACCTGTATATAGGTTGAAACTTTTGAATTGAAGGAAAATATTCTACTATATAATTTTCTGTTTCCTGTATATAATATTCTAAATAATATATATATATTATTTAATTTTTAAGTTTAATAAAGAATGTTTCACCTTTACTCAAAGTAAATTCACCATTTGTCAATGTAATTACCAGTAAATCTCTTTTAACGCTATCAGAACGTATTTTCAGTACCAGTGACTACATTGTTACGTGTGGGTGTGTATGTGTCTGAATTAATTTTTCTGTGTTTAATATTAAGTTAAATTGAAAAACAATTGACCAAGTGGTTAAACTAAGTTCCATGTTCTTATTCTTTGGTATTTAAGTTCAGGAATTTAATAATCATGACGCATCAAGCAACATATTTTATTCACAATTTTAATTTTGTGCTCTTAAAAGTATCAAATTCAAAAATCGAAAATTGAAATACTTTTCAGAAAAATCTCAATTAGGTTTTTTCCTCAAAATCGTGCAGCCCTAATGTGTATGTATATGTATGTATAAATCTTTAACCTTAGTTTCTTCTACCTTGCTGCTTCTTTAGTTTCATTTCGGAATCGCATTAGAGTGAGTATGAGCCCAGACCGATGAAGAGATGGGAGATTGAATACTAAGTGGTAACAAGAAGAAGGGTCTGAGCATTTAGAGCGCCCGTGTAAGCAAAACCCTCCGTCTTTTCTTTTCTCTACTTTGCAGGGATGCCATATGCTGAATAACGAAACAGAGATAAGAGAGATGGATAGAAAGGCACCGAAGAGCACGGAATAGAGAGTGGAAGTTATCACACAAACTCTCTTATCTCTTCCGTCCCTTTGACCTTTGTTCGGAAAAGCCCAATCCACCTAACAGAGTCGTCATTGTTGGCGTGCACGAGCACACACACTCGCGCCCAGGATGTCTACGTGTGGTTTCTTTGCTGATGTTGTTCTTCTACTTTACGTTGATTGTGACGGGATGGCTTTCGTTGAGTGAAAACATGGCACTGGATTGACTGGTGGAGCTGTGAGAATGCAACTTATGCTAACACCTCATTCTACAAAGCTTCTAATGAGCCTCCATCCCACGTTTCTTGTCTCCAACACCTATCCCCGCTTGGTAATTAATAACACTTACCCAAGAAAGCCGATGTCTGCCGCATACTACATGCACATGCTCAGTCTGGAATTGACAAAGCATTAGCCATAATAAGGCTATAATCGCTTCATAATTATGACATAATGACTGGTTTTCACTCAACTCCCAGAATGCAACACCAGTGACAAAGAAACTAGCAGACTCTTTAGTTCAGTTTGCCTTTACACAAGCACTCAAAATGTTAAACCAGCAATTAACATCACACACACCCACACACACACACACACACACACTTTTTGTTTTGCCCTCATTTTATACTAGATGTACTATTTATATTTTATCTAATTCAGGGCGTATATTTTCTTACCTTTTTATTTTGTGTGTTCTTTTCCTTGTGTTACACCAAATGGAGTAGTATTCTTAATTTTATTGTAACTATGTGATGCATTGACAATAAACGCTTCCTATTCTAGATAGGAACTTTAGAATAACATTTGGAAAAACTTGATGGATGAATGGATGGATGGACAAATAGACTAGTGGATGGATGGATGGATGGATTGATAAATGGACAAATAGACTAATGGATGAATGAATTGATGAATGGACCACAATATGGATGGATATATTATTATATATAATAATATATATCATTAAAATATATTGTATTTTTCGTTATTTTATAATTGAAATAAAATTTGAATTTGGATGCTTATGCAAAAAAACTGACAGATGGATGTGTGTAATAAATGTATGTGTTGACAGACAGACAAGCACACGGATGGATGGATGGATGGATGGATGGATGGTTGGATGGATGAATGGAAGGAAGAATGGAGGGACAGACAGGTAGAATCTAGACGACTAAACACTAAAAAAAACAAAACTAAAAGAAAGTGCACACATACACACATCGACTCAAAGCTCTAATTTCATGTCAACATAAAATTTACAGAAACTTTACGCTCTTTAATTTCAAAGTTGAATCACTGTCAACTTTTGAGTTTATATCCTAAAACTTAACAAAATGTTTGCACAGGAACTCTTCGGAATAATGCGTCTATTTGTAAAGTCTTGAGTTGACAAATACCAGGTTTTGTCTGAGCTAATTTTGTCGAGCACAGCATTTTTCTGGCCTCCCATATGTCCAGGATGTGGCAGCACAAGAGGGTTGCTGTTGTTGTAAAGAGTCGTTCTATACACTCGGGTGTGTGCAGATCACCAGAGGAGGACATTTGTGGTGTGCTGTCCAGAATTACCTGGACGAATGTGACAATATCTTGTAATTTTTCTCCAAGGGACTTGCTTGTGGCTGAACAAGTTGGACATTAGAGAAGCTACAGATAGCTGCCATGTGTATTATTTCTAGAAGGTTTGTGGGTATCCTAGTTATCTTAGAGAAAGACATTCTCCATCTATATGAAAATAAAGTAACTGTGTGTCATGTGGGATGCTATTTTAATGAACGGGTACTTTTTGCATTTTTTCTCGATGGTTTGCGTTTACATTTCTACCACATTTATTGTTTGCAGAATAATGAGAAGGAAATGGCAGTCGAGTGAGGTAGTGATTGCCGTCCTGCCTCTGAGAAATGCTAAATAAATTAAACTGTATCCCATTGTACATCGGTTTTTATTACAATTAAAACGATCCTATTGGTCAAGGTTGAAAACTTGTTTAATGGAAGTGGTTGTACAGTGGTAAGGAATTGGACTTGTGTCGAAGATACAGGTTGAAATCTTGATCTGGATGATTCTACAACTGAGTGTCCTTGTGCAAGACACTGCCCCCACATGCCCCCCGGACGCTGGATTGTGAGACTGCTCACTGCTCCGGGTTTTTTTTTTTGTCAAATGCAGAAACAAATTTCCCCCTGAATGATAATGCAGCTTCCATTAGTATCATACTCCAGCTGTCCAAATAACACATTTACATTTACATTTCACACTTGTGTCTGGTTGGGGACACGACAGCCTTTTCTTACACATGTAAGTGTCATAAACCAAAAAGTTCCCCAAAAAGTGTGTGTGTGTCTGTGTGTGTGTGGGTGTGTGTGTCTGTGTGTGTCTGTGTGTGTGAGTGAGTCTGAGACAGAGGTGTATTATGTCTCAGTGCTGCAAAGAAACAAATAGTGTTTGAACTTTCTGACTTATTAGCTTTAATTTAGTCTGAAGTGTCAAATTGACCCGAGCATAATCTTTTGTAATCAAAACATGTAGCGGGCGTTACAAATATGTGAACTGAATCACTTTATGATTTTATTTAGATAACACTTAGACAAGCAGGAGAAGTTTCAAAGTGAACAAACCCAAACAGTATCTTTGTAATATAGGCATGCACCGTGGTGTGACAAATATGTGAACTGAATCATTATATTTTTTTACACCAGTTAATTCAAGCAGAAGAAGTTCCAAAGTGAAAAAAAATACTTTTAAGTATTTTAAAAATATTTTCAAACTTTGAAAACGAGTCAAATTGACCACATTTCCCTGGGTCCCCGGTTCCCTGTGTTTCCATGTTTCCGTGTTTGGATGTAGTCACATGGTTCATCGGTTTCACCTGTTGTTCAGTTGTACCTAGTTTGTAGCAGTATTTACGCTAAATGACGTAGCACGAGGCTGTTGCTGAGTTTAGTGTGAGTGTTTGTCTTTGTTTTATTAGTAAAAGCCTGTTTCATGTCACCACAGTCCCTGGATCTGCGTTCTCTGCACCCACACCCGAGAGGATCGTGACACAAACGTAATAGGAAGGTTAAAAAATATATGCATATTTTGGTGTCGGACAAGCCAAAGGAAACAAAAAGTGCATTGATGTGGTAATCAAATTACAAGATCGTGTGAGAAGCAACAGATTTCACGGCGGGCGATCAGCTCATGAGATGAAACGCATTTGTAGGATTACAGAAACAAAGACTGAATTAAAGCTCCGACTGAACAAAGAAGGACGGCCAGCATCCTTTTCCAACGTGTACCACCTCGCACACACTCACACATCCATTCTCGAGGGGCACATTTCCAAGGAACTGTGAGAACCTAATCAAGGGTGACTTGACTTTGCTGGGAGGATGTGTGTGAGAGAGTGTGGAAGAGTGTGAGAGAGCCGAGGAATTTGCAAGGGGCAGCATAAACGTTAGGATGATTGAAAAAGAGAGGGAGGGAGAAAGAGAGAGATGTCTCGGCCTAGCACAGCTTGAGGAGAATAAGTTTGAGAAGGATAGAGAAACTCACAGAGGGCATTGGAGATATGAGATATTTTCGAGTCTAGACGGAGCATCGAGGTGGCTGGTATAGACACTGCTGGCATTGCATCTGCGCTTTCATAAAATCAGATATCTAATTTCACCGTGTGGCTGCTGTTGCCGCTTCAGAAATGAAAAAGTGCATGAAGTTGGGGAAAAAGAGTGAAGCTTTACACTGGGGGTCTTGGAGATGTAGCCTTACTCATCTCTCTGTCATGCGGCATGGCATTTGTGGTAAAATAATTAGGAAATGGCAGACTCTAATAAAGCCTTGGAGATGCGTGGAGCAGGCTGGAGATATTACACGATGTTCCCTCGAAGAAGGCTGACTAATGGCACCTGAGGTCCCGAGGAATGAGGTTTAAACCGCATTGGCTTGAAAACAACAACACGCCGTACGGAAATAGCAAGGAGAGGAATGGAAATGTCAAGTATGCTCATCTGAAACATCGGAAATGCTCAACATATAGAAAAAACAGTTTTCCCCACCCCAGCGTACCACTGGTATTTTTAACAATTCTCCTCTTTATTGGCAGTCTGGGCTGTGGAAGAAAAATGGGAAATAATCCGGAGGTTGGTGATAAGGCGAGCTAGATTTGAACTTGCATTGTGGCTCGGCGTGTCACACTTCCAGCCTCCGGGCCACAGCTTTGACATATTCAAATGCGTATGCGTGTGTTTGTTTCTAATTAACAGTGAAATGTGTCTCCTTTTATCTGCATCACAGGTTTGCTCTATATAGATCTATCTATCTATCTATCTATCTATCTATCTATCTATCTATCTATCTATCTATCTATCTATCTATCTATCTATCTATCTATCTATCTATCTATCTATCTATATATCTATCTGTCTGTCTGTCTGTCTGTCTGTCTGTCTGTCTGTCTGTCTGTCTGTCTGTCTATCCATCTATCAACCTACCTATCAATCCATCCATACATCAATCAACTATCTACTTCTCCATTTCTCACCCATCTATCTATCCATCCATCCATCCAACCACCCATCCATCCATCTACCCACCTATCTATCTATCCATCCATCTGTCCTTCTATCCACCTACCCACCCACCTACCTACCTACATTCTTACCCAACTTACCTACCTACCTATCTATCCATCCATCCATCCATCCATCTTTCTCTCTTATCATATTGCTGTCTGTCTCTGCGTGTGTGTGTGTGTGTGTGTGTGTGTGTGTGTCTGTCTATCCACCAAAAATGTAATTTATTGTTGTCAATTATTACTCACTAGCAAATATCTAACGGTATTAAAATTGTACAATTAACATACAGACACATTTACATACAGACGGACAGCCAAACCATTCGACAAAAAAATGAGGTTTTAGACATTATATTACTCTCAAAAAAAGCAAAACAACATACAATCTGCCTCTAATATCTCGAAATCCTCTGAAACCAACACCTGAACACAGTCATTAGGGATTTAAAATGCAAGTCATAATTAGAATGGGGATGAGGTGATGGCTGGAGCTGCGTCTCACTGGAGGCCAGTGGTCTAACCTTTGGTTAAGTGCTAAGTGAGCCATAACGAGGTTTGTTTGTATTGTGATCAGACCCCTGCTGAACCCCTCAACATGAAGGGAAGTTGGGGAAGATCCTCCACGAGAGCTGACTGAGTGCTTCAGACTTCCTGACCCCTCCTCTGGCTGCCTGACCCGCTTGTGTAATTAACTTTTACTGGGCCTATTTTAAGAGTACCATCTCTCAAAGAGCAGTTCACCACAGGGACGAGGATATGGGTTTTTACTGCGATTAGAGGAGAGAGGAAAGGGAAGATAGCAAGTACCACAATGGCCCCACACATGCAAGTTGCATAGAGTAGTGTGTGAGCTACTATCTGTCGGTATTTCTTTCTGTACGACCTTCTATTCATCCATCCAACCATCGACTCAATAATTCAATTGTTATCTATCTGTGTTTTTTTCGAGTCTGTCTGTCTATTTATCCATTTGTCTTACTTTCTTCCTTCAAATCTATTTGCTTTTCTATATTTGTCTTGCTATACATTATATGTCTGTCTGTCTATCTATCTATCTATCTATCTATCTATCTATCTATCTATCTATCTATCTATCTATCTATCTATCTATCTATCTATCTATCTATCTATCTATCTATCTATCTATATAGCTGTCTGTATGTGTGTGTGTCCACTAAACATGTAATTTTTTGTTGTCAAATATTACTCAATCTAATGGTATCACAAGCATGCGATTAAAGCATTTACATGCAGACGGACAGCCAAACCATTAAACAAAAAAACCCAAGACCTTTTAGACATTATCTTACTCTCAATAATAGCAAAAAAATCTAATCTGCCTCTACAATTAATTAAGGTTGTGTTTATTTCTATTAAGCCTGGATTGTCTGCATTAAAATGATTTCATTGCACCCGTGAGCACCGTACAAGGTATTAAATTCATCCCAACACACAAAGGTGATTAATATCCGTGTGCATGTTAAACATGGGCATTATAATGCATTTGGCATAAAGAATTATTGCGACACAATTATCTTAATCAGTCATGTGACCCATGACACTAAGCCCATGTCAACAATGATCCCTGCACCAAAACATTCAATTGGAAAATGTATAAATGGTCCATGAGCTGCAAAGAAGAGCATTATTAGAAACCTAAGCTTCTCTGTTCTCCTTTCACTGTCCATTACATGCGACACGCACAGCGTCACAAACACCCAGGTTTTAGGCTCGATGAGGAATAGCTGTAACATCCCGCCGTTTTAATTATCCTTATTGATTCCCTCAGTGCCTGTGCCATGTTTACTCCTGGGCAATAATGCATTTTGTCCGCTGCTGAATTGATGAATGCATTTTAATCTAAATCTATCTGAGTAATGCAACTCCAGAATAAATCAGAGCTCTGAGCTGGCCGCCAGCTGTCCTCGTCCTATTCCCTCGGCTATTATCCATCGCTCCAAAATGGACTCGTCACTCTCTTCCATCCTCAGAGTGCTCTTATTTCTTTTGTTTTTAAATTCAGACTCGGGCAGAAATTACAAGAAAAGATTGACTTTGTTATTCTGGCTACACTGAAAAAAAAACGTCTCATTGGATCAAAGTAAAATGTTTGCGTACACCTGCTCAATTTAATTTGGATCTACTTAACTCTTTTACTTTGAAAGTTAACTCTCCACTACGTGCAAAGAAACATATATGAATCAAATTGACTTTAGAAGTTTAATGAAATCTCAAATTATACTTTGTCTTTATGTTTTCTCTTCAGAAGGGTTGAAACACAGCCCACCACCCTAACCGGGTCTCTGCTCACATAACAAGACACAATTACCTTACAAAATTACCTTATTTAAACATCTATTGTCTCCTTTTAAGACAAATAGCTTAAATTGCTCCTTCTTACAACGTAACAAGATCAACATGTTTATGATTTATTCAGAAAATGTTGTGCGTTAGATCAAGTATAAAAGCATCATTAGAGTAACGACACGCCTTGTGCACTTTTTTCAGTGTGGCAAGAACATTCAAATTTGTAAATTACAACAATGTCACTTCTTGTTGGAACATTGAAAGAAATTCTCAAAGACTAGTGAAATGAAAAGTTGAAAGTGCATCAGTTTGTCAATATGGCCACTGGGGACCTTCGCTTTTAATCATCCAGTGAGGTCACACACACACACACACACACGCACACACACACACACACACACACACACACACACACACACACAGTGAAGTAAGCACACTAACCCAGAGCAGTGGGCAGCCTTAAGTCGTGGTGCCCTGGGCATATTGCGGTCAATGTCTTACAAGTACACTACACTCCATACTACCCAAGATTCAAACCAGAAACCACTTGGACACTGATTCAACTCCCTACCACTGGACCACAACTACCACTGTACCTGATTAGCTTGAGCTGAAAATACTACAGAAGTCCACTGTCATTTCAAATCTTGCAACTACGTACACGTCTACAGTTCTGAAGGTTAGTGTCTGCATAGAAGTCAATGGGACACTACGAGGAGCATTCAATTCCTTCGCTCCTACTATATAATGCTATCTACACTCAATAGGCTCGGCCATCTTGTACTGAAAAAGTTCTTTGTTTGCCCTAAGCAGCTTAGTTCTGAAGCCCATTAAAAGTGGAGCGTCTCTTAGTCGTTGGATTGGAGTTTATTGGTGTTCTCCAAAGTTTGTTTGATTTTTCGCAGCATTCCTTTTGTTCCTTAATGAAATGCACCGGCTTACCCTGTTGCTTGTCACAGTATGTGAACAGAACAGGCGAACATCGCCCATGAGCACAAAGGGAATCGGATTTTGTCATTAATTATGTCTTTCTGGCCAAGAGAGCAGAGGGGGTCTAACATGATTATAGAATAACAAACCTCTGCATTTGGAGTTTTGTTTAGCTTAATTGTTGGCTTTTCCCCAGTGTTCCAGACCGAAACAGCCGGCACATTCTGGCTGTTTTTATGTTTCAAACGATTTATCACTGTCATTATTGAGTAAATGACGGTAATTTGGAGGAATGTGCAGTGGGATTTATCAAAATCAAGCAGGAAGGCTGATGCACTGAAGAGTAACTGCTTCTTGCCGAAGCCTCGGTTTCACTTATCGGTTTCTTTATTTCTTTTCTCAGACTTGAGTGACATGCAGTTGTGGGATCCAAACCGATGTTAATTAGTGTCATACGAGACATATGATCTTTACACTCCAAAGCTTTCATGCATGCATGCTGCCCACTCAAAAACCGTAGAGAGTAATTAGGTTTTTGTGTGAGCAGGACTTGATTCTGCTCCGCAAAATAGTAGGGAGCCGTGGAGTGTTTCTGACGTCTTTCCCCCAAAGCAACCCCTCGACATGTTCCAGATGAGTCACCCCGCTCCCTATCTGACAGCCTTTAATTCCATCTAGACGCAGCGATACCAAAGCGAGATCTGCCGCTCCCACCACCAGCAACGGGTCTATTCCCAAATGTTCCCCAACCCATCCCCTTGTGGTGGATCAACCCTAGCATCTCTCCGCGGAAAACAGGCCAAAGACGAACAGCTCATTAAACTTATATATCTACTTTTTTTGCTCCTCAACAGACACTTTCCTTCTCCTCCTCCTTCTCTGGCGTTTCTCGTTCGTAGTCAAGTGCAGTTGCCACACTCGCTGAGGCTTTTATTTGGAGCTTTCGAGATCACTTTTCTACATCTGCACTTTTAGATCGGTACATATGGGAACCCATTGACCTCTTGTTTGATATGCTGTGTTCAGGCTTAGTTTCGGTGCCTGGAGGTGTACTTATGTTCAGCAGAGGGTCCTGGGTCTGCACTGGACATATGCTGAGCTTGTGATCTCCCTGACTCAAGGGCAAAAGCCTCTCATCCATTAAATATGCAGGTCAAAAGCAGTAACTCTTTTTTTGCTCGACATATGCTGCAGATCTCTCTTCCAAGTATCAAGAAAAGAATGCTGGATTTAGCATGAAGCAGAATGTAGGTAGACATTGTGAACTCTGGACGATGTTGAATGACTTTGGGTTGAGTTTTCTGCCAACTGGCAGAAAACATTGAAAGAGTCGTGTGATTGCAGGTTGCAGGGAAGATCGTTTTCCAATTTCCACGGGTACAATTGCAAAAATTGAAAAAGAACTTTTCAAGGAAGTCATGCTGTGCCGTCATCTGAATCCGACGCAGTCTGCTTTACAGCTGCTCAACAACACAATCCCAATCACTTTCTTGAGGAATCTGACGGCTAATCAATTCTCTGTTTTATGTTTAGGTGATGATTAAAGAGAGTGGATTTGATGCTATTTGCTTAGTTTCCTCGACGAATTAGCGAACTCTTAGGCTAATTAACTTCCGTGTGTGTAGAACAGGCTGAAAGAGGGATGTAATTACCAACTTCAGGTTTATCCATCTCAATAAGCAAGAATAATGAGGCTCTCTAAAAGAAAAACTGGGAGCGGAATATCGTTTTACAATTTCGAAATTGGGGAGTCGGTTGGTATTGTAGCCAAAATGCCAACTGCCATCACAATGACTTGCTAACTACCACATAAATTATAATTTTTTAATTATATAATTTATTAATTATATAAGAGTTTTATAATTTATGTGGTTTTATAATTTATAAAAATATAATTTATAATAGAGTTTTATTACTTGATTACAGTACTTAAGTATTAAAATGTCACAAAGTTGGTGTTGTTGATATGTAAAGTGTTTTTTGTTTGTGTTGTTGATATGTAGGCGTGGCCAAATTTTCAGTACACCTATACATAAATCTGCAAAAAGCTCTGAGGTGGAATTTGTAAGCTACTGTACTTGTAGATTTACCCAAGTTCTGTTTTACTTTACACATCACTGGCTTTTGCAATGCCATGTGTCGTGTTTCAACTTTTTCTTGTCACTGGATGGTCAATATCCTTAGTTTTTGGTACCATCAAGCTGCACTAGTATGTACGACTGTTCCATAGAAACATCATCAATGACTTTGTGACGTCTTTGCAAATTCCCACTGCCTGTGAAAATGACAAGTCGCTCTGGGTTTGATGGGCTGTCCAGTGACTGTGATGTGTGTGACTGAGTGTCAAAACCAGGTTGATTGACACCATCAACCCCTTGAGTCAAATCCATCAGAAGAGCAAAATCAGGAGAAAGGGTGTTTTAACATTTCACTGTTTGTATTCATTAAGCAGTGGCACGTTCACCGTAGTATATATCTTGATACATAAAACAATATTTCTTATACGTACTGCAATAATCTGCAATGGGGACCTGTTTTTTTCCATAAGGAGTTTCTCATTGTGCTTGTGTTGGTTTCCTCTGGGTTTCCAATGTCCTGCCACAGTCCAAATATACCAGTCAACAGTGCATTCCTCTCCGGCTCTCTGATTGCTTGATTGCCCAGAAATCAAAGGTTTAGAAAAAAAAGTGAAAGTGAAAGTGAAAAGTGAAAACTCGAAAACCTGGGCGGTGCTTATGATTGCTGATTCAAAACAGTCAATTATGAAGAACACGGGCAAGAAATGAAAAATCCAAAGAACAGACACAATCAAAACGCTTGGTCTACTAATCAGGGGATAATAATTTAACCTTCTCTTCACCCAGCATCGGATAAACAGAGAGCTCGACTGGGCTCCCGCAATTCCTTTGCACATGCGCAGACTGGTGCAAAGACTCTTGGGAAATTAAGTTCTGACCACTAGAATCGACTTTTTGTTATCTGTCATTCAATTAAAACGATATCAAAAAGATACGAGTCACAAGGTAGGTTTGTTAAATAAAGAAAAAATTGTATGTTTAGAACCTATACCTGTGACCCAGATATAGAAAACTTGCTCAGGAAGCGGATGGATGAATGGATGGATGGATGTTGTTTTTGTTTCCCAACACTCCTGTTTGGTTTCCTCTAGACGCACCAAAGCGTTCATTGAACCTGTCATCGTTCTGGCCGCCAAGGAATTAAATAACAAGGACGATGATTTGCTTGTTTTAGTCAAGCGTATATGAGCAGAGGGAGGCGGATTGCAGGGTGTTTCTGATTCGGAGGTTGTTAAGAAACTTTCTAGTGCATGAAAGCGTGTTGTGAAATGAGAGCAGGAGGTTTCCATTTCGTCCTCTTGGACTTTCACGTCTCCTTGTCTTGAGTGAGACAGTCATTAACAAACGCTTCTTTCCTGATGTCAACCCACTTAATAACTGGGGAGTGAAAATTCAATCCTCAAAAACATCCATGCTGACGTCTTTGAAGCCACCTCGGGGAAAGCAAGCTGGCGTTCCGTGTTTTCATGACCTCCAGCAAAACACGCTCTGTCTGGGATGTACTTTTCCCGTGTGTGTGTGTGTGTGTGTCTCAGTGGGACTCAGGTGTGTGGGTTGACAGTGAGAAATGAAAAATTTGTATCTACGCAGAAAATCATAATTTACTATCTCAACCTGAGCTAACAGAGAAATAATTGCTAGTTTCAGCTACATTCAAATCTCTATTAATTCAGGTTCAATAAGACATAAAGGCTTTTCTTTTCTATGTTTAGCCTAGATATGATGCCAGTAATGTTGATAATGTTGGTTGCTTTGGTTTCTCTGACTTCTCTGAATGATCACTTACCGGTGTGGGTACAAAAATGGCTCGGGGTCCCGCGACTAGTGATGACGTCACACCACGGTTACACTAATTGGATCAACCACGTATCATCAAGATTCTCTCGGGCTCATCAAATTGTTATTTTCATTTTACGTTTTCCTTTTCAAAACTAAAGTTGTTTGCGCTCATAACTGATAATGCCATTTTTTTTATTTAAAGGTGTGTCTGACATAATTGTTTGTTGTGTCTGATACTGTTATTACTGTGTGAGTAAATGTATGACTGTATAGAAAACAATTTTTTTGTGCTGTGCAGTCTGGTTTAATTTGCCCAAATGTCGGTTTTACAAGTTGAATGAACTAAGTGAGAGCGAGACTTTGATAAGTTCCTTCTGCAAAGTAGTGGGAAATTTCGATGTACAGAAAGAAACAGACGAACAGAAAGTTCTTGACTTATATTTTTTTAAAGCTTCGCATTTTGCCCTTACAAGTCATCTGCCGACCTGATTTGTCTAGACCAATTACTATCTTACACATCATCGTTCCAACTTACAGCCAATCAAATAGTGTGACTATCCGTAGTCGTGGCTTTTCACCCAAGACACGATTTTACAACAGAAAAGCCAAATTGGTGCCTACATCGGTTTTCTTGACCTACAACGCAAACAAACAATGCAAAGTGTCAATATGGCCACTAGGGACCATATCAAAATTGTGCATTTTGAAATTTCAAGTCCATATCTCTAACAAATTTTCCAGAAACCGAAACCTTATATAACCGAAACCCGTATGTCCGGATCTGTGAACCACAGGCTGGCCGGCATCAGGAAAAGCTGACTGCTTTCCTTATGGCAATTTTATGAGTTGAAATTAATTGCAGGAAATGCAATTACGCTCGTGTTGTAGTCACATGAAGGATATGACATATTATCAGAGATCAGATTTCCTGTGTTGGCAGGCCAGATGGGATTGATTCTTTTCTGATGGCTCTCTGTGCTAGAAAAGGGTCACAGGGCCCGGTTAAGCTAATAAGAGAGTCATACGTACAGCCGGAGAACATTTAAACAGAGTCTTGTTGTTGGCGGTTCTGGAGAGTTGCTCTAGGCTCTGTCTGGGTCACGGGGAAGGCACAGTAACTGGGTGAGGTCTTTGTCTACCACCCATTTTCCTCGGGAAATCTTTTATTTTTTTTCTAGCACACGGGGGGTTTCAACCTTAAAGGAAATAGCTAAAACGTGTAGTAGTCAAACATCTATAAATCTTTTTTTTTTTTTTCGAATGTCATTTCATAAGTGACATATTTAATTTTTGTTGGTTATTAGGTTTATCCATATAAACTGTGGTTTTCATGTTTAACATTTTCAGTGTCTAGTGGCTCGTTAGGGTGTTTTTTCTGTACTTTTTTTTAAAATGTAATGTAAAATGAAGAGCAGGAAAATAAATTTATAGTGTGTAAATGTGCAAGTGTTTTGTTGCGTGGATGGATGGATGGATGAATATTTAGACAGATTTACCAATTTATTTAGCATTTTTCATAATATAACATTTAATTAGTGAGTTATTTATTTTTAATGTTTTGTTGTTTTATCTTTTAAAACACCCAACGCCCCCCGCCCCCGCCCCCGCCCCAACAACTAAACATCATATTTTGACACTAATGAACATTATTTCATGGTCTTTGTATGTGAAACGCAAGATGTGGTTTGCTAATCCCCTTTCAGAAAGGAAGATAAGACAAGCAAACAAAAAAAATAAGATTTACAGTTTTTTGTGTATGGCTTTATAGTGTCATTGTAGTTACATCCTCCCCACGATTGGCCAAGAGCCGATTGACCATGGAAATGATTGACCCCTCACCAAGGAGTAAATAAAACATGGCTACTCCAGCGCGCCAAGCTCTTGTGACAAAATGTTTCTTCCTCCCAGTTTCCCAAACACCGCTGGGAGATTATTGTCAAAAACAAGACGAGAGAGGGGAGTTGCGGAGGAAGAGAGAAAACAGGAGAGGGCCGAGAGGATTCCCCTGGGGTTCCCCTCGTTAGCACAGGGGGTGTAAATTGAAACCGGTAGAGTCACTGCTACATTAAAGCTACAAATCTGAACAACACGCTCAGTCAAACACCTACGCAAACCACACACACACACACACTTTTCAAATCAGCCAATTAGTTCACAATAGAGTGGTCCACATCTGTTTGCGAGTACAATTATCCTCCCATTGCTTTGTTAATTACGGCCAGCGTATTTTGTATGTTGAGTTTAATTATGTCTTCACGGTCTAAATTCTGTCCATAAATAAACCTCTGTAATTTTGTCATATTAAGAGCCGTCACAATTGTCGTGATACAAAAAATGAATGCATGACTGGTGAAAAGAAATGCAAGAAGGAAAACTGTGATCTACCGTACAACTTATTTTTTAAGTTAAATTAAAGTGGGTAAGTTTGAAGGGTTTGGTGAGAGGAAGAGGTAAGAGACAGAATTCATTCACACTGAAAGAAGTGCAAAAAGGCGTTATTCTAAAGAAGCTTTTAAACTTGATCTAGCTCAAAACATTTTATGCCTATCCATCAGTGTAATGTAAAATGCTTGCTTTGATTTAGATTATAAGTTAGTCTTGTACAGTAATACATTTCTTAAAGTAAAGTAAAAATGTGGTTTGGAGCCGGAGATGGTGACGAGATGAGAAGATTTTGTTTCTAGGATCGGCCAAGGAGCCAATGAGAAGCTTGCATGTGCTGTATGCAATGTTTTAACTCTTTTAAATTTTAAAATAAATCATAAACACGTTTACATGATCATGTTCAGTTGTAAGAAAATGACTGTAAAGTAAAGACTGTAAAAAAATGACAGTCATTCTGCCAAATGACTGTAAAGTTAAGTAAAGTAAAGTAAAGTAAAGTAAGAAGGAGCAATTGAAGTGATTTGTCTTAAAAGGACACAATAGATGTTTAAATGAGGTAATTATGTAAATAACCATCAATGTGTCTTGTTATGTGGGCAGAGACTCGGCTGCATTTCTACCTGTATTTCATTACCATAATGTGGGGTGTAGTTGCCACTTGTCTGTTAAGTGGACCAATAGAGCAGATTTTCTGCTTGTTGGAAATTGGAGTCTATTTATTAAGGCAACTTAATTGAATTAGGTGTTGTTTCACCTGTTCATACCTCAGTGGACGTGACTCGTGACACAGGGGTTTCTGTGGAATTTTATTGATATAATCTTAAATGCTCTTTTTGCTTAATTTTATTTAAAATTCATCTTGAGTACACAAGCCCAATTCAACAAAAGATGCGACTATATTCTTATATTACTGTGGTGGTCTGTTTACCAACCTTTCCGAAGGGAAAACATTAAGAAAAACTATCATTTGAAATTTTGTAAAACTAAAAAACTTTTTGTATTTTTAGTTTTAGATTTTTGCATCAGCTAAGTGGTAGATAGTCAATTGCGTTCAAAGTAAAAAGGTTGATAAGTTGATCCAAAGTAGAGCGATTACGTGTAACAAGTTGACGCCACATTTCTCACTTTGATCCAGTGACGCGCTTTTTAATCAGTGCAGCCTTCCGAACCTTCGTCATCCAAAAAAACGATGTTATTTTAGAACGCCACAGAAACTGAAAGCAATGAGCTGGTTCTCCCTTGAGTTTTGCTTTCCTAGCCAGTTTTTCCTTACAGCTTGCTCACTGCTCATAGTAATAGTTAAGACTAACTGTTCTGCTTTCACTTACAGCTGCTTTGAGACGGGCTGCGACTGTGTAAAGCGCTTCATAAATAAACTTGAATTCGGGACGGCTCATAAGCGCTAATGATGTTGTTCTTCTCTGGGTAATTTGGGGATGATGTCATGTTGTTGTTTAACATGAATAAACAATCGTGCTGACAGATAATCTGTGATAAACCCAGTGTAGCCTAGTTTTCCCATTTCACCACTCTCGTGTTTTGTTCGCCTCTCACTTGTTTTACTCTGGGTTTTGGTTCCATCTTGAGTGGTCAGTTAGTCCACTGTGAAATCTCTTAGAAGATAATCTCAAGAGCTGTTAGCTGCAAGAACATAATTCCAATTTAATTAATATCAATCTCTCGGTTTGCGGATTTATTAGAGATTCCACTAAACACACATTTATAAGGGACGGATTGTCTGTGGTCTAACATGAATCTAGATGTTCCTCAAGGATCAAACTCTTCTGTTTGCTGTAGATCTGGTTGTGTGGTTTCTGCGCTTTCAGCCGCTTAAAGTAGTTTGGACTTATTGAAAAGAAAAGGAATTTGCTTTTTGATGGCGTGGTTCTGATTTAATTTCTGTGATTCCGTTCTCTGACTTCTCCGTGAACTAAAGGAACTAAAATTGTGCACCAGCGCGCAGCTTGAGAACATTATTTATTTATGTCCTGCAGAATTTAAATTAACACGACGCATCGGAGTTTTAGATTACATCTTTTTCATTTTTTTCTCAATTAATCAGCATTATTTAAATTAAATAATACAAGTATATAAAAATATAAAATATATTAAATACTAAAATATGTTTGTTGAAGAACCTAGTGATAGATTGAATTTTTTTTTTAATTTACTATCTTATATATAATTTTTTATAAATTTACATAATCTATATAATTTATTATCTATCTATCTATCTATCTATCTATCTATCTATCTATCTATCTATCTATCTATCTATCTATCTATCTATCTATCTATCTATCTATCTATCTATCTAGCTAGCTAGCTATTCATCCATCCACTCATCCATCCATTTATCCACCCTTCCATTCATCTATATACTCTTCCATATATCTACACTATTTGCATCTACACTGTCTTTTTGTAATTCCATCCATTCATCCATCCATCCATCCATCTATTTATATGTCTGTCTGTCTGTCTATCTATTCATCCATCCACTCATCCATCCATTTATCCACCCTTCCATTCATCTATCTACTCTACTATCTATATATCTACACTATCTATTTCAGACTAAATATGTCTGTCTTTTTGTAATCCGATCCATCGATCCAACCATCCCTCCATCCATTCACCCATTTATGGTTATATCATCTATTTTGCCACCCATTGTATCCACTCGCCCCTTCACACGAGCACACAAATGTATCCCAATTGCCGCCACAACCATTCCTGTGTTTTCTCTAGGATAATAAAACCTCCTTCTTTTGGACAAATTGAAAACTCAACTCATATTTTGCAAAGCCCGGATAACAGGCTGGTTCATGTAAGAAGCGAGATTAAGATTGTGTCCCAGATTATGTGTCCCCATCCCAGACCTTCCATCCGTCCATATGGAATTCCAGGGCCCCAGTAATCCAATAGTTCTCCGGGCTCTTGGGAAGCGTTGCAGCTGCAGGACAGTGGTGTTTAACACGCTCAGACCGGAGACGGCGCCTCATCAAAAATGCATTAATGTGACTCTACCTTTGTTCTGCACCGCTGCTGCTTGAGTGGGAATCGGCCGTGACGTGGAGTTCAGCGCCATGTAAAAGATTTATTCCTCCGCTACGGGCATCTCGTTTCAAAACTCCAGCTCGTGCTTTCAACACTTCGGCGCTGGAGTGAATTATATTCGCGCTCGGCTTGTGTGCGGCTCTGATTCCAGCACGGATTAAACCGCGGTTTGATTTACTCGTTTAGCTCCGGCCTGTCAAACATGTGACTTGAAGCTGTTTTTATGTCCTGACATTATACAAAAATAACCAAGCCAAAAAATAATAGCCAAGTTGTGTATTGTGTATCTATCTATCTATCTATCTATCTATCTATCTATCTATCTATCTATCTATCTATCTATCTATCTATCTATCTATCTATCTATCTATCTATCTATCTATCTATCTCTGTTTTAAGATCTGTCACTTTCTCTCCATCATTTTTTCTTACTTTCTCTCACTATGTTTCTCTCTCCTTCTTTCTCGATCTCGGTCTCTCACTCTTTCTCTCTTTCATTTTTTTCCTCTCACTTTGTTGATCTATTTCTCTTTTTCATTCTCTTTCACTACTGTTTCTCTCTTTGTTTCTCTAACTACAATTGCTCTCTCTCTCTCTCTCTCTCTCTCTCTCTCTCTCTCTCTCTCTCTCTCTCTCTCTCTCTCTCTCTCTCGGCCTGTCAAACATGTGACTTGATTCTGTTTTTATGTCCTGACATTAGATAAAAAATAGACTCGCCAAGTAGTCATTTCTCACAACGGAGAATTTTTTGTGTATCTTAAACTGTATTAAGAGTTTTGACTGCTTGAATGGAACATCTAAAAATATTGGGATTGTTGTTTTGTCGGGTTTTACGCAGACAAAACAAACCCAGCACATTATCAAGTGTCTGAAACAAGTGTCCTGTTGCGGCCCTAATGAGTGTATGTGTATGTGTGTGTGTGTGTGTGTGTGTGTGTGTGTGCGTGTGTGTGTGTGTGTGTGTGTGTGTGTGTGTGTGTGTGTGCCCATGCTAGTGCATTGTAAAGCATATGGCTGAAGATGGTTGGACAGGTGTGACCACTGTTTAGTGACAGCTTGTTCCTGCTGTCTTCTGGAGCGAATTTAGACCTTCCCAGTGACCCCTTCTTCTCTTCCTCCTCCTCTCTCTCTCTCTTTCCCTCCCTCTTGAGAGATCTTCTTCTAATCTTCTCTTTCTATCATTTTTTTCTATCATCGTTCAATGATTTTGTTTTAGCTTTCTCTCTCTGTCACTCATTCACTCACTCACTCACTCACTCACTCACTCACTCACTCACTCACTCACTCACTCACTCACTACCTCACTCTCTTTTTCTATCTATCTATCTATCTATCTATCTATCTATCTATCTATCTATCTATCTATCTATCTATCTATCTATCTATCTATCTATCTATCTTCTTGATCTGTCACTTTCTCTCTATGTCATTCTTTCTCACTTTCTCTCACTATCTTTCTTCCTCATTCTTTCTCAATCTCTGTGTATCTATAATTCTTTCTCTCTTTCCCTCTTTGTTGATCTATCTCTCTTTATCATTCTCTCTCACTGACTTTCTAACTGCAATTTCTCTCTCTCTCTCTCTCTCTCTCTCTCTCTCTCTCTCTCTCTTTCTCTCTCTCTCTTTTCTTTCAAACTCGTGTGTAAGCTGCTGGATAATGTATTATTATTATTATTATAATTTTCGACCTGAATTAAGTAGCTGTCTGTCTGTCATACCTATCAGTTTGCCCGTCTGTCTCTCTCACCCACCCACTCTCTCTCTCTCCTTGCCTTGACGTCCTTCGTTTCCTGTTGCACAGATTATAATTCCACTTTATTCATGACATTGTGTCTGTGCTGAAGAACATCTCCATGCCTCAGGGTGATTGCGCATGTGTTTGCCTGAGCTGAGCTGAAGGTGTATGTGTGTGTGTTTCTGTGATTGTGGAGATTTTGTTCCAGACATTTCTTCTGCGTCGGGTCGAGTGGTGATTGTGCTGGTGGCAAAGGCTAGAATGACTTTTCTCTCTTGTTTTATTGACAAAGCGTCAGTAGGGCGTTCTCGCTGATATGAGCTGAACTCGCACAATCAGAAGCCGCTCTCTTGCTTCGCAGGCTTGTGTTTGTTCACTGTGTGGTGGGATAATGGCCCGGACTGTTTATCAGACAGCCATCGCTGGTTTGTCTGCTGAATGAAAGTCTTCTAATCTTTCTGATAGCTTGTGTAAACACACACACACACTCCGATTGACTTGTTTAAAATCAGATCATGTGTCCGCTGATTGTTTGTCTGTCGCCTATTATCTATTTGAGGTTCAAGTTATGTTCAAACATGTTTAAGTGGATACAAATGAAGGTCGATAAAGAAAACAGAGACGTATTGGAGGAGGGAATTACGGTATTTTTTTATTATTGTATTTGTTTTTTGTTTTTTTTTTTCAAATTTGCATAAATTTTACAATCTGTAAAAATGAAATATATAAACAATAGTAGTAAACAAATAAATATGTTTTTTCTTAGGTGGTCTTTTGTCTAAGACTTACTATAAGTATCCGGTATCGAAACATTAAGTTCATGTTATTTTGCTTCATAGTAAATCTTAGTAGACATTGGAAATTAGAATACATTGTTTTATTTTTTTAAATCAGACACAATTTGTTTTACATTGACACTGAGTTGTACTTAGATTTTGATGCACAGAAACTAGCTTTAATTGTTTCCAATTTGTAACATTAAACATTCATTTTGCAACACTGATGTTTGATTTTCTAAAAGCAGTGATTTTATGTGCTAAAAAAAAAAAAAGCTGCTTTCTCAGTTATAAATTAATCTACATTACAGATATACGGTACTCTGTGTATATATATATTTTTATAGTGTCAAGAGTCTAATTTCATTGTGTTTTACTATTTGGAGATTACTATGCATGATTTAATGAAATGTAAGAAATGACGGACGGACGGACGGACGGACGGACCGACGGACGGACGGACGGACAGACAGACAGACAGACAGACAGACAGATAGACAGATAGACATATAGATAGATAGATAGATGCAAATGTCTTACGATTAAGTAGATCAGGATTGACCAAAGGTGTGTGTGTGTGTGTGCGTGCGTGCGTGCGTACGTGTCCGTGCGTGTGTGTGTGTGTGTGTGTGTGATGTCTGATCCAAAGAAGGTCATTTATAGTGTTACATTTAAAGTGGTCTAAATGTTTAATCCTTCATCTATTTACCCAGATTTCCCCTGGGCTGACATTAGCTATACTATTGACCTGTAATAACTGTTTACACACAACCAACATTCAGTGACAAGCCTCCGTCTTATTTTCTCTGTCACTCTGTAATAAACACTGTCAGGTCTGAAAGTGAGGTAAAATTTCCCTGGAGAGAGCCTGTGGTCCCGGACCCTCGAGGTTTTACTCCACATGACACTGATTGTCTCTCTCTCTCTCTTTCTCTCTCTCTCTCTTTCTCTCTCTCTCTCTCTCTCGTCCCCTTCATTCCTCTTCTAAAACCTCCTTTGTCTCCCACACCTTCCTATTCTATCCCTCATAAAAGCAAACCCTCTCACACAGAATGAAAAGGTCCTGGGGCCTTCTGACCCCAGTCATCAATGATTAATGGACCAAGCCAAACTCATGCCAGATCAGCCTGATGACCAGACAAGCTGTGAGAGGTCAAACAAGCACCTAGAAGCGTCAGAAGATTCACTTCCACTATAACGCTGCTTAGAGATTATTCACGGTACTCACCAGTGGCCTCCATCAAACAATGACGCTACTCAAGCCAACAAGGAACACGAGCATTTTCCTATAACGCCTAAAATCTACAAAATACTATTCTCAGTTGATTTTGAAATTGCAAGCAGGTATTTTTTTTTTCATTTCATGTTATTTATAGACTATGATTGTGTTATTATTTGATATGTTATATTATTGATGTTATTATTTTATTTATTTAGTTGTTAATTTTAAGTTCAAGTTTGAGGTTTTTTTTATATATAGGGCTTTTCTCAGTATCAGACCGACACAAAGCCGCTATGCGGAAATAAATAATGCCGGAAAACAGTTCATTTTACACTACATTTAGAGTGTTACAGTGTTTTTAATTTCTGATTATTTTTTATCTAAAAAAAGTGTAAGGTTATGTATAGACTAGGATCGTGTTGTATTTTTATTCGGTTATGTATTGTTATTTATTTAGCTAATTTTTTATTTAGCTAATTATGTAGTAATTATTTATAAATGTATTTGTTTACTTTTACTAGAAAATGACAGATATCAGATCATTGCAATCCATTGTCAAAACGCATCGAATTGTATGTGCCAAAGTCTTCATTCAAATCCAGAATTGGGGCGTAAAAGACGTTCAACAGGAAGTATGAACACAAGGTTCCGCAATGGTTCATGCCGAGTGGCTGCGTCACGATTTATTTCGAGTTTGAATTGAATTAAAATGGAAAAAGCCTTTATTTGTCCCACTAAATGACTCTGTGTAGAGATAAAGCATCTTTGTCTATAGCCTCAACTGTATGATCTCCACCACAGAAACAGCCAGCTCAGAAACAGATGGCTTTGCTGCGCACGACGTGGCCATTTTCTGGAGAAATCCCTGATTATCATTGCAGGATTTCCATCCGCTGATTCCTTCTCTTCTCAATAGTCTGATTTCAGATTGAAGCGCTTCAGGCCACTTTGACAGAATCAACATATGGATGAAATAAAACGGATGGCCCTCGTGTAGACGCCCGATTGCTCCTGTGAAATCTCCAGCCACGAGGACGCTCTTAGCCACGCTAGACTTTTCATAGTCACCTTACATTTTTCTCCGGCTCCATTTGAATCCGCTCTACCACCTACATGCTGAAATCTCACAGGAAGTGTAAGCACTGCTCTCAGCCCCACTAGTGAAAGGCAGCGCTACCTGCAAAGCTCAGCACTTAGACCTGTAAATAGTTCTACCTCCTCGTCGCTTTCAAACTGAGGGTCTATGAATGACCGCGGTAGACGAGAGTTATCAGAATAAAAGTTTTGTAGAAACCTTCATGTTTGTGTTAGTCCTGACTATCTATTCCACTCAGAGAGACTAATTAGTTGAGTGCTTTAGCACATTTGTTCTAATAGACGGCTGCTAGTGTGTGTGTGTGTGTGTGTGTGTGTGTGTGTGTCCACCTGAGCAGGTTTGAATTGATGTGGGGTCGTCACACTGGCTGAATTCCACTCAGCACTTCCCTGCTCCGCTCCCACGCATTACTGCTAATCATCTGTGATGTCTGTATACTAATAGCTTTCTCTTCCCTGTCTGTCTGTCTGTCTGTCTGTCTGTTAGTCAGTCTAGATTTCCGTCTGTTTTTCTGCTTGTCTGCCTCTCTGCCGAAATCAAATCAATCAACCCATCAATCAACCTAATCATCGAATCTATCAATATCACTCTATCTCTATCTATCGATCAATCAATCTAATGCTAATCTAATCCATCAATCTATCACTCTATCTATCTCAATCTATCCATTCATCTATCTATCGATCGATCTATCTCTCTATCTCTCTCTATCTATCTACTCATTCTATCTATCTATCTAGCTGAGTCGACTTATCGAGTCCACTATCTATCTATCTATCTATTACAGTCAACCAACCCATCAACCAGTCAGCCAATAAACCAATCTAGCAATCAAGCAATAACAAATCAAATCTAAATCAACTAATAAGCGAACAAGCGTTCTCTACTGATATCATCTACTTAACTATCAATATAAACATCAAACCAAAACAAATAAAACAATCAAACCAATCCCTCAATTAAACTAGCCAACTAACCCATAAATCTAACAATACCAATCAACCAATCAATCCCAATCAATCAATCAATCAATCAATCAATCAATCATCAATCAATCAATCATCAGTTAGACTTTATATCTATCTATCTATCTATCTATCTATCTATCTATCTATCTATCTATCTATCTATCTATCTATCTATCTATCTATCTATCTATCTATCGTTCGTATCTGTCTCTTTACCTATTTTAGTTGTCTCTCTCTCTCTCTCTCTCTCTCTCTCTCTCTCTCTCTCTCTCCCTATTTATCTACCTACTTGTCTGTCTGTCTGTCTGTCTGTCTGTCTGTCTATCAAGGTGCTACATATATACAGGATATGGTATTTGTTTATGATACATTCAGTAATTGGATAGATACGTCAATGAGGACCTATAGGTTATATAGGTTAATCTAAGCTTACCCTGTATCAAATTGATCTCTGATGACCACTAGCTTATTAGCAGATAATAAATGTAATGCGAAATGACAATTGAAAGATTTCTGAAGCCTTTCTAGAAAAAAGTAATTTAAATTTCTGTAATTGTTTTACATCAACAGGAACTGAAGATTAAGCTGACTTTAAGATGTTGAGGTAATAAAACATATACAACACACGACAGTGGGCATAAAGTGTATGTCACTTCCCTCGAGTCATGATATATTATTTCTGACAAAGTTAGAAAAAATGAATTAATTGTATGTGTGATTGTTTTAGCTTGGATGAGCATAAAACATAATAAACAAATAAAAAACGCAAACGTGAATTCAATTAAATTTACAAGCTCATTTTAAAATGTTGCAGAGCCTACCAATCAGCATCCGGGGGAGGGGCTAACTGTTAATGATTGAGGAGTGGAATCACTATGCAGTGGTTTATTCCCTGTTGCTGATTGGAAGGTTGTGTGACTTCTCAAATTCAAAATGAGTTATTTTTCTTGTTTTTCTTTCTGTTCTGTGCTTTTGAGTGATAGATTGAACTACATTAATAAATCTGTTTAATATTAGGTTAAATTCCTTCAGTCAAACCTGTTTACGTACCATCATTTAAATAAAAAAAAAGAAATGTTTTTGTCATTTCGTTAATAAAAGCTTTGGTTAACCTCCAGCATTTGGGTCTGTCAATCTCCGAAACCGAAGAGAACTCTGAAAAGAATACAAGACTGGGTAGCAATCAAATAACTTCATCCTATTGTTGGCTCACAAAAACCCGTATTCTGGATATGTATTAAAAAAAAGCATTGTGACAAGATTATACAACGCAATAGTTTTTTATTATCTTTTACTGTAAGAAAGCCATATCAGAACCGGCTTAAAGCGCAGAATCTGAGGATCGGCAGCTTTAGCAGATAAATTCTTTTCCAGACTTCCAAATAATTGCTGTTCTACATGCAGAACCTAAATCAGCAAAGAAGCCTCTTAGGGAAGCAGATGGAGGGAAAGCGAGAAAGATAATCGAGAAGATCTGCGATGATGAGGATTTCCAGTGACCCGTGGTGTCAGTGAAAAGGACAATGTGACGGGTGAAAATACATGTTCTAATCTGTCCACCATCAGATTTAATCCCAGCCTAGTTTTGAATGTGTTTTTCACAAACTCAATATGTTCTTTCATAAGCAAGCCCACCAGAAAGCGGCAGTGATGGAGAGGGACATCTCAAGCGTTGGGAGGAAACAGCGGTGAGGAAGGAGAAGGGCAGCGAAATGCAGCTCCGGGCCAAACACAAGAGGTCAAAGGGCAACTTACATTTTGTATTAAAGTGCAGCTTAAGCTGGTTTAGGGAGAAACTCCGGGGCATTATAAACACATGGCCGATGGTTGTACACACAATCCACACACAACGCTCCAGACAGGCCAGACGCAGAATAAACAATCACAAGCTAAAGGAACTACTTTTTATTATTTTATTTGCTCTCCATTGTTTTTCCTGAATTGGCCAGCAGGGGCTTATGAAGTGTGAATCTGTGCCTTTGTGTGTGTGTGTGTGTGTGTGTGTG
>CM051502.1:3902276-3929305 GCA_028031935.1 Paedocypris micromegethes
TCCTCTATTCCATATATCTCCCTTTCACTTTCATGTCACTTTTTTTTTTTTCATGTCACTCTCTCTCTTCTCTCTCATTCTATCCATGTCTGTCTGAATGTCTTTTTATTTTTTGCTCTTATACCCCTAATTTTACCTGTCTGTGTTTGTCCTTCTGTTTCTCTTAAATATCTCATAAATTTCTCCTTAAAACAAAGTAAAATTATTGCACACAATAAGAAAGAGCACCAAGCTGTTCTCGTCTTTTGTCTCGGTGAAATAGTTTGTAGAACTCGTCTTAATTTGTGTTGCATCACAATGGATTTCTGCCGAGAGATTGGGATTGAGTGGGAGAATAGAGACAAGGATTTTTTTTTAATACTTCAAAAATACAAATTTTTATCATTGCATCACAGTCTTATCTTTCGGCGAGCTTGGGGCAAGCATCTAGTTTTAAGACGCGCGCCTGTGTGTGTGTGTGTGTGAGCCGATCTTGGCCTCTTTTTCGCAGCGAGGCACCATATGTCTGCGACAATCTTCTTGTAATGACCGAAAGTGAGAGAGTCGGGGATGAAGAGGAAAACAAGTGGGTAATTGCAGACTTGTCTGTGCATTAATTTCCCTTCACAAGGATAACACACTGACCCAGTCGAGAGCCATCGCTCGCTGTTCTACGCTTGTCGCTGAGAAAAACATATTCCTTGCTGGAAATAAAGCATCCCCTGCATATGTTGTTGTCAGGGAGATGGATGAGCACAACACGTCCGGTTCTGGTGGGGGAGAAGAATGGGGGTTTGTGGGGGTGTTCAAGTTCGGCTCTGCTGCTTCTGAAGTCTGACAAACCCTGCTGCTCCATTGCAACGTTTTGAAACGCTTTTACAAAGTGTTTTTACAGAGCGCTGGGAGTTAATTGTTTGCTTTGCCGCTTTCTTGCGTGCCAAGCGTTTTTGTTGTGGGGCGACTGGCAGGCGGTTTCAGCAAGATGGGAAGAAACCAAGGGATCACCATGCGGCAACTGTACATGGTGCGACTTTTCATAAAGGCCCAATTCTGTCAGTGGCTTTTGAGGACTAATACCCACAGCACTCCGACAGAACCAGTGGTTTGAAGTTCTCAATCCCGTCCGCTCACGTCAAATGACAGCTGATGGACGAGCATCCTAAACTGACTCTAGTGGGCAAAAAGGAGAGATCACAAACATCTACCCAGCTAGAGATAACACAACCCTTAAAACATGTGAATATTTGGGCCAAATGTGAATCCCAGTATCCATTTTTTTTCCGTATGATGGCGAGTTTTGTTTGTCTTTTCACACCCATCTACTTTGTTTACTGACTATTTTGCCCTGTTTTAGTTTTAATCTGGCCACCTGTGTTGTGCTACCCCAGGAGTAAACATTCGTACATATTTTCGAATATACTTATTAAATGACCTAGTCGAAGCGATCTACCTGTGAACAAAACACAATAAATATATATATATAATATATATATATTATATATACAGTAAATATAAATTTTTGAAATTATTTTGTAGGGGGGCTCATAATTGTGTCCTCAACTGTAGATGTTTGCTGTATATGGTTTGTTGAGTGTTTTCTGGTAAACTCACACACACACACACACGTCAGAATAAAATCCTATTTTTGTTGCAAAATTGTCCAAGTTGATAGCAGACTTACTTGACCGTTGTGTTTCCTCACTCATTCTCCCTGTATATTTTATGCTTTTTTTAAACTCGACTAGCACCTGACTCACATCCACTGTTCTAGTGCAGGTAATAAGTGAACGTTGGCAGAGACACCACTCATCGGAAATCAGAGAGTTTGGCAGAATTGTATAAATGCCGGATTAAATGCCGGGGTAGCATTTTTAACTTGGTCCAGCTTTTCCACTAATTTTAATTAATTTTCTTACTCGCAAGCTTGCTAGAGTTTTAAAACTTTTTTCGCCATTTTTTTCAATGCCATGCGATCTTCCCACAATGCCTTCGCGATTAACCAGTAGATTGTGTGCGACATAATAAGCACCCCTGTGCTAATATCTAAACCTCATGGTGGTTGAGTTTTGTACATGATTTTTTGTTAAATCAAGAAATAATCTGTCTCTCTGCAACGGGCCATAATCCTGTAAAAAAATCCCATCCCACCCCCAGTAAAAAAAAAAAGACGTTGACTAATGGAGAAAAAAAAAAGAGCAGGTGGAAAAGAATCTCAATGATTGGTTGAGCAAGGATAGGTCGACGGAGCGTCGTCGTTATAGTCACAATTAATTGGTTTTGCGCTACAATCATTTTTGTTTCTTTCATTATTTGATGAGGTAAAGTGTGAGTAGTGGCAATTCAGAGATTAATTTCTAGAAAATACAATGTAGGATTTGCATTTGTTTATTTATTTGTGTGTGTTATCAGACACTTGCCTTTTCCAGTTCTATCGTATCTTCCTAACGTGAAACAAAAATAAACACTGACTGTCCATTGACATAAACACAGACAAAAATTCCAAATTCCTTAGATTAAAATCGAAGAGCCGTAATCTGCAAACATGTGTTTCGAAAAGCAGGTCTTGAGCTACAATCCAGATCTGATGAAAATTTCTGGAATACAGATGCGTGTATTATCCCTGTAAATGCAACTTTGATAGATCAGCCCGCTTGTAATTTCTTTTGAAACCGTCAGCTGTTTTGACTAAAGAGACAATCTCTCACTATCTTGACTAGACTCCGTTGTTTACACTTCATTATCTTCTCTGCAATCCACCCAAAACAACCTTTTGTGGCTGTTAATGAAAACACCTTCTCTTTTGTCACCGAGAAGCCTCAGATGTTCCTCGTGTGTCATCCTTTCATTCCCCGCAGCCGTTTGATTGGCTAATGGGGGAGTTTGTGCTGGATGCAGATTTGGGCTATTTGTCATGGCTTGGCTTCTCCAGACGTGATTGATGTTTAGGCCGCTGGTGATGAGCTGCGGCTTCAATGATTCTTTATTAAAACACCATCCGACCTGACGTGTACATATTAAAATTGTTACTTAAAGCAAATCCTCAAAGTGGAAACAACAGACTAACTGCTGGCAAACCATATTGATCATTCTGACATCCCACTTATGAATTTTTGAAGGCGGTAGAATGAGGTGTGAAACAGGAATTGAAGGTGGAGCAGTATTCAAGTGAAAGTGTGAAGAAGGAAGTGGAAAATAAAATAAACGTATGTTTCATGCATATATTTCTTCATCAGAGGCTCAGTTTAAAGTCTTTGTATTAGCCCAGGGCAACGCTGTTAGATTTACCAGTGGTTCAAAGGGAAGGTTAAACTCTCAAAAACACTTTTTTTCCCTGCTTATAATTTGCTTTTATGATTTTTATGTTTTCCTACGTTTTAGGTACACTGAAAAAATGGTCTCATTAGATCAAAGTAAACATTTTGCATCAACACCTAATAACTTTACTTTGGATCAAGTTAACAGTTTTACTTTAAATGGAATTAACTATTCACTACTTAGCCAACGCAATAAACATCTTTGAATCAAATTAAGTTTTTAAAGTTTTTCAATTGCTCCTTTTTACAACAAAACTAGATCATGTAAACGTGTTCATGATTTATTTTAACGTTTAAAAGAGTTTAAAAATTGCCTACTGCACATGCAAGCTTCTCATTGGCCAATAAACAAGGTCTTCTCAACACCTTGACCAAACAACATGTTTACTTTATTTTAAGAAATGTATTTACTTTACACTACAAGACTTTCTTTTAAATCAAAGCAAGCATTTTAAATTACACTGATGGCTAGGCAGAAAATTAAACGTTTTAAGTTATAAAAGTTATATTTAAGTTATAAAAATACAAGTATAAAAACTTCTTTAGAGTAACGACACACCTTTTGCTTTTTTTTCAGTGTACCTAATTTTCAGTGTAAATTTTTTTTATACCTTGTAATCCACCACCCTTATCCCATTTAGTATTTTTAATATTGTTTTATCAGACAGCTTGGTAAGAGCTTGATTCTGATCCAAATTAACAGGCAAAAAGCTCTTAGAAATACAGATGCAAGCAGTGAGTGCGGGGTTACGTCTTTTAATCATCAGCAAATACGATTGAATAAATATAGAAAATTGTCTATAATTAATTATTTGAATTTCTGTGAATTTTCTAAAGAAGAAATGTCTATGATGTCATCAGGTGGACAAGCAGTCCAATTTTTTGTAAGCATATTAAATACAGATGTATACAAATAGAATTAAATAGAATTATATCATACAAATATGGCATCACAGAGCTTTCCCACAAAAAATAGCAGAGTAAAAAATCTAGTAATAATAATAGTCCCTACAATAGCAACGGGGTTTCAGTCTTTCAGGCTTGAACCCATAATTAGAGACGTCCTGTTGCGACGACAAAACATGCTTTTCTTGGCCATGTCGCTCTTCTATACATTTCTTTGAATTAAATGTATTTCTAACCCCACTTGGTAAAGAGCTTAAGTCGTCTGGATGGGGGAAGAGTATTTGTTAAGTGATCCCCATGGCCGTGGGCAAAGACCTAAATCTATTCTGACATAAGCTTAGAGCCTGTAATCCTATTATTCCCATCTGATCCTGGGCTCAAACACAAAAAACAAGTCACATTTCTCAACCAAGTTGGAATATTGTTTTATTGCGTTGCCTTGCATCTGGACTTTAGCCATTTTTCTTCATAGTCAGCATTTCGTGGTAAGAGGCATGACATATGGTGGGATATTCTCTCTCTCTCTCTCTCTCTCTCTCTCTCTCTCTCTCATTTAGCAAATTCCGCCTTATGTAGAATAAATTAGTGGGGGTCTTTCCCCCAATTTTAACTCCCGGTCGGAGCTTTTCTGTGTACAGATTGCATAATCTCACCATACTTGTTGGTTTCCATTGTGCCTTCATCATATAAACACAACCATATACAAGCATTTATGACAAAATGAGTCTGATTGATCATTGATGTGAGAGAATTAATTTTAGTGTTTATCCGGCTCTGTGATTGGTTGGCCACCATGATGTATGCCCCGCCTTCAAGCCCAGACTTGCTAGGAGTGGCTACATCCTGATGTGACTCTGAAATGGATGGACAATGGCATGGATAAGAACACACACTCACACATGATCACCATGATGATGATGATGATGATCGTCATCATCATCATTAAAGGACATTTTGAATTGAAACTCTTGCTTTTATGGCTGAAGCAGTTCAGACTTTTCGGAACCAAAATCTCTTCTCTTTTCATTCTCTTCTCCTTCTTTTAAATGCCTGAGCTGTGACTGAAGAACTTTAGAATTATATATTACCTGACTGATTTGCTGTTCATTGATTCTCTCTCTCTCTCTCTCTCTCTCTCTCTCTCTCTCTCTCTCTCTCTCTCTCTCTCNNTCTCTCTCTCTCTCTCTATCTCTCTCTCTCTCTCTCTCTCCCTCACTCTCATTTATGTGGCCTTCACCATAGTCTTTCTCCATTTCACTGTGAAAGGAGCCAATCAAAAAGGCTTAGAGATTTTACTGGTTTTTGATTCCACGGGTCATATATTGCTCAATGTGAAGACTAAACTCGTATTACTAAATCCCAACCACAAACACATCCACACACCGAGACTATGTATGAGTTGCTGATTCATAAAAAATGAAAAATACAGGGAAAACGAACTGTAAAACGAAGACAAAGAAACGTTCATTTACTGAGGACCAAGACTTCTAACTTCTCAATTATTTATGAAAAAATCCCAGGCTAAAATGTAATTAACTGCTGTAATTATGTATTTCGGACGGCGTACTATTGAGTCGCTTTCAGCTGCTTTTACATTTTTTTTCAAATAGCACTCAACTTCTTGGCCACACCACATCCATTATGCCAATTAGCTATTGTGACAGTTAATTTAATATAATTAATAATAATGCTAATATTAGATTGGAAGAGACGATGGGAAAAAGCGCCTCACTCTGTCGAGAGAACAAAACTAGATTCTGCATTTATTCATGTCCTGCCACTGTCACCGATAAGCTAAAAGAATCTGGAGCAGGCTTCATTGAATGGTGAAAGTATTGTCCCTCACAGACCTTCTGAGTGACCCCGAGAAAAAAAAAGTGGAGAATTTCAGTAAATGAAAAGAAAAAAGGAGTTCTCCATAAATACAGAGCAATGCTCCGAAGTACATTAACATTGATTTTCTGATTACAGAGTCATTCAGTGGCTTGATCTATAAAACTCAATCATAGCTTATGGTCCGCGTATGTCTGCTTTTAAGAGGGTGGATTACACATCCATTAATGAACCTGAGTGGATGCTTTCAGACTGAGAACGACGTTCCATTTACACTGCTGAAAGTTTCACAGAACTTCCAGCACAGGCTTGAAATAGTCTATTGAGTTGTTGAGTGTTGGCACTTCGGTGAAAATCTCCGACTGCTGTGGATGCCTTTATAATCCATGACCACGTTAAATCTGCTGTATACATGAAACTATTCTTGAAATTTTTTTGCAGTCACAAGCCACATATTGATGTTATACATATTGATGTTAGTGTGCGAAGACCATCGACCATTCGTTATGGCTGGTTAGCAATCCCTTATCAAACTAGTTGGACAGTTGTAGACCATTCAGGAAATTAATACAATTAAATATGTAATTTAATAGTATACAATACCGTATATATGCGAATATAAGCACACTCCTGATTTTTCAGCCACAAAATAAAAATACCCAATTTGTTTTTTTTTGTTTTTTACATTTCTGATTTAATTACATTAATATTCTTTTTTTTTTTAATAAACCTAACTTGTAATTTGTATCATTTTTATATCATTTCACCTGAATGGTAGATAACAAAAAGTCGATTCTAATGGTCAGAATCTCATTTCCCAATTTTTCTTCCTACCCCAAACAATTTTTCTTCATTTAACAATTGAGAAGTTTCGCTGCAAACCTCAGCTGAAAGTTCCAATTATTTGTAAAGATTTTCTCTCAGATGCAGGTCGTCTCGGAAAAAGTGGCAACTATGTTTATGTAGGAACTGCAACTATGTTGGAAATCAAAAACCTCTCTGAGAAGGACAACTAAACCCAGGAAGAACCATCTCACTGGTGCAATTTTTTCTTCAGACATTCTATCTTCATGAGTCTGAGAGGCTTCATGAATGTCGTCTCCTGATATGTTGTGTTGCTGTCGGAGCTGGACTTTAGTATTCCAAATGCAAAGTGTTTCCAGAATGAATTGACTCACCAGTTGAGCTGTGCTTAACTGTCTGACTCCTTTAGCTTGTTAAAGAAGAGTCAATACTTAAAACTAGATGAAGAGCTTACTCAATAATCTAGAAGACAAGAGTGACCCGCTTCACCTCGTCACCAAACCTTTCTAACGATTGAAGTTGTGCTCTTTATTTCACATCTGACACTAGTGAGGTTGTTCATCTACGGGGAATTGTGGATCTGCGTATGCTGTCTGCTGACTATATTAAGACGAGATCGCTGTACTTCAAAAATCATATAAGTGCAAAATTTGCTTTGACTTTATGCCAAGGACGTTCTTCAGCTTGACTTTGTCTTGATGAGGTCTGTGCTTCAGCTTGATGAAGTCGTCAAGGCTGACTTTGTTAAAAAAAGGTCAAAGAAGGCTGTGTAGCGAAGCAGCAAACCTTGGGAGATTTCCTACACCCTTTTTGTCCTTTAGGATTGGTTTTTGACCCTGTAATGGAAGGACTATAGTAAATCAAGGACGGGTTGGAATTGACTTGTCCATATGGAGGTATTCAAATCGAGCTACTGAGATTATAAATTGCTTGTTTTTAGTTGTTGGGCTCTGGGTGAATTCACACAAGCTGTAAAATAGCAGTCCATACTTGGATTCTTTGACTGAAAGCAGCAGTTTCAGTCCGAATGTGAACTGGAATGGCAGGTGTCTGGGGGCCGGAATAGCACACAGAGTTCCCTACTGGCTGTTGTTGTGTGCTGGTAAGCGCTCGGGTAATGGTGTGGTATGGCTGATGTAATTTGCTGTAACAGATGCCAAACACAGTTGGCGGCGTGTGTTGTTGTGTTGACGGCGATATTGTTGTGACCGGAGCCACTTTTACTCTCCGGTGTGTTTTAAAGCAGGTAACCCTTGATGAGACTTGATGAGTAAATATTGGTGTGTACGTGCTTGTGTGAACTCCGCATAGACCTGTCCAAACACACTGACTCTTGAGCAAACATCCTGTGGATTCACTACACAAAGCTTTCTTGCATTAATACAAATCCATATGCAGTATATTGTCACTTGTTTGCTCATATTTTTCTGCTGTGCTTTACTATAGCTAAATTATGTTTGTGTTTATGTTTGTTTGTCTGTTTATACAGGCTTTTAGGCCAAACTGGGACCCACTTGATTTAATTTGTAAATTAAATATATTTGTAAATTGTTAATTAAAATAACAGTTTGGGCACTTGAGGAGACTTTTGTCTGGGCCACACAACTTGGAGAGTCAAGTAGAGATTATAGGGTTTACAACTAGTATCTATGAGCATGACTTCACTGTGTGTGTGCAACTTGACTGGATGATTAAAAGCAGAGCTCAATTTTAATATGGTCCCCAGTGGCCATATTGACAAAATCACTTTCATATCATTTACTGTATGTAATGTGCATGTGAAACTGCCAAATGCAGTATGTAAGTCCAGACTGACTCTGGTAAAGTCCAGAGTCTTTGTGCCAAATATGCAAGGGATCTTTCTTCCCCAAGTTTCAAATATTTCTGGCATAAATGGATGACTTTCTATATTTTCTAAAGTTTAAGTTCTTCAAAGAGTAACTCTTCAGCATTGTATTATTTTTCAGCGTAGTTACACCCAGGAGTCACCTTGAAAACCTACCCGCCTCACAACTTGGCAGGTGTAAGTTATGTATTGGCTTCTCTCCGCTGGACATACGAGCATATGAGGACACTGTATTGCAAGCCTTGGCCAGAATTATGTTGGAAACAATGTGAAGAACAACGTGAAGAACTATTCAATTGCCCAGCAACCGTCTAATTGTGGGAATAGGAAAGAGGTGAATTTGTCAATATGGCGACCAGGGACCATATCATAATTGTGCTCTGCACTTAGCAACCCAGTCAGTGAAATGAACATGCACAGACCCGGAGCAGTGGGCAGTCTTATGCCATGTCACCCAAGGGGAGGTGGGGGCGACCGAGTATCTTGACCGAGGTCACTCCAGACCAGGATTTGAATCTGAGTAAAAGATCTCAAAAGAACTACCTAACCTTGGATCCTACTCCCTACTCCCTACGCCAACTCCCTACTCCCTTTCTCACTCCTTACCCCTGGACCCTACTCCCTAACCCAACTCTATACTTCCTTTCTCACTCCCTACTCCTGGCCCCGACCTCCTTCCCCAACTCCCTACTCCCTTTCTCATTCCCTACCCCTGGCCCCTACTCCCTACCTCAAATCCCAACCCCCTTTCTCATAACCATGGACCCTACTTCATTTCCCTACCCCCTTTCTCACTTCCTAACTCTGGACCCTACTCCCCACACCAACTCCCTACTCCCTTTCTTACTCCCTACCCCTGGAGCCCTACTCCCCACCCCAACTCCCTTTCTCACTCCACACCCCTGGACCCTAATCCCTACAACAACTCCCTTTCTCACTCCCTAACCCTGGACCCTACTCCCTTTCTCACTCCCTTCCCTTGGACCCTAATCCCCACCCCAACTCCATTTTTCACTCCATACCCCTGAACCCTAATCCCTACCTCAACTCCCAACTCTCTTTCTCACTCCCTAACCCTGGACCCAACTCCCTTTCTCACTCCCTACCCCTGGACCGTACTCTCGTCCCAAACTCCATACATACCCCTGGACCACAACAGATCACAACGTTTACACTACACTTGCCTCACAAGGAAACCTGTTGCATGCCGATTTAGTCTGAGTACAGTCCAGATGCTGTCAATGCGGCTAGGGAAGACTTGCAGGAGCTAATGGTGGAGGTCTTGGGGTCAGAGTGGATGCCTGTTTTTGGATGTTGTCATTGTAGTAAACATTACACACCTTGGTCTCTCAGCCTTTTTTGACAATGGAAACTTGGCATCTTCCTTTAGCAAAGAGTCCAGAGACTGGTGCTGGCAGAGCTGATGTAAATTATTCATGAAAATCAGTTGCAATGATCCGTCCATACTGACATTTTGGTGCATTTATTTGCATATTTTGGCCTTGTTTACACAAGCAAAATATTCCCAGGCCTACAAAAGAAAATCACCGGCCCCGAAACAAGGTGCCACGGAGAGGCTCTTCCTCATTTGCTCTTCCAAGCTGAAACTCACACAACCTAATCTCAAGACTGCCCTGTCACTGCTCCTGACTCGCTTGAATTAGACTGCGTTTGTAAAAGTGTAGAAAATGTAGCCGTCCAGCTGTTGTGCTGACATTCTAGAGGTTTTTACCTCAGATGTGGCGTTCTTGTGGCCTGGCATATGCTCGCAGCTCTAGAGAGGATTTCCTGGAAGTTACTTGGTGCTTCACTCAAGCTGCTGGTTTAGACGGTGGTATCTTAATGATGTCCTTTGGGAAAGTCTCTACCTGATACCACCTCAACGCCATGTGACCTCCTGTTTATAATGCAAGAGACTGCCAGCTGATCCTTTTCCGTGCACACACACACACACTGACGCAACACATCGCAAGTGTTTACTTAAGTCACAAAAACTGCACAATTATGCAGCAATCTGGTCTCCATGCACACAATCATCATACCACCCATTCCTGAGCATTGACAAAAACAGGCATATGCTATGTTCTGCACTTGAAAGGCTTTTCAAACGGCTGTAAAAACGCTTATGGAATGCGAATTTGTGCATTTGGCAGACACTTTTATCTCTAAGCGAATTAGATTGCTCGTCTCTAAAAAGAAAGTGTGTGTTTTATTAACTGTATTGAATGGAAAGTACTGCTGATCGGAGCATTGCTTACACAATAGTCTTCTGTTTTAATATATAAATATAGAATACAAATAGTTACCCGGCTGTGAAATATTGTCAAAGAGTCCAGTGAACAATTTTAAGCAATTCAACATCGGCGTTGAAAGTACATTTTATTTATATATTTTTATTTATTCATTTTTTTGGTTGACTAACACATAAAATGAGAATTCAATCATTGTTTTTACGCATTAATATATATATATATATATATATATATATATATATATATATATATATATATATATATATATATATATATATATATATATATATTATCCCATTATCATGTGTATTTATTTATAATAAATATATATATATACACATGCAATTAAATTAAAATGCCTTTATTTTCCACACAGCAGGGAAATTGCATGTCACAACAGCAGACTGAATATATAGAGGAACAAGTATACCACGGTGTATAAATAAACACATCTATATGAAAAATAAATAAGTACCTTAATAAGCATGCATATATTAACATAAACATAAATGACACTGCACACACACTATAAATAAATAAATAACCATAACCATATAACACCGCACTCGTTTTAATGAACATAAACACAAATAAAAGAAACAATAAATAGCCCTGCATAATATATAAACATTCATGCGTATATAAATGAACAAAATATCATTATTATACAAGTTATTATTTTATGATATGTTTTTATTCAAATACATATTGATATACATTACTTATTAATATATAACATCATAATATTATTTATTTAAAAAATGTTCACCTTTCATCAGACCATGTGATTGTTACGACTCATGTGACAAAGGCTCATGGGAAATGTAGTCCATGTACCAGTTAATCTAAATCTTAATTTTACCTTTATATGAATTTTTTGTGTATGTTGTTATCCAGACTGTAGTTCTTCCAAAACATCAATCCAGACGTCACGAACCCTGCCGTTTCTCACTGACTTTGCTGTCGTTTAAAGAGTGGGCGTGGCAGCTCTGAGGGTGATTACAGCAAGAACCTGTTGACTAATTAGAGCTGTGAAAGGTTACAGACAGAGAGAAGAAAATGGCAGGCAATTAAAACTCCCCATCAGTCGGTTGCAACTCTTTCTGCTCAGCTTCACACATCCTTAAGACTCATTTTGGCTTCATCACCCATTTGCGATGATGCAGAGAGGCTAAGACATGCTTCACGTTAGAAACACCGTAGAGATCAAACTTTAACAACCACACGAGTGGAGATCTGAGCGCTGAGACTCTTCTTTCTGTGTAGGGTGAGATGAAAGCCAGACGTTTAAGGTGTGTGTTCTGTCGTTAACTCTTGCTGTAATTATCAGCTTTTTTTGCGTGAGAACACAGTGATTGGGTTAGTAGAATCTGAATGCGCACACGTGCACACACACACACACACACACACACACACACACAGATATATATATACAGTTTATACATATATACTGTATATACTGTTGATACAATTGAAATAATATAATACTATAGACGGATATATGTCGTATTTACACGAATTTGAGCACCCTCCTGAATCTTCAGGCACAAAATAAAAATTACAAAAAAATTATTTATTTTTTTTACATTTCGTGTTGTAATACAGTTCTTATTACATTAATATTCTCATAAACATACTGTTTTTCTTTATTTAAAAAACCTAACTTGTGACTCGTATTTATATCGTTTTACTTGAATGATGGATAACAAAAGGTCGATTCTAGTGATCAGAACTTCATTTCCCAAGAGTCTTTGCACAAATCCGCACATTCACAAAGCAACTGCGTGAGGACTGTAGATCTCTCTGTTTATCTGACGCCGGGTGAAGAGAACCGAAGCGAATGATTATTATCCCCTGTTTAGGGGAGTTGTGGTCCAGTGGTAGGGGACATGGACTCGTGTCCGAAAGGTTGCAGGTTCGAAACCCTACTACGGGTTCTGCAACTAAGTGTCCTTGGGCAAGACACTGAACCCCACATGCCGCCCGGGTGCCACGATTTAAGGCTGCCCACTGCTCCGGGTTTGTGTGTGTTCACTTCACTGTGTGTGTGTGCACTTTCACGGATGGGTTAAATGCAGAGCACCAATTCAGTATGGTCCCTAGTGGCCATATTGCCGTCACCTCACTTCCTTTAGCAGACCGAGCATTTTGATTTTGTCTGTTTTGGTTTTTGCTTTGTTTTCAACAGATGGTTTTGCAGTTTCCGTTTGTTGTAATATTAATGACTGTATATAGTTTAATCTTATTTCTTCCAGTGTTTTTTGTCCTTATTAAGTGTTTAGACGTGTTTAATGTTTCTTTATTTCTGTTATTAAGCCAATAAAAGCTTCTACTGTATGCACGTCTGCCTACGCATTATTTAAAGACGCACACGCACCGCTGCATAAAGACGACCTGTTTCCGTTTATTTGTGATTAAACAGAAAATTGGTGCGTACATTTGAAATCGGCGATTATAAACACCCCCCAAGTTTTTGAGCATCGAAAAAAAGATGTGCTTATATTTGCGTAAATACGGAATAAATAAAGAGAGAGAGAGAGAGAGAGAGAGAGAGAGAGAGAGAGAGAGAGAGAGAGAGAGAGAGATGGGGAAACAATTTGGTGAGAAAGAAATTGGGGAAAACTGGTAGAAAATTTACGAATGGGTTTATTTGTATTTATATATATATATATATATATATATATATATATATATATATTATATTATTATAATTTTTTTTTATAAAGGCTTACTATTATTCCTTTCATAGAATTTTTTTTTTTTTCTTCATTGAGTCATCCTTGACATCATTGCGTAGGTCAGCTACTAAGCGTCTGAAGCCGACTGTAGATATAACCTGAGGCTGTATGCTTATGTGAAAGCAAGTAAATGCCAGGTTATCTCTGCTATCTCTGAAAGGTTGAACCCCTAAATCGCCTCGGGCTGGTATCGGGTCTGTGCGAATCTTCCAAAAAGCATTAGTTATTCTGCAACAGTTGAAGGTGCCAGGACCAGACCACTTCACTAGCACAGGCAATGATGCGTGTGGTTTGCCTATGACTCCTGCCTGCCTCGCGTGATAAGAAGAGCCCAGCACACCTGAGAGGAAAAAACAACAGAGAGAGAGATAGAGAGAAAGAGAGACAGAGAAGGTATGAGATGAGGGTGAGAAAGCCGAGGATGGATGGACACGCTCATTTCCGCTCAGCCTAGGATCTGTCAGCGCACCCTCGCTTGGGAAAAGAGGGTTGATGCCGGAGTCAAAAGAGGAGGAAAAGCCAGTCAAAAGAGCTTTGGTTAAGAATTACTTTAGAATAAAATGAAGCGTGACTTAAATGAACCAAAGCTTTAAAAGGGTGAAAGAACTGGGAGAAAATGTTCAGTTCCTAAAGCCCGGCTCCAGACCCATTTGTATTTAATTTTAGACACTTTCATACATATTCAAGTGGAGTTGAATGGACCTTCAGTCACTCACACGTTTTATTTTTTTTTTCTTCTTCAGCCACTCGCAGATTGTCTGAAACACTCTGGCAGATAAATTAAAGAACATTTAGATTTTAAACGCAATTTCCTTCAATACGAACATGCCTCTCTTCCACCTCTGTTAGATCAGACTTCCCAAGCGATGACTTGATGACTTCTAACACCTCTGCTGCTTTTGGTAATTGCACACACTTTACATTTCACTTTCGCAATGAGTGCATAAAAATAATTCAGACATTAGAACGTGAAAACGGAAATATATCACAAATATCGTATTTACGCGAATATAAGCATATTTTCAATTTTAGCAGCTCAAAAACTTGCAGGGTGATTTTAATCGCCGATTTCAAATATTCACATAAATATAAGTGCTCATTTCTTCAAGCTAGCGCTTCAAAACGAGGCCAGCACGCTGCAAAAGCTTCAGAGCAAACAGAAAACAGTTAAAAATTAAGAAAAGCTACACAGAGAAAAACATGACTGTACTAATATTTACATCTAACAAAAAACAATCTCAGTCAGTTTTACTCTATGCTCTTTTAGCGCAAGGCTCATGGGAACCACTGAGCAGCAAAGCATGATGGGAGACATTGTTCTGATGGCTAGAAAAGATTATTGTTTTAATATTTTTTAAGGAAAACTGCATTGAAGAAATACGAGCCACACGTTAGGTTTGTTAACAATAGAAAAAAAAATGTATTTTAAAGAGAAAATGTACGTATTTTAGCCAGAAACACATTTTTTTTTTTTTTTTTGTGTCTGAAATTTCAGGAGGGTGCTTATATTAGTGTTCATACAGTTTAAATAACCTCTTTTTTATTTTAGAGGCTCAAAAACTTGAACTTCTAATTGCCAGGCTATTGGCTCTGACCAGAAGAGCAAGCTAAATCGCGAAAGTGGCCACTAAGGGTTCTAGGAGGTGGAGTTTTTATCACTAGAAAATATTTTTCTAACTATTATTCAAGTAAATCGACATTGAAACAAAGTCACAAGATAGAAATCTAGGGGGGTTAGACCCCAATATAGTTTTGTTAAAAAAGACAAAATAGTATTTTCAAGAGAAAATGTACGTCATTTTGCCAGAAATATAAAAAAAAATAAATTTTTGGTGCTTATATTTGCAGAGTACTTATATTCACATCAATATGTTCAGCATTAAGAAACACATATTATCACGGTGGAGAATAAAGTATAAGGTGAGCAAACACACAGGTAAGTGGAGGGTGGTAGGGTTGATTAATGGACGACCCTGTTCCCTCCACAGTGCCGGCTCCAGACTGCCAGCAACCCTCCATCCGGGGGGCCATGTCTGTCTCTGCATGCCCACTAGAGAGGCATCTGTGTGGGATGCAGTGCTGCCAGCTCCCCTGCTCAGCCTCTTCATCATCCACTTCAACCCCTGCACGGCTCCGGCAGGAAGCCTCTCAAAGAAGGCAAAGGGGGGGATGGAGAGGCAGAGAAAACAGCTTAAAAGAAAATATATAAAAAGAATTACTTAGAGAAGCCGACGTATAGCGCTCTCGCACAAACTTTGTGGTTGATGATCGTTTTTCCATTACGCGGAGACACAAGGTTATACATCAGAGGCTGCGGTGTTTGTTCGTCTGATAAATGACTCTGAAAACAGCCGCTGTTTAGTCTCGGCTTCATCCTCGGAGAACTAATATCAACATCTTTATTCCCGGTGACTATGGTGCAAGTGTGTTTGATAGATTATTATGATTCGTGATCTGTGGTTAGTCCTTCAAATGAGTCACTGCCGCAGAACACATATAGTGATGAAACCCTGTTACGTAGGTGTAAGATAAGAATACAACACACTAAAGTAAGATTATACTATTTACGTGTGATAAAAGTGCCCATAGTCACAATGCGCGACTGTTCCAATATCACCACTTAGATTCTTCTTGTTTGAATTTTGCATTTTTTACGTGTATAATGATCATTATTTAATCATTTTACTTCTAAATTCACTCATTTGTAGTTCTTAGAAGCAGAAGCCAAATCCCACATCTGTGGGCGGGTCTACAATTGATTGGCCGACCAATCACAAAGTGAGGAAAAAAAGACAACGGCTAATTTAAAACTAGAAAATTTCAATTTAATTTAATAAAAAAAGTACATTGCATTTTTTCGGGTTTCCCTGATTATGAGACGCTGTTACGCGCTTTTTTGTTACATTCCACATGTAAAAACTGCTACATTTGCAACGTGGCAAATTTCACTTTTTTTGCAACTACAACAGTGTCTGATTTGTAAAATAAATCCAAGTGTAATCCATTATCTGTCTAATTTAGTTCTTTTTTTTACATAAATCAGCCACTATCTTTACAGTGTGTATATAATTTACAAGCACGTGTTTGTTAAATGATGGGTGTTTTTAATTTCATCCAATGGCTTTTTTAATATGGGTCTTAAAAATAAAACATTTATGTTTAATTATCCCAAATCGAAAGAGATTAAAGGTGCTCTGAAATAAAAATGGATCTCGATGGAGTAGAATGTGTGTTTGGATATCCACCATTGACTTGTCAAGACTAATGCTGCTTTCAGCTTATTAAAGATTAACAGGGAGCAGCGGCGAAACAGCGAGCTTTGTTGATTCACCTTGAACATAATGAGTCCATGCGAATCTGCTGTTGGCGTTGAGGAAAAAAAAATTGCTTTTCTTTCATCGTCCCAACTTAATTTTTGTAGGAACTCGTGCTCATGAAAGAGATGAATGCTGATTACAAGCAAGGAACCTGTTGTGCTGACCTCGGCTGAGGAACAAAAGCATGAACTCAAAAGCTCTGTGGGACAAAGCTGAGCCGTAGGAGTGTCATGACTTGTGGGATCCCAGAAGAGTCCAGGTTTGAAAACAGGTTCATTCCGACACTTCACAATGCGATCACGGGCACTCGAAGTCTCCAAAGGCATTGAAAAGACAAAACACACTGGCGTGATTGAGTTCACTGTGTCAACTTGCTGAAAACCACATTGAGATTATATGTTTTACACAGTGGGTTGTGCGAGACGTCTTCACGACTTTTCGAGAAATAGGTTGAGCAATTCATGCATTTGTTTTTTTGCGGGAAAAAACTCGAGTTTACGTCTATTTTCTGAATAGTTTTTTTTCTATTTCTGGGTTGTGGGGAGCTAGAGCCAATCACAACAACTCTACTTGACGGACACACACACACCGGATGGGTAGCCAACAAATCGCAGAACTAGACTCAGATATGCACATTCACACTCTTATAAATATGGACAATTCAAAATTGAAATACTGCAAATTGACCTATTTTCAAAGTTGAAAAATATTTTTAAAATACTTACTTCTGCTTGGCTTATTTGTTGTAATCATCGTATAACAATATAATGACACACACACACACACACACACACACACACACACACACACACAGTTTGGTTTAGGACACTTATATGCATAATAAAAGGCCCCTGGGTCAAATTGACCCACGAACATTATTAATGTTCTTCTGCAACCAACACAATAGGAGGGTTAACACAAAGAAAAAATGTTTTCTTTACAAGAGTGGTAAATCGAGAGGAAAACAGAATTCAAAATAGCGTTTTTCTTCGTCTGTGTAGTTAAGCTAGTTTCTGTCTTTGATTTTCAGAAGAACTTTGTGTTCAGTGTGAACAGAATGACTCATTTGAACAGACGGATGCTTTTTTTTTTCCATGTATGACCTCAGATTTCAGATTTCACTTCAGAGACGAAAAAATAACCCAAAACAATTATGGGTTTTTATATTTATGAACATAAAAATTAATTAATGGTCCGGATTGGTGGTATTTTTTTTTTTTTTTTTTTAGATTTAACTTACACCTGCCAGGTAAAAAAAAAAAAAAGATAAATAAATAAAAACATTAGTCACAAAAGAAAAACAGTTATTTCCAAAAATAATTTAATTTCCATAAAACTACATTTACCAAATACCTTTAGTTTGTATTAAAACTTGGGCCAAAGTTGGAATCTCATTGGAATTAAACCTGAATTATGAGCTCCACAGCGGCTAACCGTCGACCTCCCCAGGCAATGGCAAATAATAAGCAGCGCGGACAATGATGGATGGCCACTCGGAGAGGATAGACATACCAATTGTTCTTGTGATAATGGTTTCTCTTGAAGTGGATTAATCAGACCATCAGACTCTTTTTATGTGAGTGCATACATGTCTCCATAAAAAAATGTGGAATGATTATTAGACCGCAATCTATTGCTCGGAGACTTGGCAGTCTCTTAATGGGAAACAGTGGCTAAAGAGATGTCACCAATGTTGTTCCGCGCTAAACAATCACACAGATGTTTCCCAACCCGAGACAAGCTCACAAACCCAATAAAACCACACCGTAGATGTTCCACCGTAGCACGACAGCAAGTCTTCTCCTGGTAGACTAATGGAAATCTAATTGTGCATTCAGGACAACTCTTTTCAAAAAAGCTTTCAATAGTTCATCTAATCCAGACCCTTTTAACAGTTTAAATTAACTTTGAATTCACAGTGACCTGCTTTGACAATACACAGCTCACTATGGATTATGTCACGTCACTTTCCTGCTTATTCAGACCGAAGAGAGCGCCGGAGCGCGAAAACTGCAGTGCAGAGCCGCAATTGGCTGTCTATCTGACCCAGCAAAACGCAAGAACCAAACTGTCCTGATTTCTCCAGTGGCACCACGTCTGGGTTTTTGATAGAGATATCAAACGCGATTACTGGATCCGCTCTTGCTCCTTGGTGTGTGATCACACATTATGAAAGCTTTATTGGGAGCATCAACCAGATTAGCTGGGGAAGCTGTGGGGGGCGTGCGATGGGGCTGTGGGCCGCAAACCAAAATCTGGTCTTCATCTGACTTCAGAGCTCCGCGTCTTACCTCCGGGTCTCCGAGACACGCTCGCAGCCGCACCATACTGACTTCTTCATCTGTTCGCACTGATATGTGAACCCTCGTCCCTCGAGCCACGGCGAGTGCGCAAATCTCCTGCTCGGGGTTTCGCATCGATGCCTCATAAAAAATAAAGGGCCTTGAAATTAAACCCAGCCCGGCTTTAACCCTCCTGTTATGTTCTTTTCAGAGGAACATCAATAATGTCCGTGGGTCAATTTTATTATGCATATAAGAGTCATGAACCAAAAAGTTCCCCAAAACTGTGTGTGTGTGTATGAGACAGTTGTGTATTATGTCTCATTGTTGCAAAGAAAGAAATAGTATTTGAACTTTCTGACTCTTTTCAGCTTCCATTTTGTCTGAACAACAGTATGTGTAATGTTCAGATGTAGCGAGCGTTACAAACACGTCAACTGAAACATTATTTGTTCATATGTAGGTTACGCTAACTAAGACAAGAAGGAGAAGATTCAAAGTGGAAAAAATACTTTTAAGTATCTTATATTATTTTTCAACTTTTAACACAGGTCAATTTGACCCGAACATTATCTTTGTAACATAAACATGTAGCGGGCGTTACAAATATGTCAACTGAACCATCATTTGTTCAAGATTCGATTTGAAAAAATACTTTTAAGGAATTTTTTTCAGTTTTCAACTTTAAACACGTCAATTTAACCCAAACAGTATCTTTGTAACATAAACATGAAGCGTGGTGTTACAAATATGTGAACTAAATCGTTATATTTTTTCAAGATAATTACACTAAAAAGGCCAAGCAGGAGAAGTTTCAAAGCAAACAAATACTTTTAAATATTTTTAAAATATTTTAAAACTCTGAAAACATAAAAGAAGGGTTAATTGTTCACAGTAAAATCCAAAGGGCGGTCCGCAGCCGTGCTGGTGTGGGGGGTTTAGACACAAACACACACTCTGGGAGAGCAGAGCACGCCAGTGTGATTCCGATCTCCCGCTTATCTCTGTTTGTTTTCATTTAGATCAGTATCTCATCCACTGTGGCAGCCCCTGTTATCTCCCTGGAGCTACACAGTTCTCGCCTCCTGTTCCACCATTTGGTTCTCTTCAGCTCCACCATTGCCTGCTCCTCAAAAGAGTCAGTTCATCCATCCGACATGATATAGATGCGCCTTCTGTCGGCTTGATAATTGAAACGGTGCTCTGTTCAACTCTCGGACTTTCAAGTGTCACCAAAACTTGCTAGACAAAGCTTGACTGCGATTCTCCACGCTCAGATGCTTTATGGCCTTCTAAGCACTTTGCCGGAACTTCTTTGGAGATACCCCAAGAGGCATTGACGTGCGTTTGTATTTATGCAGCATTTAGATGTGGGATGCAGCGCAGTGATGAAAGGAACTGGAGACACATGCCTGGAAACATTTCTTTCACTGGTTTTATTATTTATTTTCTGCCAGGCATCTGGAATTATAACTACACTGCACCCGACTGTTTCATTTATTTATGCTGTTTGTTTTCTGTGTCGCACTGTTTGTATTGTGTCTTAAGATGCACATGTGTGTTGCGTTTAATGTATTTTAAGGATATTTTAATGTGCCCAAAGAAAATCACTGGGTTACATTTGTACCAATTATTGACTATTCTCACGTGCAAAAATCTGTTTTTCCAAAAAAGCACATGTACAAAATTGTTGAAGAAACTGAAAATAAATGCAGAATGAATTAAACAAGAAAGCAATTGAGTGAAACAGTAACTGTGACTGTTTGTCAGAAGCGGAAATGTAACGGCAACATTAAAGTGCGTCAAACATGTTGCAGTTGATTAATTATAATTGTAATAAAGTCAGTAAACAATATAATATATATTGATATGTGCATAGTTTGGATATATGCAGCTTTATTTATGATCATGTTTATGTATAGATGCTTATGTTTACATAGATGTTTTTAAAGATGATTTATTAATTATTTTTCAACTCTCCTGCCTGGGTGGCGTTCTAATAGAGGTTTCATGGTATATGTATAAATAATTATATAAAAGTATCTCATCATCTGAAAATCCATTGGATAAGTGTCAGCTAAATAAATGTAAAATAAAGTTCACGTGCGACTCCCCACTGACACCCTTCCACTTAGAACTTTTATTTTTGGGGTAAATCTGATAAATCAGTCTAACGTGATTGGTCCTAATATCGGGGAAACAAAGGCACCACTCTGAGAAATATCGCTATCTAGTTATCACTTTTGATCTGGATGAATAGGAGAACGTGCACCCTGCTGGACGCCATTGCTCCTGGAGATGAATGGAAGCTCCCTGTGCGATTATGCTGTGAAAGAGATGTGCAGAGACGTCAATAGGGACTATCTTTAAAGACTTTCAGCGCGTTACACAAATCAGTATTGCTAATGACCGGGACAGCGACGTTGGGGCTTGGAACCAGCCGTGGCCAATAAAATTGATTTACCTGCTAAGGCAAAGATCAGCGCCATCTGAGAGAAAACAGCCCAGGAGCATTGAACAAATAATAGCGGTTTCATCCGGGCCTATTGGTGCAATACCAATAATAGCCTCAAATCAGTTTGTCGATACGGCCGCACGAAGAGCTTGTGGTCTGCTAGGATCCAGCGCGGAATCTGTTTGCTTCCATTTTGAAATTGAAATTGAAATTGAAAAGCCTTTTAATTGGTCCACAGCGGGGAACTTGCATGTCACAACAGCTGTAGACATCTGTATAGAAAAATATTAGGAAATAATCAAATAGGCAAATAAGCATGCATTTATTAACATGAACATAAGTAACACAACACACACTATAAATAAATAAACATGACCATAACACACCACACACACGTCATAATGAACAACACTATAAATAAATAGCGCTGCACATCATGTTTGGCTCCGATCCAAGTATGGAATCAGATTTATCAACATTAAAGTCAAACGTAAATTTATTTCAAAATGTAAAAACAAACAATCAAAAATGTACATTTTGAAGTGTTTGCAGAACAATTCATATAAAAAGATACATAAACTAGAAATGCCTGTGAACCAGAATCCAAAGACCGTCTATGAAGAATCTTATTATATACATTTTTATTTATCCAATGTGCAATACAGTTCTGATGTAATGGTTACTTTCTCTAAACTAATTAGAAGAAAAGCTTTATAATGAACCAGTAAAAGAACACTGCAGCCTATTTTGATTCAAACTTTATTTGTAAATATCAAGTATTAAAAGTTATTAAAAAGTTATTAAAAAATATCAAGTCTAATTTTAAAAAGATGTACACCATTTTAAAACAAAAAACAAATACAAATATTTTGGATTTCTGATATAAAAAATAAACGTCAACTACTTAAAAGTACACGTATCATATTCTCATTAGTTCCAGCGAGTTAAAATATCAATTCCCTTTAAATTCAGCTTTTAGTATAACTGTATATTTATTTCTATTTCATGTTATTTTTATTTTATTTTTGAATTTTTTATTTTCTTTTATTTTGAAAGCATTCAAATCTTTTTGATTAATTTTAATTATTTAAAAACCAATCTATTCTAAAGTATAAAAATTAAGCACCCCCTTTAGTGGGCTTTTTATTTCATTTTATTTTCAATTAATTTTATTTTTTAAACATTTTTTTTTTTTATTTTTATATTTTTTTGAAAGCATGTTTAAATACAGTAGCATTCTAATTATTAAAGCAAAACAGTCTATTCTAAAATAAGAAAAAGTAAGCACCCCCTTTAGCGGGCTGCGGTAAAATGATCAAACGTCGACCTGCTAGCAATGACAAAAAGGTTGTGGACCACTGCTGTAGACCACTGCTGTAGACCACTGCAAATGCCTGAAGACCCTAATTTCCCATCCTGGAGAACTTTCCTGAACGCATGCAGCCATGACGGCCACTCCGAGCAGATGGTTAGTCATATTTCTAAACGTGTGTGTTCGTTGGCCTGCTCACAAACGGTCCTAAAGTGACCCAGAACTGACGTGACTCGGGGAAGAGCAGAGGGAACCTGAATGGCGAGCTCTGTATGGGACTTTGTTAGCACATTTCACGCCGGGGAGGGACATTGAAGCCAACAGACCCGCGGACCATTAGCAAGCCGTTACGCTAACATCTGCTGGTGATGCGCACATTGAAAAGCATTTTGTTTTCTTTTCTCTCCAAAAAGTGTGTGATGAAAAACACTGACACGAGGTCATCTGTAAACCGCCGAGCAGGTTCTCGGCCTCGATGAAGGCAAACCCAGCAGCTTTAACGCTAGACCTCTGCTTTCCTTGTTTCGCCTGACACTCCTCTTCTATTGTCAGGACTCTGAATGTGTCGGAGATCAGGCTACAGGCTTGAATAGAGCTGGAGCTTTGCAAATTAGCAGTTCAACTTTCCTCCCATCTGAGGTATTTCTGGTGCCGTTCATCTGCCGTTTGATGAAGGAAGTTGGCGCAATTTTCGGCAAACGTGATGAACCGAGGATGATTAAGAAAAACAACAAAATGACCCCCAAAAATCGTTGCACATAAATATAGTCTGTCTCCTGAACTATCTTCTCGATCTTCACAATCGAGATGTCTTTATCTTCTCATTCTCACTTGCAATTGGATCACAGCATGGTTGATAAAGTGATGCCACATTTTGAAAAACTCACACCAACAATTTGCCTGAGACTCATAAGCTGAGACTGCGTTATTAGTGTGTTATTAACACGATAATAACTCTGATATTTGTTGCTAGGTCTTATGTTTTGGTTAGATTTTTTTTTTTTGCCACCTTTGTAGCAACATTTCCTTTGGAATTTGTGAACTTTTGAGCTTCATTTTAAGGGACTTTTACATTGCACTTTACGTTTGTTATGTGCAAGAGGTTTTGTTAAGTTATGGTTTTTATTGTGTTTTCAATCATATGAGAACATGTGTGAATGTTTAACAATGATTAAAGGCATTGTTTAATGCAGCCGCACATCATAAAACGTCACTTTGCAATAAGTCAGCGTTTCAACACCCTGTACAAGAACACTAGAGCAGAGGTGAAAAGTACTCAAGTATTTTTGACTACTTTGTACTTGTACTGAGTATCAAAAACAGCAGCAACTTTTACTCTCTACTTGACTACATTTTTGATTGAGTGTCTGTACTCTATAGTACATTTGAATGGACGCCATCTGCAGGATGCTGAAAGTACTGAATGCTATTTATGAGCTAAATCATGTGAATCAACGGCTGCACAAATACCAGGGGTTTAATTAATTAAGCATCACGGCTGTAGCAGTGATGAAGCCAGTGATTATTCTTTATTGAATTTTTTGTTCTGCCATTTTAAAACATTGAGGTGTTAAATTTCATTTAGCTACTACTTTCATTTACCTCATAAAGAAAGAGTTTCTTGTTTTTCACAATTCTTGGTGTTTTTCTTAGCCTAAACTCAGTATGAGTAAAATACTCAAGTTCTTCAAAAATTGAATACTTTGCGACTTTTACTCAAGTCTTCAAGGAATGGTGACTTGTAGTGGAGTAATTTTTACAGTAAGGTATTGTGACGTCCTGCATGTCTGTTGTATAGCTACATTCCGAAAAAAAAAATTCTCCCTTTCTACTTACCAGATCGCTGGCCCATCTTCCATTATATGTATCTATTTTTTAGGTATTTAGGTATCCGTAGATGTACTCAAGTATAGTTTTCAGGCACTCTTTACACCTCTGTACTTATGGTTAGACGCACTCTTGTTGGTGGGCAACTAATTCAAGGACACACACATACACACACAAACACACTCTCACTTTTCAAGGGCAATTTTACCCTCATCTACGGTGCTGCTTATCTCCCATTGGAAACAGATCTAGCTGTGAAGGTCGTCAGGTTTTATGGCGTAATGTGCAGAATGGGTGGCAAGGAACTGGGAGGAAGACTTACTTTTCTCGTTCTTACAAAAGCTCCTGGCATTTGAGGCGTCCAAATGGAGCGGCATATGGTGGCTGGGGTCCTGAGGAGCGCTGTGTGGCTGGCTGTGCGTGTGCCAGTGTCTAATTACTCCCTCATTACGTCCCGGGCAGAGACAGTCCATTCCCTCACACAGTACATTTCCCAGAGTAAAATGTACTCAATTTGAGTAAAATTTAACTTTTTGTCTGGGAAAATTTGGTCCCATCAAAAACAGAGTAAAAGTTACTCTGTAAAGAGAGTCATTTTTCAAGAGTTACTTTTACTCAATTTAGTGTAATGAAATTACTCTACTCTGTGGTTTTTTACTCTGATTAGCGTTTTTTAAAATCAACTCTTTGCTCTTTTACTCTCGTTTAAAGCTGGCCTTTTAGTCTCGTTTAAAGCTGGCCTTTTACTCTCGTATAAAGCTGGCCAATTGACTCCGTATAGAGTAATTTTAAACTCTACTCCAGAGTTGCCTTTCATCAATTATGAGTAAACTATGACTTATATTTAACTCTTTTCAGGAGTTATTCCATTCATTCTTTTTCCTGAAAGAAACACTTAAAGCAAAATGATCTCACACTGTATTTTTTTTTTTGCAAGCATCTTTTTGTACTGTTTTAAGCACTGCTTTAATTACACTCAACTCACACTCATTCCACACATCTAAATAAAAGTACCACCAGCAACGCCATTAGGTTAGCTACACATCTCACAAATAGTAGGTTTTCCTTTTCACAATAAACAGTCAAGACGATGAGCATATAATACAGCACTACAGCACACAAAGATCTATTTAAAAACATGTATTTACAACAAAAACAACACTTAAATACACAAACAACAAAACATCCGCAATGCCTTGTGGGAAGCCTGTGTTTTGGACGAATGTCTCTGATGAGAGCGGTTAGGGGGAGGAGTCACAGTAACTCTGAATTTATGCAATTCTCATCAATTCTCAATGAATAGTATCAATTCTCTTTTGATACTTTTTGTTCAGTAAACTCAAAGCAGAGTAAAAACAGCTATTTTGTTGGAAAAAAATATTTAACTCTGGAAAAAACACTCAACCGTTTTTCCTGTCTCGCACCAATCGCTTCCACCACTCCTTCATTTCCGCATTTACTTCAAGGCAAACAAACAAAGAATCTCACAGGAGGTTGGTTTCGGCAAACACCTATCTGTTTCTGCTAATGAGACAGGACTAATCTGGCCGCCATTAGAGCTGCACTGAACTCCAAACGCCTCTACGACACTTGTGATTATTCACTCGGCTTTGCCTATCGGACGAGTAAGAGGAAATGCCTTGATGCTGAAGAACAGAGTCTGAAATGAGCTGAGGAGGCGTCGTCACTCGCTGTGAAGATGTGTGAAGTGACAGAAGAAAAGCCAGTTTGGTAAACAGAGGGACGGCAGGGTCGACCTGTTGACCTTAACGCATGAGTCGCTGTTTGACCATTTGTCCGTTTGCGGACTTGGCGATGTGTTGATGAGATGAGCCGTCCTTTTGTTCTGTAAATGGCTGTTTTTTTGTTTTCCGCAGGATCTCAATTTTCAGTCTATTTCGTTTCATGAGTCATTGTAATTACCTTAATGCATTGTTTATAAATGTAATGCTTTTTTTTTTCAGGAATTTAAAACCCTTGTTTATAAAACAAATTTTGTTGCTGTTGTTCAAAAATGTGACAAATAAATATACAATAGCCTTGGTTTTAATTTAAACAGTTATATAATTGCAATATATACCTTTAATTTTAATAATTTCCATATACTGTATATGCAATTTACACACACACACACACACACACACACACACACACACACACACAC
>CM051502.1:3929311-4009770 GCA_028031935.1 Paedocypris micromegethes
ATATATATATATATATATATATATATATATATATATATATATATATGTAAATGAAAGGAAGAACAAAGCTGACTGTTTTCTACATTATACAATGTAGTTGTGCTACAAACAGCACAACTGTTTATTTATTCTATTCTAGTTATATATAATATATTTATCAATTATTCTTTCCTCATTGTTACTTTTACATATTTTTTACATATATTAATGTTACATATGTCATGTCTATATTGTGTTCCGTTTACATTACATTTACATTTCACTCTTCAACAGCCAATTTTACATCTTCGGTTATTCATTTGTAATTTGGATGGGGAAGTGCGATTAATCACTTTAAAATAAATAATCAATACAATATAGGTATATATTTATTTATACTGTTATTATTTTTTATTTAATAAAAATGTTGATTTAATAACAGCCTTAGTTTAATTCATCATCATAAAAAAATCATCATAAATACACTTCTACAAAGCTATACAAATGTCTGTCCATCTATCTATCTATCTATCTATCTATCTATCTATCTATCTATCTATCTATCTATCTATCTATCTATCTATCTATCTATCTATCTATCTATCTATCTATCCAAAAAAAAAAAAAAACATCACAACAACCCTAAATGATGTATAAGTTTAATTTAATTAAATTTAAAGAAAAAAAATAAAATCCAACAAATAATCCACAGCAGTCTGCAGATTTCAACTCAAAGCATTTTCTCCCCGTATCATGTCTCAGTCGAACACTAACCGTGATAGTGTGACTACAGCGGTGTAGAGGTCTAAATGTCACAGAAGCCGTGTACACCGGGCCCCTCGGCTCCTGTCCCCCTCCTCCACCCCCCACCCCCCACGCTCCATCTTTCTTTTGTCATCTTATCTGTCGTCCGACTCTCGTCCCCGTCCTAACAGACAGCACACCTGGGACCCGTGCCTCCCCGGATCTACTCGCCCGTCCTGCTCGGCTTATCTCTTTCTCAGCTTGTCGCGTCAGACTCTTAAGCAGCGGCCCCGGGGCCCCTCAGAGAGCAGCCGGGGGTCCGATGAGCCTCACTGACACCTCAGACATCAAACATCTGGCCGTGCCACAACATCCCCCGCCAGGCGCCAAAAGACGCGGGACACCTTGACAAACCGCCACAGAACGCGCTCTCGTTTTCCTTTCCAGAACAAAAGTGGGCCTCGTGGATGTCATCAGTCAGGAAGAACAAATGGAGCGCTGACCTGTCAGAGGGGATGAGGTGTGTGAAGGAGGAAGGAGCTGGAAAGGAGTGGCGAGATGAAGGGAGGTGAGAGGAAAGAGTCCGACAGGGGCGACGCCGTTAGCATATTTATGAGGACAGATCTTCTCTTGAACTTCAATCCATCTGTCACCGTGGTTAAAACATCACCCGACTTCACATCGCCACGCCAGGCCTTCATCTTCACCCGTGCTTGGAGTCGCACTGTAAGCAATTACGCCGCCATTTAAAAAAAAATACAAAAAAGGCTTCGGTTCTAAATAAAAAAAAATGGTGCTTTTTATACGTTGACAAATAAATAAGAGAAAGTCAGACTCGTTTTGGACTTGCAAGTCATTTGCTTTGCGTCTGATTATTCTTATTATAGCTCAGCGATTTCTGTATTTAGGTTCCTCTCTCGGCTCGAACGTCCTGATATTAAACGCCGCGGTTTGAGAAAAAGATTAATGTGAGTGGAGGTCAGACATAATGGAGTTCATTTTAAGAAAAATGAAATGTGATCACGTTAGATTTGTCCTTCTTTTGTGCTGCATTAAGTTTAGTTCTGTGCGAATGGCTTTCAATTAAAATGTGCTATGCACTGTATACATGGGTGTGTGTGTGTGTGTGAGAGAGAGAGAGAGAGAGAGAGAGAGAGAGAGAGAGAGATAGTTAAAACAATTTTCCTGCATGCAAGGTGGTAGAGGAAGAGAGAAAAAATAAGACAAAAACCAGAGAGACATAGATGATCAGTAAAAAAATTTGACCATGATAGGTAAGAGAGCAAGATAAATAAATAGAGCAACAGCAAAAAAAGAAATGAATGGGAAGGAGAGAGTGAGAGACTGAATGGCACAACAAAATAATATAAAAACAAAAAATATACAAATTGAAATATATAGAAATAGAGAAAAAGATGGATGAGAGGGGAGAGAGAGAGAGAGAGAGAGAGAGAGAGAGAGAGAGAGAGAGAGAGAGAGAGAGAGAGTCAAACAAAAAATGAGGAAAAAAATTATAAACATGTAGAAAATGAGACAAAAGGAAAGGAATGAAAATGACAGACAATAAAAAAATGGAAATTGAATTAATAAAGAGATGAAAGGAAGAACAAGAAAAGAATAAGAGAGAGAGAGAGAGAGAGAGAGAGAGAGAGAGACTAAAAGTGAATTGAAAATGATCGAAGAGGGAAGACAAAAAGACAAATACAAGAGATGAGACCAAAATAAAAAGAACTGGAAAAAAAAAAAACGAAAAATAAAGACAGGGAGGAGAGAGACATGGATGAGAAAAAGAGCGAGAGACACCGTGATAGAGAGAGGGCGAGCAAGCAGATGTTTTTTGGACCCATAAGTGCATTTAGACTCACTTGTCAACACTGATTTAAAACCAAATATCTCCTGTTTTGAACATCTAAATGACGCTAAATGTTTTAGCTCCTGGTGGCACCTTTGTGTACAAAAATAGCAGCAGCCGTCAAGACGTCTTCACCCGCAAACCCAAAGCGACAGCGAAGCCCGAGATACTGTAAATATCGGCTGAAAATAAACACAGGAGCCGACTGTGCAAGTATACACTTTTCAGTTTATTCGTCACCTCCTGGTATTAAGGTGTTGCCGTGTCTGTAAATATCAGTTTGGGTGTGTGTGTTCTCGCTCTGCACGTTCATATTTGGCCTCGAGTTTCCTCAGTCGGACCTATTTGGCTACAGTAATACACAACTGCCATGTTTCCCCACCTAGATTTACTCTCCTATTTATTTAAAGACACGAATCGCGATATCCAAAAGTGGAAAAGGGATGAGAAGTTCCGAGATAAGGCTTTTCTGTCACGTGGATCAGAGATGCTCGAGGCTCCTGCTGGAGTCTCACACCGTACACTGCAAAAATATGGCAAATGAGGACTGCACTTTCAGGAAAAAAAGTATATATAGATTTATAGATATAGATTTATATTTATTTTGAAGTTTAAAAGAGTACAGTTAAGACTTCTCACATGTGATATAACCTACGCATCGGCTGAGAAAGAGAGGGAGAGAGAGCCCAAGAGAGAGAGAAAGGGAGACAGAGAGAGAGAGAGAGAGAAAGGGAGACCAAGAAAGAGCGCAACAAAACAGAGATAAAAATAGATGGAATAAAAGAAAGACTGTTGGAAAAACAGAGAAAAAAGAGAGGGAGAGAAAGATAGCAGAGGATAAACAGAACGAGACAGAGGAAAAAGCAGTGGCAGAAAAACTGAGATAGAGAAAGAGAGAGAGGAAGAGAAAAAATGCAGAGGAAAAAGAGATAGAGAAAAATTGAGAGAGTGAAGGACAAAAACAGAGATGAAGTTTGTATAAAGCCAATGAACAGGGAGGAGAAAGAAACACGGATGAGAGAGCGCTAGAACAAGATGGGGAGAGAGAAAGCGAAAGAGAAATAGAGATAGAAAGAGAGTGATGAAAGCGAATGAACAGGGAAGAGACATGGATGAGAAAGAGAGATAGAACAAGAGGGAGACAGAGAGAGTGAATGAGAAACTGAGAAAGAAAGAAATAGAGAAAAAAGAGATGATCATGAAAAAAACGGAGGAGAAATAGACAAAAACAAAAAAGTGAAATAAAGAGGGAGAGCGAGTGAAAAACAGAGAACGAGCGAACAGAATCGGTGATAGAAAGAAAGAGAGATGCAGAGGAAAAGAGAGAAGGAATAAGAGAGAAAGAGATAAATGCAAGTTAATGAACAAAGAGGAGAAGGAGATACGGATAAGATAGAGATTGAGGGAGAGCGAGAAAGCAAAAGAGAAACAGTGATAGAAAGAGAGAGAGAGAGAGAGAGAGATTTAGGCTACTGCTGTCCCGCTGACGGCGCGAAACATTGAACCCTGACGGTAAAAATCCCTCTTGTGAATCCATTTTTTTAACCTTTTTTTTATCGTTTGATAAAGTCAGAATAGAGAAAACACCTGATCACGCACACAGCCGCACACCGAATAGAAAAACAGTCAAGTCTAAAAGAACAATATTGCATTTGTAATGCACGATGAATGTCCTGTACAGTTGGCTTCTCAGTGGTGTGTATCTGTGTACATAATCAGCTAAAGGGCTCGGTGAATATATTTCCATTGTTTGTTTCTTTTCTCCTGGTCTCCTGGTGTTGTTGATGTTCTCGGTGGTCCTCATCATCTCTGGCATCCCAGTTTGTGTTCTGTAACGGATGTGCAGGAGCTCTGTAAACAGGCACACGCCGAACCTCTCCACGTCCTCCGGCTCTCCGAGTCATTCCGACACGGTGTGGATTTGTCCTCCGTCTCAGTCCTGCTGAGAACATGTGGCGTCCAGCCGTCTGAAGCTTTCCTCGTGTGGCTGGATCTTCAGAAAGCACGGGAGGATTTCGCCGTGATCCATCGCCTCTGGAAAGAGTCTGAAAGTTCTCCGCTCAAATTCAGGCGGTCTCCGGAATGTCCACGCGGAAAGAGCTAGCATATCCTTTTGCGCGCTAGAGTGGGAGAAAGAGGAAAAGCCTGTTAAAGGAGATCTTTTTATGGTGCACAGTTATTGACGAGGAAGCTTGATCATAAACGCTTTCCTCAAAGTGAACAGCACCGCCCACTCGGAGCAGCTTCAGCACCAGGACAGCGCTCAATAGCATCTCGATCAATCCTCCAGCGCCTTTAGAAGAGCAGCGATGCTCGTCTGACCTGAGGTTTGGAGCTCCTGAACCTGCCTCTGGCGTGACTAGTCTCCACAATAGAACAGTTCTGCCTGGTTTTGATCTGCGTCTTACTCAAGCTCATTTCTCACACTGCGGGTCTCGGGTGGTTCTTTGCCTATGGTCAGATTTCTGTTTGAAAACGTCTGAGCATGGGATCTAGGTGTTTCTCTTTTGAGCAGTGAGAGAGTTATTTCCGCTTGAAATGTTTGTGTAATGGTGCAAAATAAAAAAATAGATCGCCATTGCAAGTGTATATATACACTTGTGTGCAGTGTTTAAATTACGTGTGTGTGTGTGTGTGTGTGTTTCACCAATCTTAGACGTGTGTATTCAATCTTAGACGTGTGTAAAGTCACTAATATTTTGAGACCAATTGTATATTGTTCAAGTTCACGTTCTGAGCATTTGTAAGACGCTTTCACAGTTTTAACTGTCTCAAAGCGCAAATAATTTTATTGTATATAGACTATATATATGTACTATACATTATATATACTATATTGTGTATTATGCTATTAAATAAACAACAACTCAGCAGATCAAAGTGTGTGTAGCGTGTTCCACTTGGTGCAAAAAAAAGATTGCCACTGCAAGTGTATATATACACACTTGTGTTCATTTGTGTGTCGTGTTTACACTCCATATACTATAATGAATACATGAAGGAATATACATAAAGCATTATCTGTGTGTGTGTGTGTGTGTGTGTGTTTCACCAGTCTTAGACGTGTGTATTCAATCTTAGACATGTGTATACACTGTCACTAATATTTTGAGACCAATTGTACGTGTATATAGCTAGAGTATATGTACTATAAATTATATAGTATATTGTATATTCTACTATTAAACAAACAACAACTCAGCATATATACACATACCATATTTTATACACACATGCATTCATGTAAAATCTGAATGATGATGAGGAATAGAAAGTCAAGAACTCTTAAAAAAAAATAAAGGTTCTTCATTATTCATCATCGAACCTCTTATTAAGAAGCAATTTCCCCGTTGTAGGGCTTTCGAATTGATAGACGACTCTTTGGAGATGAGAAAAAAAAAAACACTTCTTGATGTTACATTAGAGGTTCGGCACATCAGTGTATCGATTCATCCGTTAGTCCGTTTAAAAAGCAAAGCCCTCCAGGGAAACTTTAAAGCACCATCGCATGGATGGTTTTCTAAAGAGCCACAGAATAGAACGTTCTCTGTGAATCTAAATAAGGCTTTTCCACTTTGGGCCTGGGATTGGAACCTTTGTTTTTTTTTTTTGTTTTTTTACGAGTGTTCTGCAAGAACCATATGAAGAGCCGATGGACAAATGGACAGATGTGGATGAGTGAGAGCGAGAGAGATAGAGAGAGAGAGACAGAGAGAGAGAGTTTTTCAAAGAAGAATTCAACAGCACTTCAACAGCCAGAGGCCTGGAATTTGGAAGGTTTTCGGGGTCAAATTAAAAGAGAGGAAGTGCCCTCTCCGTCTCTGAGATACTCACACAGACAGGCGGCTTTGTATGGCATGCGAGAATTACACAGAAGTGCGTCGAACTCTTTCCTCTCTAGCGTGGAAGCACTGAGGTGGTGTTGATGGAGTTGGTGGTGCATCTGGTTGGGGTGGCGGGGCGTCTCTTTGCCAAAGGTAGAGAATGACTGATCGCTTGCCAACATCTCGCCCTCAAATACCTCAGAATCGGGCACAGAGTCCATGCCCGGCACATGCAGGTTGCTGCGGTAGTCGGCCCCCTGTCGTGCCTCCGTGGGCACGAAGCTTGGCATCCAGCAGCGATCTGAGTGGCCCAGGGCTTTGCACTCCTCCGTGCAGTTGGAGAACAGGTCTGCGCCTGTGAGAGCGAAGGAAACGGGGGTCAGCTTGGGCATAGAGGACGAGGGAAGGGTCAAATAAAGACAGCAAACCTAACTAAATACACTACTTTTCTAAATAATTATTGAATTATTACGGGGACTTTGAATTGAATTGCATTTAAATTGAATTGAAAATGCCTCTACTTGTCCCACAGCAGGGAAATTTATATCTTACAAAAGCAGAAGCAATATATAGAAGAATAAGTTCAAGTTCAAGTTTATTTATGTAGTGCTTTTTTTTTGTCCGAGATCAACGCAAAGTCGCTAAATTGTAATCTATATTCTATATTCCGAAAGAATAGAAAAAAAAAATATATATATATACTACATATGTATATGTATATGCATATATGCACATCTATATGAAACGTGAATAACTATGTAAACATACATAAACAAGCATAACTATAAATAAAACTGCACACATCAAGTCTGCACCAGTTTATAAGTCATACTTTATTATTCATTTTGACAATGAGTATTAGTTTATATATTTTTAGCACTTTGACATTTTTTCGTCTTTTTACCGTTAAATTTACATCTTTTTCTACCTTTGTTTTAAATACAGTGAAATACAGTAACATTTTGTGAATGTATATCTATAGCAAAAAATTACAAATATATTTAAACAACTACACAAATGTACACACTTTTATCAAAATTCATAATCCACCAATCAGAACAGCATATTGCTGCGTGTGTGTGTGCACATGTCGCTCAACCAATCCGAGAAAAAATGAAGAAAAGTTTTAGAGGTTCAAGGTCGAAGAGAATATTACGCAACGAGATTCCGAAATTTCATCCACTGCTTTTGTTTTGAAAGGACAAAAAGTCACGTAACAGTTACATTTATGGTCAAACGCAACCTATGAGCATCAGTAAAAACAATCAAGAGGTAAAAATGGAAAAATGGAAAGATTCATCTTCCTAATCTTCAATCAAGTGATTTAAATAATTTGCCCGTGTGTTTCTCAGATTATGAATTAAAGATGCAAATGCACATGTTTTTTTGGTACGTAAGGTTAAAAGTACATCAGAAACAAGTACAAATCATACAAACGTCAAACAAATTCTAACCCGTCAGAGCCGAGCCTCTAAAAACACCATGACAGGAAGTCCACAGTATAATCAACCAATCAGAAGAGATCAGGGGGTGGGTGGGGGGGGGGTTCAGCTCCATCTTTTCATATTTAATCATCCATTCTGAACATGCAAATCCAGACAAGACATAAAGCGTCGTTCACTTTGAAAGCCTGTTTGCTGGAGATGTTTTCTGGCACTTGATGTGTTAATCACAGATTTTGATTTCTTCATTTTTATGACTTTCAAATGACAAATTAGCCTGATCAAAGGCCGTGTGGAGAACATGCAGGCAGCGAGCGGCTGGAGTCAATGCTGTAATCTCCTCTGAAGGACTCTTTCCTCTCTCTTCCTCTTTCTCTTTCACATCAAAGGTGAATTATCTGAGACACCCGAGCTCTCATATAAACCCATCCTCTGTTCTCCTTCTCGCTCTTCCTCCCTTCTTCCAGATGAAGGGGTTTATTATAAAGGTCATAACCCGCCTGCGCTCTTTTGTCTCTCTCTCGCGATTGCAATTACGCCGACAAAGAGAAGAAGAGAGATGTAACATAACGTCAATGGCGAAAAGAAACCGACACATTTTTTGTAAGACGATGAAGTGCTAAAACACATCGAAACAAACATAGTGCAGATCGGCAGTGATGTGTATTTGCTAGCATGTGTTAGCTGCTAATGTTGAAGCGAAGTAGATTGTATGTTTTTGACTTATTACTTAATCATCCATAGATCTTTAATACACATAATGCACACAATGTACATTTTACTCCACTACCTTTCTAATTGGTCACAGTATTTGTTGAAGTAACAAGAAATCTAGCTTTTAATATTAATCGCTGCACAGCTTAAAGAAACTTGCATTTGGTAAGACATAAACTCACATTTAAGTAAGACAAAGATTCACTTTTAATGGATTTTACCAGTAAACAGCACTTAATAGAGCATAACTTCTTTGCAGGAAAAAAAAAAACTACAGAACTAGAGATCCCATAATGCAGTGCTTTTTATGCATTGCCTTGTGTAAAGTATGACTGTGCAATTTGTAACATTTATTTTAAAGCACATTTATATGTATTTATTTTACAATTCATGAAAAAGAAAGTTTTGTTTTTTAACTTAGATGTAACTTTATAGCGGACAAAATAGTTTAGGCTTTTTAAATAACGTTCATTCAAGATTCATGTGTGTTATATTCAAGCTCAAGTTCAAGTATAAATAGAGCTTTAAATTTGCGGAATTAGGAAAAAAAGAGTCTTTAAAAAAGAAAAAATGTCTATTGTTCATCTGTGTTGAAAATTAGGAATAAAAAAAAAAAGAAATTGTTCATGCGTGTAAACATTAATTGATCTTTTCCAAATTTTGACACATTTTTCTTAATATCTTGTACGGCCCCACACTTTATAAAAAAAACGGTTAATAAAAAAACAAAAAATGTAGATTAAAAAGATTTTGGCCTGCTGTGAATCTAAACCAGGTACGAATCAAATTCAATCTACGCTTTCCTCAAACATCAACTCGCACGTCCTTCCACTCCAACAAAAGCTGCATTGTGAGACAACATGAGAAACTCGCGAGTCTCCACGAGACAACGTGAGAAAAGCAGAGTCCCTGGCATATCCTGTTAGCCTGTGCGTGACATCTCCAGCAGGTGTAAGCTGGGCCATTCCCACCATGTGCATCTGGGAATAAGAGCGGCGAGTGTTTGTAAATCCCTTTGGGCTCCTCTGTCTAAAAGCCCCGTGTCTAAAACAGTCAGTAATTACAGCGCCGGGATTAATGAAGTGCCATTTTCAAAGCAGGGCTAAGCAGAGATGCGGAAGGTATGGAGCGGACGTGGTGGTGTGGGGGCTGTTCTTAGCTAATCCTCAGACTAACCCATCAGACAGAAGACAGGTCAGCACACACAGACTTTGGGTTTCTACTTTTAAAGAGGATTACACTGCTTTGGAGTTGCATGCAAACAACCTACTTAGGCCTGGGCTTTGTAAGACTCCCCTAATTACAGACCCAAGCACGAGGAAGCCTGACATGCAACAGGTCGGACCTCCTGAAGACATGGCGGTCTTGTTTCTGGGAGAACTGTCGAGTCTGTGTGACTTGACGTGGAGATTTTAGCATTCAGAGAGTGTGAGATTAGTCACTTCCGAGCTGTAATCGCTTGGGAGACATCTTGATATTTCTTGACATTTTCTGAAATTAATTGCTTTCTAAACTCATCCAGTGTTCTTTTTTTTCTTCCTTTTTTTGTTCGGTGGGAGAGCTGGAAAAAGTAATTACATTGTTGACTCGCGGTTCAATATTGCAAGAAAGAGTCAGACCTGATGAAAATGCCGTAATCTTGATTTCATCTGCTTTATCATCTGGGATTTCGCAAAGAGCGTTGGCTGTTACAAATGGGGTAAAGACTTAAGGGCCCAAGAACAGTCCAAAAAACATTAAAACATTCCAAAACTACACACACACACACATAAATATATTTTGTCACTTGTGTAGTTTGCTAACAGGATGCAGGAAGACAAATATGCTTTGACAAGAGCAAAGTAACATCAATTGTTTAAATGGACTTATTCCAATTCAAATTTTGAAAGTCATTGATAATTTAATAACTCATAATTGAAATGTTCATAAAACAGAAAACTGCACATTTAAAAATGTTTTATTTAACACTACAATCTTGATTTCATCTGCTATTTTGGGCTTTTTGCAAACAGCGTTGGCTCTTAAAATGGGAATAAAGAGTTAAGGACTTAAGAACAGCAGAAAAAAATTTAATTTTGTCACTCGTATAGTTTGCTAGCAGGTTGGTATAAGCAAATCCACAAAAAGGCCAGAGTAACATGTAAATTGTTTAAATGGACTTTTCCCAATAAATATGGAAAACATTTCTGATGATTTTTTTAAATCTTTTTTCTAAAAAGTTACAAAATTGTGAAACGTAGGTACAAACGCCAAACCCTAACAAATATGGAATACATTGGAGTCATTGATAACTGAATAACTCTGAAATGTTCATAAACTAGAAAACGGCACATTTTTAAGTGATTGAACATTCCACTTTTTATCTAATTTTCTCAATTTCCATAAACTTCCAAAATTTACACAATCGTTCCAATTCTTAGAATTAGCTGCCATATGAATCTTTGGCAATTTGGTCATATTGACGTGCATAAAGTAAGTAAATGGATAACAAAGACTTTTGCGTTTACTAATTATAAAGTCAATGAAGAATTGTGACTTTGCACAAAAAGCTCAGACGCATAAAATACATTTCAAATAAACGCTCGCTATGGCCTGTAAACTAAATGATCCATTGAAAGTCTCTTTCTCTGTGAATTTGCTCGGCTGCACTTGGAGTAGAAACCCAGTATAGAATTAGATCCCATAATAACCTTCATTTGCTAATTGGTATTCATCGGGCTGAAAATAAATTACTGATCACTGAGCTGTTTCTAAATTCTGAACATGACCTGCACCTCAATTGCGGGATTCTGATGCAACTTGGCAGATTATCCCGATAAAAGAAATGAAACTGGAATGAAACGATTCTGGTGCGTCAGTGAGTTAAAAAATCTCACTGACGCACTTTATCTCACTGAAAATAAAATAAGCGATACTTATTAGCCATCGTCTTAGAGATGTGCTGGGTTAAAACATTCCTAGATGAAATTCCCGGTTCCTCACGGCGTGGAACAGCAGCTGCTTATAAAAACAAACTGCCTGGGACGCATCAGATTTTGCGGAAATTCTCATTAAAATGAACAATGCATCCTCCCGAACGCTCCACACCAAGCGGCGCTTTCAATTATCTTAATTAGAGAAGATACTGTGTAGCAAAACAATTAATTTCAGAGCAGACAACATGCCGAAGAAATAAAAGAGCAGCTCGGCAGAACCGTATCTCAAAGCTTCGCTCTCGGACGACAAAGGCAGATGGACGAACCGACCTTGTGCGAGCGAAAGCAGAATGGCTAGGTTTCAATCTAGCGTGTAAGTGAGCTAAAAAGTCGGTTAAATGAGAGCCAGGGCCATCCAGATGAAGACCCAGCCAGAGCATATGGCGCTCTGGAATAACAGCGGAGGACATATGCTCAAGCAAAGCGAACTTAATGATAATAAGATGCGTTTTTTTTCCGCCGTTGTATCCATTCATGTCCAATGATGACATAATTATCTACTATGTAACTAAATAACTAGTGCTGTCAAACGATTTACTTTTTTACCTAGTTAATCGCACTTCCCTGACCAAATTAATCGCGATTAAATGACTGAAGCTTGTAATATTGGATATTGAGGTGTAAAACGTAAATGTATGTAAACTCAACACTAAATAAACACTCGTTTAAATACTGTAAAATAATTTAGTATAATTTTTGCTCGTTTTGCAATGTATTTTCTTTTGTTTTTTAACCCTCCGAGGTCGAGTCGCACTTTTTTCAAGATAAAACACACAAAAAAGTCAATTTTGGTCTTTTGAAGTAAAGTTTGAAGTACATATTTTTTTTAGGTTACACTCTTAATTAAATCAGGACGTTTTGTTTTTTGTAAAAATAATAATAAAAAAAATAAAACGTGAAGCCTTGTTTTGCCTTCTTTTTGTCAGCTGAAAACGAACTGTAACATAACCAATACTAATCACTCTAACATGAAACATACGTCTACATAAAGCTTAGAATGTCTGTTTTTAAAAATAAGTGTAAGTAAATACAGTGTTGTCTGTTTGTCTAATCTGTATGAATCTAAAGCTTCCAGAGTCAATTATTTGCAGCTGAGAAGGAACTTGTCTGTGTCACTCAATAAGAGGTTAAAAGTAGGTCAGTGTCAATTAAGCACTTTGTGCCTAAGTGACAACACCTGAACTCAATGACTGTGAGCTGCTGATATTAATGAGCACATCGCATGTTGTCAAACCAAAAGTAAAAAAAAAAATGCAACTGTGATTAATGCCGTTAAAAATAATTGACACGATTAAGCACTTAAAATGTATCGCATGCGTTAACCAGTTAACTTTGACAGCACTAATACACTACACTCCATTGGTGGAAAACGCTCATCTGCTTTACAGGCCTCGGGAAGGTGTGAACCAGAGGCGTCTTCCACCAGAGGAATGTGAGCGGGGGGATTAGGATTGAAAAGTGAGGGGGTCGGGGCACGGCGAGTTAGGCGAGAAGGAGGAGGGGGTCCGCACACGCTCAATGAATCGCTTGTTTGTTTGCCGCTCAACCTATTTGGTCTCGTTCCCACAGAGTCGATGACAGACTGCCTGGCCTGATCTAAATTCCATCATGTCTTTGGAGTCGTGGGTGGACGGCTGATAGCTCCACAGTAAATCCCTATTATCAAGAAGTATTTATAAACAATTGGATTATATTCTGGGCTGTGGCTGCTGTTCCCGGAGCGTGCACGTGCATCATCCCGAGGCCTGACGGCTTAATGTTCCGGCTAGAATTCCGACAGATCCTATAGCCGTGTTTTGACTCGATCGGGGCTTTTGTCGTAATTGCGTGGGGACGAAAACAAAACCCAAGCGTTTTTCAAGGTTTCGTTTAGCGCGTCTCGGCGGTGTAAACAAGTGTTTATCTCTAAAAGCACAGGCTGAATAAAAGCTCTTTCTGTTTGCCGATGCAAATTAAAACGCAATTGAATCAAACGCGGATGCGGAACGGACTGGCGCGACATACCAGAGGAGTGTCCGCGATGCATGGCGTCGTGATCGCTGTCTCCCTGCTCGCTGTCTCCATGCCCGCTGTCTTTCGAACTCACGATATCCGCCTCTTGGAAAGCAGAACTGGGGGGAAAAATAATGTAAAAGATTAAAAGAAAGAATGTTGTAAAAGTAAAAGAGCTTTGAGATTATGGGCGCTCTTGCATAATCTCTTTGTAATTAGTAGTAATAGTTAGCTCCAATATAAGCAATATAGTGCAAATAAATAAAAAATATATTAAAAAAGAAAAACAATATATATATAGAATTTCCTTTATAGAATTTCAACTAGAATTTCCATATATGTGTGCAGGTAAATATGAATGCATTTTTGTATACATTATCTTTTGTAAAAAGAATTTTCAAAAAATGCTTGCTAGTTTCTAAACTTTCCATATTCTTCCCAAATGCTAGTTTATATGCACTACAGTTACTTGTACTTACATATATTTATATTATTTATGCTTTTTGTTGTTTTTTTTTAACAATACATGAGCTCATATGTGTCAATATCTCTTTACACTTACCTGTTAACCCGTCTTGGTCGGTCCACCAGATAACTGAGCTCTGCTCTCTGGTGTTTTGTCTGAAAAGGAAGTGGCAGGTTAGATTAGGCCTTTACAATAAATCAATAAATAAATAGTTTAAAGTATTTACAGAGACGTGGCTTTGTCACTACTGGGCCATGACATTTTTAGGGGGCAAGAAAATCATTAAACTCAGTTGCTATTCAGCAGAATTCTACTATAGATGGATCTTTGTTCTAGTGAGGCTCTGCAGCACCGTGACTGGCATGTGTAATGGCCTATAACCCATGGAGCTTTTCACAAACATGCAAATCTATCTGTTCTGTGACTCACGGTGTTTACACTGCTCAGTAATTACAGCAGAATCCTTCTGATGACACACACACACACACACACACACACACACACTGATACCAATTCAGTGATTAATCAGTCAAGCATCTCTCTCATCAATTCACTTTTCAAGCGAAGAATCAGATTGAAATCAAATTATCAGGTATATTCAGTTTCCAAACAATTCTACTGACTGATTTGTTTTTTACTTTATAAAATACAATTGTATATAAACACTTTGTATGTGTGAAGCAAAATCTCTTAGGGCACACACAACACACACACACACACACACGCACACACACATGCAGATACCAATTCAGTGATTGATCAGTCAAGCATCTCTCTCATCAATACCTTTGCTTTTTAAGCTTTCTAAGAATCAGATTAAAATCTTATTTTCAGGCATATTCAAGCTCCAAACAATTCTGGAGACAAATACAAACAAATGCTCCAAAAAGCATTTTACAAAAAGATGGATATTTTTTCGTTATGTAATACAAATGAGGTATGTAAATATAAAGGTATATATATATGTATATATATATACTTATTACTTATATAACGCATAGTGAGTGAAGCACACACACACACACACACAGACACACAAAACAATCCATACACACATTATATAAGGCATCTCTTACCTCAGTGGAGAGCAGGCTGCCATTTGATATAATGTCCGGCTGCTGCTGGTCAGTGAAGCCGGTCACTATGGCTCCACATGGATTGTGCTCAGCATCATTGCTGCGTGACGGGCTGCAGGCCTTCAGGAACATCAGGTCTGTTTTAGCAGATTCCGGTGTCAGACAGACCTGGTAGCAATAGTTTTGGCTTTGGTGGAGCGAACCAAAGCTCCCCGATTCCTCCACGGGAACCTGAGCCGCACTGGCCACGCTCACATTGGCCGTGTTGGTGCTTTGGACGAGCATGATGTCCGACTTGGTCAGTTTTTTCTTCTTCCGGGCGGCACGGGCCTGTCGCCCACAGCATCCGCCTGACCCGCACGACCCGCAGCTCATCAGGCAGCAGCAGTCGCTGGCCAAGCAGGTGCTGTAGATGTTCAGCTTCTTGTCCTTCTGACAACGCACCGCCAGAACGATCATAGCCAGCAGGAAAATGAACGAGACGGAGCCGAGAGCGATGATGAGGATGAGAGTTAGGTCTAGAGAAGCATCTTTGGCCTTCGAGGTCCCCCGCTCCCCACTGTGACCCTCCACCAGGCTGTCCACCAGCATCACCTGGACCACTGAGCTGCAGGACATGGGAGGCTGGCCGTGATCGCGCACTTCTATCAGCAGCTCGTACAGCTGCTGCGGGTCCCGTTTGACGGACACCCGGCGGGCCGTGCGCAGCTCCCCGGTGCGCCAGTCCATCCGGAACATTCCATTCTCGTTGCCTCTCTGTATGCTGTACGACAGACGCGCGTTCTCGCCATCATCAGCATCCATCGCGACGATGCGCGTCACCAGGTATCCGGGTTCGGCCGAGCGCGGCAGTGGCTCGCGCGCGGTGCCGTTCTTCCCAACGGGCGCGATAACCGACGGCGCGTTATCGTTCTGATCCACTATGATGACGTTCACAGTGGCATTGGACCAGAGCTCGGGGCTGCCCGAGTCTTTGGCTTGAACTACGAAACTAAAATCCTTCAGCTGTTCGTAATCGAACGACCGGAGCGCGTAGAGATACCCGTTTTCGGAATTGATGGACACGTAGGTGACCACGGACATACCCTGTATCTCACACTCCACTATGGAGTAAGTAATGTACGCGTTCTGTCCCACATCGGGGTCTACAGCGCTGACCGCGTAAATATAAGCACCGGGGACGTTGTTCTCCGTGACGTACACGTCATAAACGGGCTGCGTAAAAGTGGGCGCGTTATCGTTCTCATCCGACACGTGCACTTTGATGGATTTACTGGTCGCCAATGATGGAATCCCTCGATCTCTCGCCACCACGGTGACCGTGTACGCCTCCACGTTCTCGCGATTCAAAGGTGAGTCGGTCACAATCGTGTAGTAGTTTCTAAACGAGGTTTTGAGTTTAAAAGGAACGTCGCCGAGAATCTCCACGTGCGTCTGGCCGTTCTGCTCCGAGTCTTTATCCGTGACGCTGAGCAGCGCGATGACGGTCCCCGTGGCGGCGTTTTCGCTCACGGACTCCGTCACCGTGCTGAAGATAATCTCCGGCGCGTTATCGTTGACGTCCGTTACCTGGACCAAAACTTTGCAGTGCGCGGGCACGGCGTTAGGGCCCATGTCTTTCGCCTGCACGTAAATCTGATACAGGCTGCTCTCTTCGAAGTCCACCTCGCCTCTCACCTCGACGCGACCCGTCCGGGCGTCTATGTCGAACAGCTCCTTCACTCGGCCGGAGATGTGGTTGCTAAACGAGTAAATCACCTCTCCGTTCGGGCCCTCGTCCGAATCGGTCGCGTTCAGCTGGATCACCAGCGTGCCCACGGGCGCGTTCTCGGCTAGATTGACCGAGTACACGGGCTGGTCGAACACCGGGACGTTGTCGTTGGAGTCGAGCACCCTGACCACCAGCAGCGCGGTACCTGTCCGGGGAGGCTGGCCGCCGTCCACGGCCGTCAGCACGTAACGGTGCATCGCCTGCTGCTCGCGGTCCAGGGGCTTTTCCAACACGAGTTCGGCGAATTTGTTGCCGTCGGTCTGGGTTTGCACGTCCAGGTAGAAGTAGTTGTTATTGGTGATGTCGTACGTGCGCAGTGCGTTGCTGCCGACGTCCGGGTCGAACGCGCTCTCCAGCGGGAAGCGCGTACCGGGCGTCGCGCTCTCGGATATTTCCACGGTGATGTCCGTCTCCGGGAAGCTCGGGGGATTGTCGTTGATGTCCACCACCTCGATCTCCACGCGGAAGAGCTCGAGGGGGTTCTCCAGGAACACCTCCAGGTGCAGCAAACAGTTCGCGCTCTGTTTACAGATGCGCTCCCGGTCGATCTTCTCGTTCACAAACAGCACGCCGTTCTCCAAGTTTACTTCCAGGTAGGGCGTCCGCGAGCTGGGCACCACCTGAAAGCGGCGGGATGAAAGTTTTGTAAGGTCCAGTCCCAAATCCTCTGCGATATTTCCCACGAACGTGCCATGATCCGCTTCCTCGGGCACGGAGTAGCGTATCTGCGAAACGACCCCATCCGCAAGACACAGCAGGAGCAACAACACCAACATCTCCACTCCGGAAAAGGGCACTTGGAAAATTTTATCTCCGCGGAGCGCGCCGCAAAACCATCACCCTCTCTCCGTCAGCTCGCGTGCGTAAAGCTCGGGTCGTAAAACAAGACGTGTCTCTTAAACGAAGCTGTCAGCCAAAAACCATGCTGTCTGTGTGGAAGTTATACAGGACTGATTTCCCAAGACGATCCACTTCCACGGAGAAAAAAAAAACAAGCTTTGGAGCCACGGCGTATCACTGACATAGGGAGACCAAGCAGCAGTTTGTTCATTTAAATCGCGCTCTTTCACAATCCGCAGCTTTGAAACGCCAACTGCACTCGAGCAACACTCGCGAGGTGCCAGTCAAGATGATGCGCTCCTGCGGGCTCCGCTGGCACCGTACTGAAGCTCCGGCGCGCAGTGTTCGGTTTTCCCGCAGCACCTTTCCCTCGCCAACCAATGGGAGCGTCCGACACCAACGGAGCTCGCGCCTCATTGGGTGTCGCCTGCGTCAGTCAAGCGTCTTAGCGTCGATCAGACACGCCCCCCGGCCAGAGCTGCGGGATCGTGGTCATGAGGACAGAATGGCTGATGAGTTGGAGGGAGAGTGACTCACAGAGAAGACCGAAGAGTGATCAAGCCGTGGAAAAACCAGCTTTGCATCCAAATAAGTTCCCGCGGAACACACCAAGCCGTCGAAATCATGCTTTCGAGTCATTAAGGCTCACGGAGTTTGGCATTATTTGCGATGAACGGAATTTTAACGAATTTCCCCGAGGGGATGAATAAAGAATTTCTGATTCTGGTATTTACAAGCAATTTTGTTTTCTGGAAATGTTGTGATTTGAGGAATAGGTGGTCTTTCCTTATGGTCTTTCCTCCTCCTCCTCCTCTCTCTCTCTCTCTCTCTCTTCTCTCTCTCTCTCTCGGTCTCTCTCTCCTCTCTCTCTCTCTCTCTCTCTCTCTCTCTCTCTCTCTCTCGCTTCTCTCTCTCTCTCTCTCTCTCTCTCTCTCTCTCTGGCTCTCTCTCTCTCTCCTCTCTCTCTCGCATCGCTCTCTCTCATGCATATACACTGCACAATATATGGTGTATATACCTTATACGAGCAACATGCGCCTCCTAGCTGCCAAAAGGAATCTGTCATGCTTCTGTCAGACATGCGCCCGGGTTTCCTTATGATCCTCACAATAACAACGTACGTGTGATTGTGCGTGTATTATAACAACAGCCACACAGAAGATAATAGTGCATTATGTTCAAAATCGAGGTTAATGAAACACTCCCAGACCGCTTTTATTTTTTACCATTATTAATTATTTATTTTAGTTGCTGTGTCTCTTGTTATCATTAGAAAAGCATCCCGAGAATCTTGCTGAGAGACCATGGAGTGCTCAGCAAACCTCTCTGGTGGCAATACCTGCGTCTCGACTCTCAGCAGCCAAATGTCACTGAAATCACCGGAGCGGAAAACGGCAAGAAAACAGTGGCAAGCACAGGAACGGTCGGAGCGCCCCCTGGCGCATCTCAGCGGTACTGCACCGCACCGAGCGCTGTGGGTGTGTGAGAGTGTCCCCTCAAGAAAGGCCCATTTAAAGGAGGGTCTTAAAAGGATCTTACCACTAATGGAGTGTAAACACAAACTGCATCCAAAAAGAGATTTTCAAAATCAAGTTGCGATTGCTACTGGCATTACTCACTCAATGTTATGCTTTCGGTCTCACAAGGAGAAATAATTGAAAAGATTTGGGTTTCCAAGAATATTTCAAGATTTATGGACAAGGCATTGATTTAATTCGAGTATTTTAATGCGAGTATGACAAGAATATCAATATTGCTCTCATTCTGATAGGAAACAGACAATCTCTCTTGTACTGTCACAAGGCCCAATATTCACAATATTACAGATTAAACTATAACCAAAACTCATTTGTAACCTCTGCCCTCAAACATGCCTTCTAAGTTGTGGGGTCCAGCCAAAGGTCCCCACAAGTGCTTTTAGAAATATACTTTAGTGAAAAAAAGCTTTTGGGAGGGCTACTTTGATGTAAATGTGCACGCGGGCACACACACACACACACCACACACACCACACACACACACACACACACACACACACACACACATGCACTCATGCAAGCACACACAACACACATTTAAATGTGAGAGCAGACGTTATTTGTTATCTCCAAAAAGTCGAATTTCTTTTGTGTTTTGTGCTTTCTGAAGCAGGAAAAGAAACTAGAGTTTCATCGTTCTTTCTTATCTTCTTTCCTCTGATGTTTCTGATTTAAGATTCCCACTTGCAACAGAAAGATTTTCTTTAAAGCCGCACTAATTCAGACCAAAGTAGACCGTCTCAAACATGACATTTTGGCTTTATAATAGTTGACATAGTTGTCATATTAAGATTATAATGCAGTTATAGTAAACATACTTTATAATATACATAGTTATAATATAATTTGCAAGCAGCCGATATTAAATAATGTTGTTATAATGAAGTGTTACATTTTTTTTAAGAAACTCAAGAAAAAATTATGCGACATTTGTGAATAGATTTTGTGGCCTTATTTAATGATTTATTAAATAATTAACTGTGATTTTTTATTTAACTGTGATTTGTCAATATTTATCATGAACCTAAATGTGCTTTTATTACTTTTGTTTCAAAATTGTGCCTTTGATAAATGGTGTGTGTGTGTGTGTGTGTGTGTGTGTGTGTGTGTGTGTGCCTGTACCATTTATCAAAAGCACACTCTTGAAATACAAGCAACAAATACACATTTGGGTTCATGTCAAATATGAACAAATCATTTTTTATTTTGTAAAATTGTGTAAATATTTTGAACAATTTAGTAACTAAATAATTTTGGCAGTTGTCCAGCCTGACCATTGGTCCCAACGTTAGTATTCAAACACATATTTTGGGGCCCCACTTTGTGTGTGTGTGTGTGTGTGTGTATGCACTATTGAGTGTGTGTGATTGGCCAGAAAGTTTTTCTCTGTTCATCTATGAATCAGAAAAGATTTTTGCTTTATTTGGCCTGCCCACATGTGCGTGTGTGTAGGTGTGTGTGTGTGTGTGTGTGTGTGTGTGTGCAGGCCTGACGCGGTGGTGACAGGATGAGACGGGACAGAGAGTGCGGGTTGACAGGAGGATTGTTTTCACTCCAAAAGCCTTATTAAAAATGTAGCGGTTCCTCAGAAAGTGTGTGTGTGCGTGTGTGTGTGTGTCAGTGTGTGTGTGTGTGTGTGAATCACTGCTCGCGGTCAGTCATGAGTAAAATGTAATGTGGGATTTTCATATTCCGCTGGTCTTACAGGGTTTGCAGATTCTTCCCCTTTACAAGCCGGTTTAACGTGAAACTCCACGTATTTGCATATCAGCGCGTACATCCCAAATAAGCCTCACGCACTCCGTAATCCGCTCCGTAATTTAAAAATGCTGGAGTGAGACACAGAGTAACAGAGAAGAATAAACCTACAGATCCAGGTGACGGAATTAATTTGCCATTACAACAAAAAACTAAAATAGCAGCGAGCTGCGATTACTGAACGGTTGTCTGGGGACTCTATCTCTCTCTCTTTCTCTCTCACTCACTCACTATCTCTCTCACTCTTTCTCTCTCTCTCACTCACTATCTCTTTCTCTCTCTGTTCTTTCTCTCTCTCTCTCTCATATTACTCTCTCTATCTTTCTCTCTCTCTCATATCTCTCTCTCTCTCTCTCTTTCTTTCTCTCTGTCTCTCTCTCTATCTCTTTGTCTCTTCTTTCTCTTTTTCATTCTCTCATTCTCACTAACTCTCTCTTCCTCTTTCTATATCTTTCTATTTTTCTATCTCTCTCTCTTTTTTCTCTCACTATCCGTCTCCCTCTTTCATTTTCACTCCCTCAATCTCTCTTTCTCTAGCTCTCTCCACTCTCTTTCTCTCTCTCTGGCTCTCTCTCACTCGCTCTTTTTCTTTATCTCTCTCACTCTCTCTGTCTTTCTCACTCTTTCTCTGTCTCCCTCTATCTCTTTTTCCTTTTCTCCCTTTACTTTCTCCCGCTATTTATTTTTATGTACTTCACTAAACTGACTTTAACTGTGAAAGCGCGCTACAAATGGACTGAACTGTCCTTATTTCATTCTGCTCTTTCTCATTCTCGTATTCTTCTCTTTTTCATCATTGTTATCTCGCTCATTTTGCCCTTTTTGCTATCTTGCTTTCAATGTTCTCTCTCTCTCTCTCTCTCTCTCTCTCTCTCTCTCTCTCCTCTCTCACAAACATATAATTTAAACAGACATTACTAAAATAAGAAATTAAAGTGACAAAAGCAGTTTAAAGCTGCTAAAATGAAGCAGAAGATTTAAGAAGAACAATTCCACTGTTTGTTACACACACACACACACACCTACACACACACTTATTTGATTATGGTAAATCAATAACACAATTTGTTTACTCTAGTGTAATTTAAAACCAAAGAAAAACAGCAACAACAACAAAAACGAACTAAGCCAAAATCACTCCATCCTGTTTCACTCTTTGACATGCAAATTTCATCCAGTGCCACGATGCAAAGCGCATCCGAGCAGGTTGTGATGAAAAACATGATCCCTGTTGGATCAAAAGGAAATTTGCAGACATATGAATAAATGGAGATGTGCACAGATTTCATGTAGGTCAAGAAGTCCACACACACACACACACACAGACGCACGCACACACACACACACACACACACACACGAAACCCAAAAACCCACATGCATCTGCATTTATATCCTTGTGGGGTTCAGAGGTGTAAAAAGCACCTGAAAACTGAAAACATACTTGAGTAAAAGTGTCCAACTTTAGAAGAACATACGCATGCTGTATTTGGGCCAAAAAATTGTTAGTAATGTGAAAAAAACCACAATAAAAAATCTATTTAACACCTCAATGTTTCAAAATGACTGAACAAAATAGTTAAAAGGAGAAAAAAAAGTCTGTGTCTATCAAGCATTAAATGTGCAAAATTTGCAACCGGTAATCCACGTTCACATAATTTAGCTCATAAATAGCATCCAGTACCTTTAGCATCCTGCAGATGGCAATATTGTCCGCCCAAGAAATGAAGCGCAGAAGAAAAAGATGCTGACATGTTGCACTCAGTCACAATGTAACGAGTAACGGTAAATGTGCATTCAAATGTAGTGGAGTAAAAAGTACAGCTTTGTAATTATTAACAAATATTACAAATTATTAACTCAATTACTAATGTAGTCTATGTATGTACTCAAGTACTAATGTATGTAAAGGTGCTTATATTTTTGATACTCAGTACTAGTACAAAGTAAAACAATGCGTTCCCTCCTCTTCACTTTAACCCCACCCATTTAAGCATTACCCCGCCCCTACCATTTATACTAACCTCAAAAAACTCAATTGTAACTTAAGCAGGACTAAAATCCTGTCATGATGCTACAACAAGCTTTCAAAGTTATGGACCAGACGTCCCCACAAGTGACCACAACAGACACACACTGCTCACAATTTCCAAATAAGTGTTTTAGCATCACAGCTCATCCACCGCATCTCACACACTGTCACATCTACATTTGACGTGACGTATCTATCGCCCGCTTTCAATTAGCACCCGATGTAAGTCATTTGTGCCATTTACGAGCATTAGAAATGCCCAGCATGATCCATTTAGAGCGCCGCGTTTGTTAGAGAGATGCAGAAATGCAGACATGCATCATTTATGACGTACGACGCTTAAATGCAGTTTAATGTTGTGAGAGATCTATCATCCGTGTGTAATGCATCCATATGCTGCATTTTCAGAATTCCTCAGTTCACTGAAAAAAAGTGTCTCATTAGATCAAAGTAAATTTTTTGCGTCAACTTTTTACACCTAATCACTTTACTTTGGATCAACTTAACATTTTTACTTTGAAAGGAATAAACTACCCACTACTGAGCCAATGCAAAAAGCATCTTTGAATCAAATCAAGTTTTAAAGTTTAATGAAATCTCAAACAATGCCTTTTGTAATGCTTTCTCTTCGGAATAGTTGAAAAATCAATGACCATCACCCTAATTTATGCATTTATTTGCTTCCTTTGTTGATTGGGGCTTGTGTAATTTAAATATCAATAACATGTTTATGAGCATCTAACATAGTCATAAAATCGGAACAGTGTGTCTTGACCGCTGAGGTGTAGTAACAACTTCTCCATATCCATTGCCTTATAAAGAGACTATAATCATCTGAAAATCTGCTCCATCAGTTCATTTAACGTACAGGCAGCAACAGCGCCTCTTTGTGGGAAAGACAAACAGATTTGCAGTCGAGTCTCTGCTCAAATAACAAAACACATTGATGGTTACTTACATAATTACCTTAATTAAACATCTATTGCCTTTTATTTAAGACAAATTGCTTCAATTGCTCCTTCTTACAACAAAACAAGATCATGTAAAGGTGTTTATAATTTATTTTGAAGTTTAAAAGAGTTTGGAAAATTGCGTGCAGCACATGCAAGCTTCTCATTGGCTCATTGGGCAGTCTCAAAAAACAAGATCTTCTTTTATTGTCACCATCTCCGGCTCCAAAGCACATTTATACTTCACTTTAAGAAATGTATTGTTATTCATTACTTTACACTACAAGACTTACTTATAATTGAAATCAAAGCAAGCATTTCATTGATGGCTAGGCAGAAGATGAAATATTTTGAGTTAGTTCAAGTATAAAAACATCTTTAGAGTAACAATGCGCCTTTTGCTCTTTTTTCAGTGTTTGAAGCGCAGTCTGGGTTGTTTGTGTGGAGTTTTGCATGGGTTTCCTCCAGGTCTTCAGTTTCCTTCCACAAAAACATAACAAAACATGTTTTAATCTGCGCAATATCACAGGTAAAGTTAAAGATACACTTTAGTCTTTGTAGTCTTGTCTACACACTCACACTCAGTCAAGCAGGAGCAGAGAACCTCCTCACCTGCACACAGCTGGATTTGAATTGCATTTCCTTCCTTCCTGTCAGCTTCCTTCACACGAGCGAGACAGAAAAATATATGGATCCTGTGGGGTGGCCAATTATAACCACATACGGCACACATTTCAAAGTCAATTAACCGCATAACATTCCCTTTAGTGAAGTTACAGGAATGGAATGGTGCTCTGATCATCAGAATAAAGACTATAAAGCAGTGCAATCTTGAAGACCGCAGGACTTACACATCCACCCGAGGAGAGCAGCAGGTAAGGACACTTTGTCTCCGGCCTACGGATATAAACGCTCGGTTCAGCAAAGCAAGCGGCCATGAATCACCTTAATGTGTGTTCAATTACATAAGCACAGAGTAAAAACTCGTTAGAGTGCATTTCAGGATAGATGTTTTTCCACAGCTCACAACGTCCGATTTAACATAGCTGGCGTGCAGAGCGTATTGCAATGCATTGGTTTCAAAGGCAAAAAAAAATAAAAATATATTTATAATCCATGCAGCTTGTTAGAAGTTGCGTTATGCATTATTAATGGGGTTACATAATGTGGGCTTTGTGCAGCCTTCTTCAAGCTCCGCTCTGATTGGTCAAGAATTACGTGGGCGGGCAAATGACCTTTACTCGGAATTTCAGCATCATCCTGGCGCAACTAATTGGAGGCATCGTGCAATTCATTCTGTCTTTATTGGACTCATCACTGCTTTATTATATTTTCTTAAGTGAAGTCACAGAGTAGAAACACTGCAAAATAATAGATAAAAATATTTAATAATAGGGTTGTATATTTGTTCATTATTATTGCTCAAAACATACATCCAATCACATTAGAGTTGTCAAAGTAATGCCAGTCTATCTAACTTTCTATCTGTCTGTCTGTCCACCTATCCATCTATCTATCTATCTATCTATCTATCTATCTATCTATCTATCTATCTATCTATCTATCTATCTATCTATCTACCATCCATCCATCCATCCATTCACCTAGCTAGGTACTTACCTACCAATATAGCTGTCTAACTATTGATGTCTGTCAATCCATCCGCCCTGCCGTTTGTATTACTAACTGTCTGTCTGTCCATCTCTTTAGCTGTGTAGTTGTCTGTTTGTTTCTCCGTCTATCCTGCATTAATATGTTGGATAAATAGATGTTTTATTCATAGGTACACAGATTCTTTTCATCATATGTAGCAATAATTTATAATCTATTATACCGTATATTTAGTTGTGCTTTGATGCGTAAAGTACAGCACTTTGGTCCTGCCGTTTTCCAATGAGCCGTACGAATAAAGACGTCACATTCTGTTTCCATCTTATCTCAAAAGGACGGCAATGAAAGGATGGAAGACACTCAACCACGGTAAAAAGAACAGAAAAGGGAGATTTACTGTAAGTCGTATTGTCTGAAATAAGGCAGCAATGGTTTTCAAAGCAACGTGAGGTTTACACTTCTCGATCCATCCATTCATTCTATAGCATTTACTGACCGTGAGACATAAAGCGTTTGGAAGAAAAGGTCTTGCAAATAATTAGAGACCACTTGTGCCTTCATATCCACAAACAAAGCTGCTCCAACCGTCATTTTCCTACAGTTGGATTTCCTAAAAGCCTTCAGCAGGTACGGCAAAGTAAAGAAGCGTGGAGAGGATGGACATGTCTGTGGTTTGTGATGTCACCCGTGTCTTTGCTTTCTACTTTGTCAAAGACAGTCGCTCCGGCAGAGAGCTGCTATAAAGGTCTGGAAATGCTACGAGAAAGACCAAAATTATAGTGGTGTTTTTCTTCCCCACAACCCATTTTTGACAGGGATGAATGAGGTGAAAAAGACTGGGGGAAATGGCGGGGTGGAGAGAAGGAAAGATTGCGCAGCAGCTGTTGCTGGATGAATCCTCTTATCTGTTGGTGGCTCCATCCTAACCAGATCCGGAATCTACTCGCAGTCATTTGTCATCCGAAGCTGCCATCAGACCAGCTCGTGTTTGGTGCGTTTTGAGGGCGAGCTGGCTATTGTTTTGGTTAATTGAGCAACTCTTCCGTTCTCTCACTCCATTCACCCCCCCAACCCATCCTGCACTCCATTGTTCCCATCTCTCGGAATCCATCGATGTTTCGCGTCATTGCCAGCCGGCACTCTCCACGTCGAGTCTATTATTCTCTCCCACAGCATATAGCTTAATTATCCCCCATCTTAATTAATTCCATCGATAATTAATTCAAATATACTTTTAGAATTAATTATTGCGGCATTCATGATAATTAACTCTTTTAATTAACCCAAAATTCTCATTCCTCCGCGCTGATGAGGAGCCGAGAGAGCTGCCGACTTTTGTTTACCACAAACCGTCATTAGACCCCCAATGTCACAAAGGGAATCGGAGGTTGTGTTTGTTTTGTGGAGCGTTGCCGTAGTAAAATGTCTGATAACAATAAATGACATCAAGCAAATATAATTATTCAATGTAGAACGATGAATTTCAGACATGTGGAATTGATAATTAGCAGCTTTTAAAATAATTGTCAAAAAAACAATATAATGTGTAGCAATTTGAATACATTTTATTAATTTACTGAATTAATTATGTATTAATTTATTATTATTCATTAAAAAATTTACTAACAGGAAAACATTTTTCTTATACATTATTTGACATCTATTGGTTATTAAATTCAAATGTCATTAACACATTATACATGGTACCACAATGAAATGTATTTTACAATTGTCCAGCATTTAAACATGGCGCTGGGGTTTCATGCAAAAAAGAGATACAATTAATGGATAAGAGATAAAAAAAAACACAATAAAATACAAATTAATTGTATTTTGCATTGAATTTTGCAAAATAAAAATTATATTATAAGCTATTCATATTTGTTGGTAGTTCATTGTTTGTTTGTTTTTTAGTTAGTTATCTGATTGGTTTTATCCGAACCAATCAGAAAACCAATCAGATCAGAATCCATCCATCCATTCATCCTTTTATTCATCCATCCATCCATCAATCCATTTATTTCTCCCTCTGCTCCTTCATTCTTCCATTAGAATGAACATTCAGAGGATAGTCCATCAATCTAGCCACTTATCCATCCATCCATCCATCCATCCATCTATCCATTCATTAATTGATCTAAAACACCACCTTCGTAACAACAATAAATGTAGTCTTTTTAAAGGAGACAAATACAGAAACATTTAGCAATTACATGTCACACAGACAGACTGGACAATACATTTGCTGGCCATATTTCCGACAAATCCAGCCATTAGCCTGGGTTGTGTAGAATATTGTAAAACTACTAGGATAAATGTCAGCTACAGCGGCTGATGCAAAGAAAATTATTGCTTGTCCTGTTGATTTCAGACAAGGAGCGGAAACATTGTAACATTAAAATAATAAGAGTAAAACACAAAGGCTCAGATAAACACTGCGGCAAATAAACATTAATGAGGATTTTATTCCCATTCACTTAGCAATTGTCTAAAAGCAGATGCTGTCTTTCAAGGTCTGTGCAAAGTTGCATTTGTGTGTGTGTGTGTGTGTGTGTGTGTGTGTTTGTGACGCGCAAAATTCCCAGCATCCGTGAAGCGTAGCAAAGCCAAGCTTAATTTAATGGCATGTACGACAATTAATGTTCCATCCATGGAAAAAAGACACAAATTTAATAAGCCACTGAGCCCATGTATGTGCGACTGCTCGGCGAATCTGTCTCAAGGGCGGCCGATGTAATCTGACTTTTTTTCCCCCTTCCTGTGCCGTAATAGAACATATGCGTTTAATTAAATTAATAAGGTCAGAAATTATTACCTCCATGCGAGGGATTTCATTTTGCAAAGACGCTCTTATGATATATTCTACTTTTTAATTGTAAAAGTATTTTTAAAGGTATTTCTCTCTAGATTGCTCAATGGATCCGATGGGACGCCTTTTAAATGAAGGTAGGGTCCGGATGGGCCGAAGTTAAACTGCTTGGTGGTTCTGCTCCAATTACACACCAGCAGTTCCTTACTTTCTTTCTCTCCCACACACACACACACACACACACACACACACACACACATCGGTCAACACACCTGGGAAAGAAGCCCAGCGAGACCCTAAGCTACTTTACTTTAAGCTGAGAACGTTGCTTTCAAACGTCGACTTTCCGTCTCACTCAAAACCTCTAGATGCTGCTTGGAACTCTTGAAGACGTGCTAGAACCATGATAGTGAAGAAGACCCCAACCGACCCCAACTCATCACCATATCACCAGCTCTTTCAGCCGTGACAGAGAATGTTTCTTTGAAAGATGACGCACTTTAGTCTTCTGTCGGGCTCCCTTGTGATCACAACAGTCGAAGTATTTAATGGCGAAGGAAGATGAGTGATTGATTTTTTTTCGATACGGGTGACAGACAATATTCTACTTTTGAAAATACAAAATTCAAGATTAGAAAACTGTATTAATACCAGATTTTTTTTTACCAGAGAATTTCTTTGTCGTTGTTACATTTCCTTAGAGAAGGAAGCAAAAAAAAAAGGATAATATACTTTAAATAAATTAATAAATAAAATAATATTAATAAACAGTTGAATTAAGAAAATCAACATATGAAATTAAGATTTATAAAAATAACAAGAAATGTAATATATCAGTTATAAAACTGGTTTTCGGTTTTTGGTTCACTGGGAGCTGGAGCCAATCCCAGTAAATCTTGTTGTGGAGGAGGGGCACCCTGGATTTACAACCAATCACTGAGCAGGACACACACATTCACACTGTCACTCACACCTTGGGGAAATATTTCAAATTCCATGAATCTGATAACCTGATGTTTTAAAACACTGGGAGAGCAAACACAAAGGTCTGAGCAAAGCGGAGACCTAGAGGAAACCCACGCAAACAAGAAGAGAACATGCAAACTCCTGCCAGAAATGCTCCAACTGGGACTCAAAGCTGAATTTTGATTGGGTGAGTCTTGCTTGGCAACAGTGAGATCCACTGCCAAGAAAACAAACAACAACAACAATGAATCTAGTAAAGGCAAGCAAACAAACAAACAAACAAACCTGTAAATGTATGTTGGCACTCTTAAGCTTTTATATTCTATACTAAAGAATACACTAGATACTAGAAGTACTAACTAGAGAATAAACAAACATATGTGTAAAATACAGAAATAAACCGCAGAAGACATATCTACACATTCACTTTGCCCAAATCCCTTTCCCAGGCGTCATGCAGTAAACATGCTCATGGAAGTGGGCTGACAGGTGCGAGCCGGACCGCGGGGGGACCAGTGAGGGCCATTAGAGTGACTGACAGGTGTTGAAGTGGGACGCTGTGTGGAGGGTGTCAGCGTCGCTTCTTTCACTCAGTCTGCGTGAAGAGTGTCTGAACCTGCTCACCACGCCACTGCTGTATATGGATGAAGTGCAGGTCAACACGGCTTTGCAGGTCGTCTTTTCATGTCGTATGTCCGAACTCACTATTCGAGTCGTAAAGGACACCAACAGCTGATAAACTTCAGTTTTTATTCATTTTCAAAAGTTTTATTCCAACAAAAAGTCATGTTTTATTCCAGCATTGGTCCAGCATGCTGGTTTTATTTCAGTTCTCCGGTTCTCATGTTTTTGGATTGTGGGAGGAAGACCAAAAGAGAAACCCTTCAAGGCCAGAACGAAAACACAAGCTGCAAACAGAAAGGCCAGTCTGGGTTCTGAACATGAATGGCACGGTCCTTCTCTTTGTGATGGTAACACCTTTTGTAAAGTGACATCATATTTGCCCAATGTTTCTGGCTTATCCTGTTGGACAGTGTTTCATGGTAGCAACGCTTCACACAAGCTTTCCTGTAGCTCAGTCGAGGTTTAGTCTGAATGATCCCAAAAGTCAAGGATTTGAATTCCAGGACTTTATCAAGCTGTCTGTAAAAAATGTATTGTAATGAAAGTATGTATGTAAAAAAAAGACAAAGTTCAGGATGTAAGTTTGGACTCCTCTAGTTTTAATCGGTTGACCATGGCCTAGTGGTCAAGAGTTGAACTTGTGACTACAAGGTTGTAGGTTTTAATTTTCGACCAGTTTGTACCTCAACTAAACCCCATTTGTTCATCATTTAGGTTGCCTTGGACAAGTGATTTAAAGATTTAAAGTCACTGTAAATCTTATAAAATCAATAACCCCATCACCATGAGAGCAACTTGTGACAGTACATTTCATCTTTATTTTTGACCTTTTAGAAATGTAATGGTAGGAACATTAAAACAGCTTTAAAGCTTTAAATTAACGCAACTATTTTAGTGATTTACTTTCAATTTATCCAGATTATTTCACTTGAGGTCTTTATTGCAGTGGCCTAGTGGTAGCGCGCTAGAATTGTGATCAAAAGGTTGCAGGTTCCAATCTGGATCAGTAGGTTCCACCAACTGTGTTTTTGAGAAGGCTACCAAACCCCACCTCATCCTTCTGTTAGCCCCTTTAGACGAAAGCATCAGCTAAATAATAGCAATGCAAAGTACCGTAAAATATCGTGAATGAACATTAGATCTTTTTCCGTGTTGTCTTTTGTTTTTGTCCCTTACAGATGTACCACTTTTGTGGTTGTGGTACCTGGTTCAAACCAGACAGAAGGCATGAAACCCATGACCACACACCATTAGGAAGAGGCTCAGCCATGTGTTTGAATGTCAAATGCACATGCAAAGTCACCAAACACCTCTGGCCGACTTCACCCTACCGCTCCTTTCAATATCATTTGTGTTTGACCTTGATGGGTGTTTAGAGGTGCAACCATAGAGTTGGTAACACTTGAGTGAACGTCTAACTACAAACTCCACAGGACACAGGAACTACACAATTCTTGAACAAAAAATAACCCAAATATCACTTGAATACCTTTGCCGACAAAAAATGTTCAAGGTTCGAGAAAAATCAGCTAGTTCATAATTTTCGCAATAGAGTCATCGACTACAATAACATATACATCATGTTAGAGCAGCACTGACATGTTCTTATAAGTTAATTTTGAGGGCTGTGTGCATAACGTGGTGAGATATATTACCAACAACTTCATCATATGCTGTCGCTTTTCATTTCCTCAAATTTAATCCAACTTCCTGTGCCTGCTGTCGGGCATCTGATCAACGAACTCGAAAAGCTTCAACCTCAGTTAGTCGACGGTTTCTCTCACACTTCCTGTCAGCCTCCAGAAACAATGATGTCACAACACAAGTGTTCAAGTCACAACCACATCGCCTCGGATTGCACTGATTGCACAAGCAGAATTGTGGCAACAATCTGAGCTACTTTTATCTCGCAAGATCTGTGAGAGCAAAATCCCAAATAGTAGCTTTCCTGTCCAGGCGTTTCAATCCGGCACAATCTGGTTTATGACAAGAGACACAATGCCTTTGAGTTTGACAACATCTTTTTGAAATGTCAGGTGACCGTGTCTATGGCGCAGGCAGTCAATAATCTCTTCAGGGTCTGAATGGGAATGTCTGTAAAGCCCAAGAAATGTGGATTGTAGATTTCGACAAATGCTCAGTCAGCGGATCATCGTGCATGTAAGTCACTCACGTAGATACATGTGTGCAAGTACAAGGAAACAAAATACCATCTCAATGTACTATGTGAGGACTTGGACGATGTAAAAAAACTGAATAATGTAAATGCTGAATTTACCCACAGAGTGTAATTACAGACAATTATGCAGGTTGTACAAAAACAACATAAGCAGATCATCCAATTTACATATAGATTCTAAAACAGAATCCAATAAAAAAGATATTACACAATCTATTTAAGATATAAAAGAGAGAAACACACACACACACACACACACACACACACACACACACACACTAAAATACCATCTTGACCCTCAAACAGGCCTTCAAAATTGTAAAGACCACCTGATGTCCCAACAAGAAGCCATAAGTCCTCACAATAGAGTGTAAACCTAGCGTTTGAGGCTCAACATTGACCTAAATACCTGCGCACACACACACACACACACACACACACACACACACACACACTCTAAAGTACCATATTGACCCTCGAACAGGCCTTTAAAGTTGTGAAGACCAACTAGAGGTCCCCACAAGTAGTCATACGTCCCCACAATAGAGTGTAAACCTAGCATTTGAGACAACACTTTGACCTTTGAAATTATTCATGATGTAAATTAATGGCCTAATTAATGATGTTGATTAATGGTTGTTCATTATTAATTAGTAGAAATTGTTAAAAGTGAGTAAAAAAGAGTGTTATAGTATATATTGGGCATGATAGTGGCATTAGACTTGGTGTTTCTTTGGAAGGCTTGGCTTTATGTGTCTTGTGAGTGTATCTTGTTCCTTCCTTGTGAGGAAATGTCCCCCCTATTGCAGTTTGAATGAAGAAAAGCAGTGTTTTAATCGGGCACTCATTCCCATTACAGAGTTGACGGGATTCATAACAGTTAAGCGGAGCGAGCCTGGAGGCCGGCCGGGGCCTGATGGATCCTAAATTGGCTCTTTTGTTGGACATGCATTAAGGAGGACGGCTGACCTTGCCAGTGCCTCCTGGAAATGGTGGTGAGAGACACGGCCTTTGTGTTGTGAGTGAGCCCCAAGGTGCTACACAAATCACACTGTCAACTTTGCCGCATGTCAGGAGAAAAGTGCCACACAGAAACACAGCGGTTGACATGCACACACCGAGTGATCTGGACACACGCATTGGCCCACACCTTCTAAGGTACAATTGAAATATCATGCTGCCATTGAAGCTCAGAAGTAGGGGCTTCAAGGTGCTAACAACCACCAACAACTGACATTCATCAAAAAAGGTATATCAACTAATAATCATCTGATTGAAGAAGCATTCATACTCCTAGACTATAATTTGGGGTTTCGGTTTTGGCTTTGAGTCACATGGTGGCCCAGAGACTCAAATGTCAGGCCAGGTCTAGGCCTTTCTGCATGGAGTTGGAAATGAAATCATGGGAATTTGGGGAAAAAGTTTGAAAATGGTTGGCCACCAGTCCATAGTGTGTGTCCCGTCTCCAGGCCCAGAGATGTTTCATCTGAACCAGAATTGGAAAAGTTGTAAAAATATGATAGATACGTAGATAAATAAATAGATGAGTGGGTGGATGGATGGTTGGTACCATGGCTTTTGTTTTCTCAACCACCTATTTCATTTATGGATCATTTGTATAATCTTGAACTAATCTTGAGTCATATATACACACTTCAACTAAGCATTCTGTGATAACATAGGTTATTGTTGGAGTCAAAAGCCAGAGTCACCTGTTAAAAAAGTGGGTGGTGCCTGCAATTCCATTGGTGGAAAATATTGACTTCCTCGTGATTAACTGAAGACTTACATATTATATAATATGAAAATAACATACTGCAAGAACAAATTAATCTTACAAATGAAGCATGTTAATTTGGGATTCTAAAAGGGTTGTTAATTGTGTTGGGTTGTGCATATTTAAAATATTGTGAAATACAATTCACAGCGAAAAGAAGAAGTCGGAAATGAAAACAAGGGTTAACTGTAAATCTAAGAGCAACTACAAGGTCTGGGATCAGGGGGCAGAATCTGCTGTTAGCCATGTTGAGCAATGCACTGCCTGCTGAGATCTGCTGATAGACGCCATCAGGATTCAGCTCCCACTCCCTCGGCAAACTCTTCTGATAGAGAATGAATACAAATCTCATCACTTTAGCCTCCAATTCTACCTCTTCTCTCTGCCGGCCTCTTACATTTATCATTTTCTATCTTGGAAAAGAGGCACAAAAACAAATACATGGCACACACACACACACACACACACACACACACACACACTTATCGCATATTTGTGTCCCACAATTGACATGCATACAGAGCAACCGTAAACTCATCATGGTCTTCAAAACGACTTTTAAGGAAATATTGCCTAGCTCTAGGTCCCCACAAGTCTCCATAGGTTCCCATTAGGTAAAATAAGCATTTGTGGCCTAATTTTAACCTCAACATCTGCACACACACTTTTCTAGCATGTTCACAGGGAAGTGAGAGAAAATAGTGAATGGAGGACGATGTAGGTCCAAGAACCCATGCTTTAAACCAACAAACGCTACAAAACTGTTAAACTTGCGTCCAAAACTCCAAGAAACCACTCTACAACTTCAACAAAACAATCTGTCATCAGAAGTAAACGCCATACATGTTTGAAAGGGCTCTTTTGAGTGAACTGTCCTGTTGACGGTTTGCTGAAAACTGCTCGGCGGAGCAAAGACGTCAAGTTTGGAAATTGTTGAAGAAAGTGTGTAGAGAGGTGGCAAAGAACACACACAGAGCTACAATAAGACACTCTGTCACCATGATGTGAACTCATCTCTACCGCCACAAACAACGGGTCATTAACGTCCACAGAAAAATGCTCCAATCTCCCATTACCCACCCAATCATCACTCTCTCCCCCTCTCTCGCTCCCAGTCTGAGGAAGAGAGTTGTGCTTGATGATGGGAATGAAGAGGCATTGTGTTACTGTCAGACTAACTGCAGCTTTCTGCCAGGAGAAGAGACTTTCATTCCCATGCCAAGGGTTGAAAAAGTAGAAGCGTGGAGAGAGAGAAAGAGAGAGAGAGAGAGAGAGAGAGAGAGAGAGAGAGAGAGAGAGAGAGATTAGGTGCAAAGGGGTAATTTGCTTTTCTTCTTACAGCTGCATAAGAGTCAACGCTGGCCAAATGACATTCTCCCCCAACTAATCGTTTGGATATATCAAAAGCCCTCAACTCGACTAGAGTTTCCCAGAGATAAACAAAGAGAGATAGATGGAACCGATGCAGTTGGTAGGTGAAATAAGAGATAAACAAGACAAATTGCAGAACAATAAAGAGAAGAGAGGAAAGAAAGCGCATGAAAAGCGGGTGGTCTGAGTCAGCCACCTTCAATTTCATTGGGGAATGCATTTGTTAATGCAAACGTGATTAGCAGAAGGAACAAAACAATAATTTTGTAAACATTACAGGAGCTGATCATTTAAAAGCAATATAAAAAGGTTGGGAATGTTGCTACACATCAAAAAACCAAGCTTGAATCCCGGCCAGATAATGATTTTATCCATACACGTTTAAAATCCATATAATAAAAAATTATATATAAATCTTGATATGGTATTGTCAACTTTAATGCATATTAAACAAATCCAATGCACGTTTTTAATCAGAAATATTCTGATTTAATGCCAAAATTAACTTTTATATGAAAATAAAAAGACGTTTTTTTATAGAAAAGGTTTCTATAGAAAATAAGTCTATTTTTTACCTTCTTTACCACTTGTTATCCAATATTTATTTTTATTAAAAGCTACATCTCGCAAACAGGCCTTGCTTCTCTCAGTATGAAATGGCATGTGATAGATGTAAAATCTATCACATATCTACGCAAAAATTGCGTAAAAAAAAAAAGAAGAATATATCACCACAGATAATTATGTATATATACATTTTTTTGTATTAAATATTTTTAAAATGTGTAAAATAGATTCTAATTTTGACATAAAATAGTGCCTAATCTCTGACCATACGACATTGACATTCCTACTCCGACTTTCTCTTTTCTATCTCGTTCCTTGATGAAACTGAAATCACTGGAGCTGAGAGTTGAATATTTCATCACCAGCCTTCGTTCTGTCCTCTATACAATGTGAAGCCTGCTTGTTTGCTTCTGCTTAAGATTGTAGTCCTCTGCAAAGCCACACTAGATTGCCTTGTAGATGTGGTGTGGGTTTGGGACGCCGTTCATGTGCGTTTACGTGTCAGTGAGGTCGTGACCGAAGGTCAGCAGTAATGACTACGCTAAACAGAGTGTTAACCCTTAGTGATCACAGTCAACTGCACATCAGAAATGAAAAGAGAAGGTGGCTAATGGGGAAAAAATCCATAGTGTGAAGGTGATCCTGTGCCTGACACGGCTGATTTGGGAGGGTAATTGTAGCATTTCAGGGTCTAGGTCACTGCTGTCTCAGACAGACTGACTTAAACTGTTGTGAATAAAGTTTCGAGCCACACACTTGGCAAGCAAAGCCTTTTTATCTGTAAGGGTGTATTTAAGTGTTACTGGGTCAAGTTGGAGGCACTTTTAGGTTTTTAACATTGCTTGCTGGTGTTGTGGCCGTTATGGTCCAGCGGTAAAGTTGAACCTGCGATCCAAGAGTTGCAGGTTTGAATGTCGGACCTATAAAAGCATGTATTTGACATAATAGATATTTTTCTTTCTAAAGACTATTTTCCTCCTAATTCGAATAGCGACTTGTGGTCTCGTACTAAGAAAAGCGCTGTATATAATTTAAAATTAAAACTAAAATAAAAACTTGAACTTAAACAATGGCACCCACGTGCTCCCTAGGTGTCACTATATCTGAAAAATATCAGAAGGGAAATAGGAAAATATCGGAATTGTGCTGTCAGTGAACAGTGCCCACTTCCTTGACCAAACTTTAACATTTTTTTTTCACCATTAAGTACACAATGTCAACATTGACAGTATTGCACACTTAAATAAAACATAGAGTAAATATTCTAAATGGCATATCACACTAAATAATTTCACGTGTAATGAAAAAAGGTCAGGTTGGCTGCCCCATTCGCCAAAGGTTTCAGCCCCTTTTGTCACGGCCGGCTGGGTGACGGACCCACATGCACATCACGGACGAGGTGTTCACAGAGGGTTAACAGGGGTTTGTTTCCACGATCAAGGTCAGGCAGGCAAGGTACGGTACGCAGAGATCAGGGCACAAGCAAGGGTCAGGCTAGAGGCACTCCAGGAACCAAGCACTTGCCAAAAAAATTACGGGCAGACAAGGCGAAAATCGTTAGGCAACATTGGTAAAACGATGAGTGCAACGGTCAAATCTCGAGTAAGGGAAGATACAAGAAACTCGGGCAAGACAAGATACAAGATTGCTGGATGACAGGCAGATCAACGAGCCGGAGCTTAAATACAGAACATGATTACAAATTGATAACAGCTGGACCGGAAAACAGATGAAGCACATTTGCGGCGCGGAACAGGAAGTGACAAAATAAAACTAGAGGTATCAAAATAAAAGCTAGAATTGACTAAGAGCCAGAATCTGTGACAGTCTTGCTCATAGACTGTCAGTTGTGATCCCACCGAGACATGAACCTGCAATGACTGGGTGGCAAGTCCGACTCCCTACAACTAACCAGGCACTCAGGGATTTGAACCTGTGACCTCAAAGTCCAAATGTCCAAACTGCTAGGCCTCAAATGTCCTGGCGATTCACCCTTGAGACAATTGAAAAAGAACAAAACAAAAGCAGAATGTTTTTCCAAGGGGCCAACAAGACAAGTAGAAATACAGCCTTTCATTGCACAGAAGTAGACAACATCCCACAAACACATCCCCTGGGAACTGATCCTGTGACCTTTGGTCCTGCAACCATCGTGTTCTACTGACAGAGTCAATAAAAAGCTCATCATCAAACTTGATAAGTCAAAAGGCAGCTCGACTTGCCTTCACCTTACTTAAGTTGGTGTACTAAACTCCATTATGTTTATTTCCAAAGCCCGAGTTGAATAAATAAGTACGTGTTTTATTCCCAGACCTCGAGAAGACGGATGGAGGGCTCTTTAGATCAACGGCTGGCTAGGCAGGTAAAGCGATTTGCCTGATTTGTGCATTATTCAAAACACTCTTGCCACAATTTGCTCAAGTGTGGCTTCTTTCTCTCTTTTACTAATCAAAGTGTTTGGTGGAGAATAAAGACAGAGACGAGTAAAAGGAGAAAAGGCAGTGAGAGATGAGAGGGTCTCGGAGAGGGGAGTCTGCTCTTGATCTCAAACAGCAAACAGTAATTCATCTTGTCTGACCTGTGATCTTCAGGAGACATCCACGAGGGCATGAAGAGGACGACAGACTGCGTTTGCTCAATTTATTGTTGATTATAATTGACATTAGACATGACTACAGACATCATTAAACCGTAATACTCAAACCGCTTGGATAAATATAAGAGATACAGAGCAGGTTCCTTTCTTCTGCCACCCATGATGGAGTCGAGAGAGACTCATTATTTTCTGTCAGTGGAATAATGATTTACTGTCACTGTTTATATTACTATTTAGGCTTTTATCTGGTCCATCCATGCTGATACGGCAAATTCTGACCTGTTTTGGATGAAAACATAGATTTAGCTTCACAGGCGGTTTTACAGAAATGCACTTCAGCACAAAAGGAAGTTAATCTCCGATGCTTCTCACACGTGCACATTAACCTAGAGAAGAGCCAGGGGTGATTTGTCATGTAGGGTCAGTTTACTCGAAACAACAGCCGCGTTGGGGAGTTTTAAGTGTGGAAATAAAATAACGTTAAAATGCCACACGTGTGATGGACGTTGGACGTCAATCCCAGCGTGATTCATGTTCATTTTGTTGTCTGCAATCTCTGAATGTTATTTTTAAACTGCATTTACATTTAAATTACATTTGCATTCATTCAATTAGCACTTGCTTTAATCCAACGCCACTACAAAAGAGTTTCACCCTCGCAGTGACAGGTTTGTGATATGCAATTGAAGGAAAGGTGTTCTGTTCTCTAAAGAAAAAATAATGCATAACTACATTTACTGTAAATCAACATTTTTACATTTATAGACACAGAAACCATTCCAACCAGCAGGAATTAAACTATATTATAATATAATACACAAATTGTTACGTTCATGGACTAGAGACATGGACCACATTTCCCATGAGCTGTGCATAATCTTCGGTTTGATTGTTGCCACCTGTTCCTCATCTGTCTGCGTATTTAAGTCTTCACCTGTGCCATTGTTCTCTTTCAGTCATTAATGTTGCACATTGTCATGTTCCTCAGTTTCTGTGTGAGTAATTGTCTGTATTCTGTCATTACACAGACTATAAAACGGTTGTAATATAAAGATCATATAATAATTACAAGTTATTATATAATGGTGACAAAATATTTTTAAGTTGTCATACGGGTCTACTACATGGTGGGCAGTGATGGAATGGGAAGATGTCTCTCAAAAACAACAGCATTTTGGCCTTTCTGGTGACAAAAATTGAGAGAAACTGAATTGATTATATGAATATAATTTCTTGTTTGAAATAAAACACTTGGCATTTTCACAAACACATAAATGGAATGTAAATTCAATCTACCAGCTTTTTTGGATTTTGTCCTGGATATCAGTCTATAATGGGCTGATTTGCTGTTTTCAGAATAGCATAGTCCGCTTAGCCATCCATTCGTCCATCCATCTATCGAACAATCTATCCATTCATCCTACTATCCATCCATCTATGTATCCATCAATCCAGTCATCCATCCATCTATCCAACAATCTATCCATTCATCTTACCACCATCCATCCATCCATCCATCCATTTAACCATCCAACATCTATCTATCCAACAATCTATCTATTCATCCTACCATCCATCCATCCATCCATCCATCCATTCACCCATCTTTCCACTCAACATCCGTCTATCCAACAATCTATCCATTCATCTTACCACCATCCATCCATCCATCCATCTATCCATTTAACCATCCAACATCTATGTATCCAACAATCTATCTATTCATCCTACCATCCATCCATCCATTCATCCATCTATCCGCTCAACATCCATCTGTCCAACAATCGATCAATTCATCCTATCTTTAATCCACGATTCCATCCATTCATTCATCCATCCATCCATCCATCTTCGAACGCTTATTCTTAAAGTACCAGTCGCTTTTTATACTCATTTTTATGTTCATGCCAGGTATTTTGGGGGAACACTGGGGCATCCCAGGCCAGCCATGACTAAATAAATGTAAAAAAAAAAGAACAAAACTATGATATTAAAAACGTAAAAGTGATTTATGGTGCTGAAAACACAATGTGCTTTCTCAGCTATGAGCATCCACTTATCTTCCTTTGACCTTTCTCTAGCTACATTAAGAGACACACATGCAGAAACCATGGCCAGCCACACGTCTTCACTGTTCTGCTGTTTGCTGAAACCCTGATGGTTCCAACACGGCTGCCAAAGGGCATTATCACTGTGTATTTGCCTGTATACTTGTTTATTTTGAGATCTCTCCTCAGTCTCACAAGATTTTTAATAGACTCATCAAGTCGCACGGCTGAGATGAGATCTTTGCATAGGCTTTGCATGTTGTCTGCCTTTCTTTCATCATTTAATATTTTCTCTGAGATGTTGAAGATTATTGTTGCTTCACATACCAAACAAAACAATAGTGCCGTTGTGGTTGGTCCTACCACCAAGACATCGCAGGTTCGAATCCCGGTCAGGTAGGTTCCTGGGAAAGATACTGACACCCACTGCTCCCGGTTTGTGTGTGTTCACTGTTAGCATGTAACTTCACTGGATGGTTAAATGCAGAGCACAATCAATCCATCCATCTATCCGGCCAACATCCATCCATCCAACAAAAAAAATGGTTTTGTTTTCTTAGTCATTGTCGCGATCTAGCTTGCTCTTCTGGTCATAACCCATAGCCTGAACAACAATGGACATTTTTCTTTTTTTAACTCTTTTTCCTAGTTTTTGAACACAAATAGAAAATTGACATTTTTCTTCTTTAAAAACAATTATTTTCCCTAATTTGCATAGCGACTTTGTGTTGGTCTCGACCTAAGCAAAGCGCTATATAAATAAACTTGAACAGTTTCAATATGGATCTTAGTGGCCATTTTGACAAATACACATTTCTTTCTTTCTTTTTCTTCTTTCTTTCTTTCTTTCTTTCTTTCAGTGATACAATCTATTTGAATTACAGAAAGGCTTTTTATTAAGATAAAATATAAAAATAAAATGATAATAGATAAACAAAGTCACAAACAATGAAACAAAATGTTACAAGGTGCAACTTAAGATAGAATAAGATAGAATGCCTTTGCTGTCATTTTGTTACAGGGTTACAATGAAATTAGTATCGGTACTCAATTTGCTAAAAAAAAAAAGAAAGATGAGATAACGTTTAAATATACACATTGAATAATCAGAATAAATAACTACAATACACAAATATGGTCCAAAATGTGGAAGGCAAGAAACATAGGATTAAATACAACACAATATTCAAGACCAAAGAACACGAGAAAAATGCAAATGACAAAATATACATAGTGCGAAATGCAAATACAAATAACCAAAAGTGCCGGGTACCAGTGGTGTAGTGCATGCCAAGATGTCATTCATTATTAATCTTAACCTAATCAACTACCTACCTAGCTACAAACTAACCTATAAACCTACCTATCAGCCAACTTACTTACCAACCTACAAACCAACCAACAAAATAGTATAATCTACCTACCAAACAAACCTCCTACCTACCTAAATTTCTATATATGTTTCCACCTGTAATTGGCAACAATTTTGTAAAATCCTTCATTATCCATTCATCAATCACTCCATCAATCAATCCATTAAACTTCTCAATCCGAGGCGTAACACAGAGCAATTATCAACAATTATTCCATTATTATTTCCCCCTTCTTGCAGAGCACATTTTAGTTTCTCGCAAGAATCAACTTTAAAAGTGATTAAATTCCCACATCCAATTCTCACATGCGGGGTTCTATTTGTGTCACTTCCTACAGGATGTAGAGCGTTCAAATCAATCACTTGAGATTCCATGACAGTCAGAATGTGGCCTTTGAAGACAGGTGACTACGTAGGCAGCAAAGCAGCTCAGAGGCTTTGGAAATAAGATAATGTTTGTGTCAAGCAGAGAGTTGGGATCAAGGGTTTAAGGGCTGGAAATGACAAAAGACAAAAGTACACGCCTGCCATGTATGTCCTATGGATACCAGAGGAACAACGTGATGAAATGAAACTGTTTATGAGAGAGGAAACGCACAGCCCAGCGCTTCTTTCTTGATTTCATCACGCATCCCTCTCAGATCCACTGGTCCTTCATCATTAATTACACGGATCATTCAGGATCTATCATTGCTTCAACCATTTCTTCTCCCTTTCCACCCTCTTTCATTTACCATTCTGCTTTCCCACCACCCCTTGTTTAATAATGCAGGGTCCGGGTCCATAGGGGCGATGCTTTCCCTTCTCGAGGTGACGGTCTGGCTGACTGCGAATCAACGCTCACGTAGCTCTTAAACAGCGCAGACATTACGCGCCTTGACATACACGGAGCTGTAGAAAAGAGAGAGTGGGCAGATGGCATTTCAGATCACGTTATGGGTGCGTGGCATCCCTGAAAGTCCCTGTTGTTGGCCAAGCTCCATTTGAGAGTGGAGACGAATCACTCCGGGAGACAGAAAACGTATTTTCAAGGGAAGTGATGGAGATTCAGACTGACACGTCAACACACAACCGTATGTGTGCAGGTGAGAAATGCAATGCACTAAAAAACCCACGTGAAAAAAAAAAAGAGAATTAAAAAAAATGTGTAAAAATATAGCTTAAATCAAGCAAAATGATCTGCCAATGGGGTGAGAAAATGTTACTTGGTAAGACGGCTTGAAACAAGACGAAAAATATTGTTACATGGAGGATTTGGTTCTGCATATCAGGTCTTGTTCTCGTTGCTTCATATATATATTTTTTTAAATATATAAATCTTTTACTTTTAACAAAAAATTGTTGTTTCTTAAGTTGAGAAACATCGTGTTCTTAAAAGACGAAAATTTGATTTGACATTTCTTGTTCCAGGAAGTTCCGTGTTAAAAGATAATGCCTACTTTGAAAAATGTCACAATTTGTTATGTTTCATAAGATTTTTTCAATATACAATATTTTTTCTTGAATTTTTTTTACAAGTGGGAAGGAGAGATTGAGTCAGACACATCTAATTCCTTGTTTGTCATATACATACTTAGCCAATAAAACTCATTCTGATTCTGAATTCAGTGTACAATATCATGAAATGTTTTTTTAAGCAAGAAAACTCAAATCAAATTATCTTGAAAGATGCAAAATAATCTTTCACTCTTAATTCTAAGCGACTTAATTTGTCTTGTATGGAAAAAAAGACAAGATTGATTGTCTAATTTGAAGATTGCTGGTCTTTGCAGTGTGATTTTTGTACAATAAAGAAGAATAAAAAAAAAAAAGCGCCAGAACTTCCAGGCCACGGAGTTGTGAGGATAAGCATATGGTGCATGGTTATTTCATAACCTGCTAATAAGGATTTATGTAGCACACTCAGGTGTAGTAACGCCAGGCGGTTCACTCGTACATCACAGACTGATTAAGTGTGTCATCCACGATCCACCGACCTTGATGAGGAAGAACTATCAGCCACATGAAGGGCCACAATTCAGGTTTCAATGAAATATTGAAAAAGCCCCTGAGAAAGGATGCATTTGTGTCTGCTGTGATGTATGTGTATTTAGCTGTGTGTGTGTGCGTGTGTGCGTGTGTGTGTGTGCGTGTGTGTGTGTGTGTGTGCATTCTTGATCAGTCAGGCAGCTCTGACGCACATGTTGGAAGGAGTTTGTGTTTCTTGTTTGTATCAGCCTTGTGTGTGTGTGTGTGTGTGTGCGTGTGTGTGTGTTCATTCCCATCCGGGAGGAGCAGTGGAGGGGAGACAGATGGTCTATCTCAGGACCATCCAAATGCAGATTAAATATTAAAGATTTATTTGAAATCTTCATGATGATGTAAAAATAGATTGAGGTTGGAATGAGCAAACACCTGTTTATCTCCTACTTCACGGACACAGAAAGTGTGACACTGTGTGAGATTTACTGAGAATCTGAGTCTTGAGACAACTAAGTTGTGTTTCTTTTAGGTTTAAGTAGATGCTTTTATGTAAAACACTGTATACTGTCACAAATATAAGCACCACTTTTTTCCAATTGTAGACTCTTAAAAACTTGGGGGGTGCTTATGGGCACATATTTCAAATATGAAACATATAAGCGCTCTTTTTTCAAATTTAGACTCTCAAAAACTTGGGTGGTGCTTACGGATGCATATTTAAAATATCAAAAATATAAGCACTCATTTTTCGAGCAATGACAAATAAATGAAAAAATGTTGTCTACTAAATACAATAATTATTTTGTAAAAATGTTCCGAGAATTGAATCAATGCTTTTTAGTGTTGCAGACACTTTATTGTACAAATTGAGTTTCAAGAAAGCGATGCAACTTATTGCGATGCAATTTTATTTTAATCTGTTTATTCTTCTTAATATTGTCATCACAACAGCAGAATTAAGGTAGTAATTATAAAAAACTGATATTTAGAATGACTGGAATAAATAGCAACAGTGTGTTTGCAACATCAAAAGGAATTGGTTCGATTCGCAGGGAATTTATGGTGTTTTAATTGTACTATTTCAATGCAAAGTACATTGCGTTGGATTAAAACTTCTCAATGCAGAGATTTCTTGACATTTGACAAAGTTGACATTTATTTTCTTTAAACACTATTTTTTCCCCTATTTCGCATATAGTGACTTTGCATTGATCTCACACTAAGCAATGCGCTATAAAAATAAACTTTGTACTTGAACAATTTGAATATGGATCTTAGTGGCCATTTTGACAAATACACCTTTCTTTCTTTCAGTGATAAAAAACATTTAAAGTAGAGAAAGGCTTTTTATTAAGAAAAAATATAACAATAAAATGAAAATACATAAACAAAGTCACGAACAACAGAACAAAAAGTTACAAGGTATAGATCGAATAGAATAAAATAGAATGCCTTTATTGTCATTGCATCACAGGCCTACAATTAAATTAGTATTGCTACTCTGTTTGCTGCAAAACGAAAGATGATATATCTGTTGAAATATTTAAGTAAAGTGAGTCAACAAAACTGTGCTCTGCTTTTAACGACACAGTGAAGCGACACACACAAACCCGGAGCAGTGGGCAGCCTTAAGCCGTACCATCCGGGGGTCATGTGGGGGTCGGTGTCTAAAAGTGCCTCAGTTGTGAAACCCAGCAGACCGGGATTTGAACCTCCAAAGCTTTGGTGTCTGGTCCACCTTCCAACCACTGTACCACAACTGCTATGTGTGCGTAACGTAAAGTAATCCTGTTTCAGTCTCTAATTGCCTAATCCGGTTGATTGTGGCACGCTAAATAGCATGTCCGCTAATAATAGCTGAAACACATTGTACGCACAAGTTCAGAGAGAAGACATAACCACAGCGTGTGCAGAAATAAACTCGGAATGAAACGTTCACGCCAGAACATGAAACAATTTAGTAAGCATAAAGGTGTTACAAAATGTGCAAATATGCAAATCATCTGCCAGATTGCTGGTTATTTCTTTCCTTTTTTTAATTTCGTACGGCTGCTACGCCACTCACAGGAAATTGTTAGCTACACGCAGACCTTAACTAGCTCTTAGCGGGGGAGCGAAGACAGACATTTAACGCATGCGTCTATTTCTCACCTAATCACGCACAAATACTGACGCGGACGAGCAGAGGAGCTCGCTGGAGGTACAGGCGCGCATGTTTTTAAATGAGACATGAAATAAGATTCATGCAATGGAGGAATCTGTCATGTTGATCATTGTAGAATCCAGTCTGCGGTCCTTTGGGAGGCATTTTGACATTTAAAGTTCTCAGCCTCGCTGTTTGATTGACAAGACGGTGTGTTCAGCCTCATGAGCATGCAAACTTCTCTTAGCTCTAGTTGGGGTGGCGTCAGGCGTGTGTGTGGAGTGTGTGCTTCACTGGGGACCATTGTGTTCCCTCACCTTAGGGATGCTGGCTTCCCGAAGGAGAACATCTCTCAGATTCGTTGGGATGAAAAAGCACACGTCTTATTGGAAACTAGGACACCCATCCCGTAACAATCCTCCCCACCACCGCCATCACTGCAACCTTGCACGGGTTCAACTTTTGTTGCTTAGGCTGGTGCTGTTCATTTGAGACGGTAAAACACTGTCAGCGGCAGGTAGGAAACAACTCACCACCCACACGAGCTCCACATCGCCTGAATGTCCTCCAGCAAGATGGAAGGTAATATGTGGTGACAATAGCACCCAGCAGGCCTTCTCACAGATCTGTTTCAGTGTGAGATTTCAGCCAAGAGCGATTAGAAGAAGAAGCTAGGTGTAAAGAGTTAGATGCATGTCTCACTTGAGGTTCAAGAGCAGCTCATTGTGCGAGAGAAGATGATGGATCAGGAAATCTGCGAGTGTGTAGCTGTGACGGAGCCGGATGGGTTGTTTACCACCGGTCTCGCTCTGCGTTTGGTGCTCTAATGCAGTTTTTCTTGGTCCATCGGGAACAAATAAACTTGAGCTGCAGCCCACACACTTCTTCTGGCTCCTGTGTGATGAGTGGTGATGGTCGGTGGTCATCTGTGACCTTCAAAATAAAGCCCAGGGATGCTCGCTGGTGCCCGGGAGCTGGGCTGGCAAAAACACCTTGCATTTGTCTGGACGATTTCTGTCACTCAAAAGAGCCTTTCAGAAGAGGCTGGAGTTAGTTGGTTGTTTGGTAGGTAGCTAGGCAGGTAGGGCTTTATTTGTCCCACAAATGCACAATTGCCAATTTTTCAACTGATTCAGCAACCTCTTGTGACTGAGAAATGTTCAAGTTCAAGTTCATTTGAAGTTCGAGACCAACGCAAAGACGCTAGATGTGTGATATGTAAATGTAATAGAAATCTCTAAAAAATCCTTTCCCAGACAGTCTTTAAAAAGAAAAATGTCCATTGTTTATTGTTCAGACAATGGGCTATAACCAGAAGAGCAAACTGGATCGCAACTACATCCTGTGGTGCAAGTGAGGTTCGGTTCCCGGCTTCTACCTTATGCAGCCTTCCTATTCGATAAGATTAGTCATTGAACATGTTATTTATTACGGTTATAAAAATGATTCAAGAAAGAGAGGTGTTTGTGTGTTCAGGGGGTGTGATATGTTCCAGGTGAATAATGGATTTGTGTTCTGTTGCTCTATTTCAAACACATTAATTCAGGGTCTCTAAACATTGACAAGGCAGCAGGACAGATACAAAGATAATCGGCCTAACTTTGTACAGCTAAATAATTGATGTGCTCCTGATGCCGTGAAGAGGCATGGCGGCTCTGGCACTCCACTCGCCCCGGGCCAGAAAAACAAAATACTGGTTTTTAATTGATATATTAAACAGACAAACAGATTGCACAACCCCAGGACATGAACAAAACAGTCGCGAAAAGGGGTCTTTCCTCTCCCGTGGGACTTTGTCTGACTCCATATAATCAGATATTTCGTGTAGTCAGCATGTAAGACGACAAATCTACCAGGGCTTGTCAAATATTTCATCATTAGGCTTTATTCTTGGCGTCTGGATGGAAAGGATCTCGGTGGTCAGACTTGATGTTATCAGTTTTAGTGTTCAGTTTATTATAGAATACAATAATGTCTGATCTCATGATGTATCAGACAGATGCCTCAGGAACAGAATCTGGGCTGTGGTAAAAAAAAAAAAGAAAAGAAAAAAAGTTTTTGAAATGAAACAAGCAAAATTGCAAAAAGACTGAATCTTCACTTTTAAATACTAAAACTAAACACAAAGGCTCAGTTGAATTTCATATCTGCTTTTCATCACAATGGGACAACTTTTAGCAAACACACTATATTGACTAAAATCATTATTTATTTGTTCATCTTCTAAACTCTTATCGTTTCTGAAAAACAGAGAGACGAACATGAATGCAGGATGCAAACTCCAGCATTCGGGGATGCGCGAGATGCACGAAAACACAGAATAAACATGCAAAAGTCATTCAGAAAGATCCTGACTAGGCCTCAAACTTGGGTACCGGGCCATAATAATATTCACAATTTAGTCGTCTTGAGATCACATGCATGATGTTACATGTAGCATGAGTGCTAACATGCAAGACAACAATGCAGGACACAATTATTATGAGATAATACTTAAGTTGATACTATAAACAAAAAAAAAACATACATAAATACACCAAAAAAAAATTCATGGCTGCTTGTGAATTTTGAAAAATGGAGTACATAGACAATAAAATGTTATTGAGGCATTTTATTTTTACTTTTCATGCCCTGAATCGTGATCACAAAGAATTTTCACAATTTTGCTCCACAGCTCCATCTGGTGGACACTAGAGGAAGCAGCAAGGCCGAGTCTTGATGATAAACTTGTTTTTCAGTGCGTCAGTTGTTGGTCATTTCAAGCAGTGTATATTAAGTCGCTCAGGGGAAGCGAGTTGTCGGACAATGAAGCTGCAAGCATATACTTTCATGGTTGAAGTTCTTTCCTTGTTTTTGACCTTATCACCATGCCATGTCCAGTTTAGATCTTGCTAAAACGTCGGGTCATCAAGCCATGCTCTGTTTCATTGACGCAAAAACTATACTCAATAAAGTGCAAAAGACGCACTCTTTTAAACTTCAAAATAAATCATAAACACGTTTACATGATCTTGTTTAGTTGTAAGAAGGAGCAATTGAAGTGATTTGTCTTTAAAGGAGACAATAGATTTAGTTGACAATAGAAATTGTTTTACTTTGATCCAATGTGACACTTTTTTCAGTGTAGCATTTCAATGCAATAAATCATATGTACACAAACAAACCTTGATACCGACAACTGATATGAGCTTTTGAGTCCGGTGCCCGCAGTGATATTTTCAAAGCTCCAGGCAGGTTAAGTGAGTTTGCCAGCAGCCATCCCAGCACCTTTTTTTTTTTTATTAAATATGAAACCGCTTGTCAATTGGAACGGCTCATTAGAGTGATTTATAGCATCGAGGCCTAAAATCAGAGTGGAGCAACACGGATGCTGACAGATAAAAACGCTGCACTTAAGCCGCCATTCTCGCCGCGCAAACAGCTGCCAATCGGAATGCATAATTAAAATATGGGTCAGTGGTAAGATGCTTCTCTTCAAGCACGAGGGCTGAGCTGATCCCCCTCTAAGCGGGACACCTTCACATTGAAGAGCGAGAAAAAAAAAAGCAACACACGCTCGGCTTTTTATTCCATGCTCTGGAGCACTATGTGATATTTGCCACGTTTTATCTCCCGAAAAAGGCAGCGGTTTGTTTATCCACCTTGAGATGGATTGTAGATATGTTTTTAAGGTTAAAAGACAATGAAAGACAGAGCTTGAGAAGGCGAGCGATGGAGATGAAGGAAGGCGAGCGAACAGAAAAGAGCACCCGCACTTCTATTTGTGGTGTTTTGTTTCTTTTAATGACGGGGTTGGTTCAGTGTTCTCACACTTTGGCTGCGATGTGGAAATTACGCTGGGAAATCTCATTAACTACCTTCGCTGTGTGTTGACATTCCATTTGCATCAGGCAAGCCGCACCACATTGCGGATTTCACACTCCATCCATCTCATTTCCTCCTCAGATATGTCTGTTGGCTCAAAAGGAAATAATGTATAACATTCATTTCCACGCTCCTTTATTAATGCGCAAACAAAAGCACCAATTATTCCGACGCTCTTCGTTGGCTTGATTTTATTTCCTCGCAGTTTGATTCCAGCCCGTTTGTTAGCGCGCTTCCAAAAAATATTTAATTATTCGATTTAAGTCGTCCGCGCGTTTCGCTCCTGATTGGCGCCCTGGCTGGGGAAAGCGCCAGCCGAAACAATTGTTTTTTTTTTTTTTTCCACATGTGTACAAAAAACTTCTGCTTGCCTGTGATAAGTGAGCAGAATGCTGCAAAAGTGACACTCCGCCTGACACGAGGTGCATTTATTTAGGCCTCGGCTTTCGCTTCTCGCGCCCTGGATGACTTGTAAACAAGCATCGCCATGGATTCAAATCAGTGGCGCGGATGCGGTGTTGGTGACAGTGTGTCTCTGCTCGCCGGATGGGAGACAATTACAGGCCTCGGTGAGAGCGAGAGGAAAGGGCGCTGAGGAAAATCAACCCGGAACTAATGAACGGACTGTTGGAGGCGTCGGAACTATCGCCGATGATGTAAATCGATGATGCAATGGGGAATTTTATAAGAAGGCCAAATCCCAGATCCTGAGCAAAAACTGCTGAATGATCAATTTTAATATTAAGCTGTATTACAACTGAGCCGAGTTAAAGATTGTTTTAGGCTATTTTGTTTTAACATTGCGTAACATCAACGTATTTGATTGTTTCATGTGATATACTTGTTCTACAGTCCATAGCAAAAGTTTAAAATCAAATCACTTTTTTTGTCTTAATTTTTAGCCCTCTTGATGAATGATAAAGATGGTTTTGGGCATTTTCCTACCAGTCTCTTATATTTGTAAAAATGTATATATTTATGTCTCTGTACAGAAAATATTCTCCCTATATAAATATGAAGATAATTGAGAGAGATAGATAGATAGATAGATAGAGAGAGAGAGAGAGAGAGAGAGAGAGAGAGAGAGAGAGAGAGAAAGAGACTATAGTCAAACTTAGTTGATAAATGTTGATCGTTTCATTATTTTTCCCACATTGTTAAATTACTTTAGTGAAGTGTAATTTTTTTTTATCTATGAAGATTGAATTGGTGTATCTCAGATAAGCTAGGTAAGAGATGAAAAAAACACATTTTCACATTATCATAACAGCCACTATGCTTCAATACACTAAATCGTTAATAAGCCCATTTTGGGAGGAAAAAAAGCTACTTAGGAACACACACACGGAGAAATCTTTTTTTCACATTTATTACTTATTAAAAATACAAGAAGCAGCTATTTATCCATATACAACTGCTTCCCTTGCATAACTGTGTCAACTTTCAATTAATCAATACAAACTAAATAAAAACAAATATGCCAAAAGCAGACTGAATTGCAATCTGATTTTACATAAAGCTTCCAGATTCAAAAGACCTGAAGGAATAATGTGAGTTCCACGAACTGCTCGTGATGCCCTGGCGGTTATGTGCCAACGGTGACGCTTCAAAGCTCTAATCCACGTTCCTCACGGTTCCACAGAAAAAGCCAATTATGCATTATCTGACACGTCTCTTGTGTTCTACTGAATAAAAAATATGAAGTCATTCAGGTCTGGAACAAAATTAGCATGTAAAAAAATTACTGAAATTTCAATTGTGGGAGGACGGTTTCTCCAAGACGCCATGTTCCTCACATTTGTTCCTTTGACGTCAAAAAACTGAATCAGCCCAGAAAATGAGGTTAATACATCTGGTCACTAAAGGAGGAGACCATCTGAACAGCCATTAAAATTGGATTAAATTGGGAACGAAACTGAGAGTGAGAAAGAGAGCAGGGGGAAGCTCAATTAAAATGACAAAATAAAGAAAATGTTAAAAATAGAGGAAGGGAACGAGGGTGTAGGCAAAATGGAGATTGTGGAATAATGAGAAAGTGAGGGAGAAAGAAAGTGAAACAGAGGGAGATGGAAAGAGATTCGATAGATGAGGGAAGGTCACAAATGAATGATAGGGAAAGAGGGGGAGAGAGAGAGAAAAGAGGGGGAAAGAGAGAGAGAGAGAGAGAGAGAGAGAGAGAGAGAGTGTGTGAGAGAGAAAAAAAATATATAAATATATCATGCAAAAAAGAGGGATGAAGAAGAGGAAGGAAAGGAAAAACAGAAAGATGTAAAAAGAAAAAGTGACGGAAAATATGTGTAGATATAAATTTGACAAGAAAGAGAAATATAAGAGAGATGGAAAGAGAGTGGGGGTGAGGAAACAATATGGAATGAAACAATATGCAAAGAGAGAGAATGAATAGATGAATAGAGAGACAATGAAGAGAGAGGGATGGAAGAGAGAAAAAGAGAGATATTTTGAGATAGAAAGAGAGAGGGAAACAATCATTAGTGAATGAAGACAGGGGAAAATGCATAGAGAGAAAAGAGAGAGAGAGGGGGGAGAGAGGGAGAATGAAAGAGAAACAACAAAGACAGGAAAAGAAGAAGCAGAATAGACAAAGAGAGAACAAGAGAGGATGGAAAGAGTGAGGGAGACAGATAGAGAGAAACAATGAAGACAGGAAAAGAAAAATACAAAAAAGACAAAAACAGAGAATGAGAGAGAGGAGAAAAAGAGAATGAACGAGCAAGAGAGAGAGACAGAGACAGGAGAGAAAGAGAGAGAGAGAGAGAGAGAGAGAGAGAGAGAGAGAGAGAGAGAGAGAGAGAGAGAGAATGTGAGGGGTAGAGAGAGAGAGAGAGAGAGAGAGAGACATGATGAACACCCTGTTCGTGGTATATCCTGCCCGCTTCTTTGAGGTGGTACCCCACATATCTGCACCCACCATCTGGGAGTCAGTGAACCAGAATTCAGTTTCCCTCTTTCGGCATGTAACCAAATATCTCTCCCTCTTTCAAAGCATCCGTATCCCGTTCGGAGTGGAACGAATGGGATTTCAGTAGTCTTTGATCTTTATTTTCAGACGATGCCATCTGCGAGCACGGGCACTGGTGAGTGTGCATGTCAACATGCACCCGGCATTAATCCTGGAATGACAGTAATGACACTCAGAACACCCGCACCATCACCAACGTCTTCTTGAAGAGTCTTTTTTTTTTATTTAATGTTAAAATATACAATTCTTTAAGACGTGTGTTTATCATAATAGGACACAAAAATAACATTGAATTGCTAATTTCAAATAAAATATTAAATAATATTTTTGTTTTGGCTTGTCATGCTTATATTTTACATGTGATTTTGGTTTTGATATTGTTGTGGTTGTTATAGTTGTTGGTTTTTTATTATTTTATAAATGATATTTGCATTTTTGTATCAATACACACAGATGGACGCACATTTTAATTATGTTGCATACTGTTGCAAACTAGTAAAGCAAGTTAACATAAAAATAAATATGTGACACCTGACTTAATAAGAAAATAAATTGTAACAAAACAATTGGACAATAAATGTTCATTTTTTGTCTTTTTTGTGCTCTATATAAATAATGTATTTTTTATTCATGATTTTCAGGTTTCTTTATAGATGCCCTCTTTCTCTCTCTCTCTCTCTCTCTCTCTCTCTCTCTCTCTCTCTCTCTCTCTCTCTCTCTCTCTCTCTCTCCCTCTCATCCAGTTGGGTCGCTCTTTTTTTCCGCGTCCCACTTACTCAATCGCCATAGCGTTTTGCGTCCTTGCACTCAAAAAGTGGAAGTGAGTTCAGATCCACATCAACAGACAAATTAGAATGGGATTTAAAGTTTAATTCCCTTAACGGCGCACTAAAAATGTCTGTTTGAAAAAGTTGCGGAGAGTGTCACACAAGAGAGATGCTTCTCAGTCTCCATGAGAATGAACCAATTAATCATGCTACATACAACATGCTACATTGGCCGACCTGATGACGGACCATCTGCAACAATCTTACACGCCACACGGATTCTGCATCCAGCTACTGAAAAAAGTGCCAAAGGCGTGTCGTTACTTTGAATACATTTTTATACTTGATCTAACTCTAATGCGTTTCATTGTCTGTCTAACCAGAATATAATGTAAAATTTGTGCTCCATCCAAATTAAAAGTAAGTCTTTTAGTGTAAAGTAAATACATTTCTATATAAGAGGGTAAATGTGGCTTGTGGACGAAGATGGTGATGAGAAGAAAGGACCTTTTTTTCTTGAATCGGCCAATCAGAGCCAATGAGAAGCTTGCATGTACTGTACGCAATTTTTTAACTCATTAATACTTAAAAAAATATCATAAACACCTTTACATGATCTTGTTTAGTTGTAAGAAGGACCAATTGAAGCGATTTGTCTTAAAAGGAGACAATAGATGTTTAAATTATAATTTTCTAAATAACCATCAATGTGTCTCATTATGTGAGCAGAGGCTGCATTTCTACACATTTACCATTCAAATAATAGGAGGTGCTGTTGCTTAATTGGACTATTGGACTACATTTGTTTGCTGATTTGAGCTTCAGCAACTTTCTGAACTAGTTGTTGCTCCACCTCAGTGGTCAGGACACATGGGTTTTTGTTCATATTTTATGATAACGCTAGATGCCTTACACACATTATTATTACTATTATTTAAATTCAAGCCAATTGTAGTACACAAGCCTCAATCAACAAATATGCAAATACACGCATATATTAGGGTGGTGATCTGTTTTTTAACCCTTTCTTTAACCCTTAAGTAAAACATTAAGAAAACGTATCATTTGAGATTTCATTAAACTTTAAAACTTTATATGACTCAACGATGTTTTTGCATTGGCTAAGTAGTGGATAGCTCATTCCTTTCAAAGTAAAAATGTTAAGTTGATACAAAGTAAAGTGATTAGGTGTAACAAGTTGATGCAATTGTTTTTTACTTTGATCCAATGCGACACTTTTTCACTGTAGAACATTCCAGACCTGCAACGGGTTCCTGCAGATTCCATCCGGCTCATCAGCATAAAACCTGAAAAGTGTTGGAGTGGAGGCTGAGCTGGAGTGTCTGTGAGTGGAGTTTGGGATGGATGATGGGAAATTCAGTGGAGTGGTGCTTAGATCGGGAGAGAACGTGAGCTGGAGAGAGGGGGCGCAGAAATCCAGACCACCGGCATGCTTAATTGGGCCTGCCTTCGTTTGACACACATCAAGTATTAGGTTAAGTACCTTTTATGGATAATTGGAAAGTGTAAATTGACTGTAATTGTGGCTGCCATGGCTATAATGGCCATTTGTAACCTCACTTAGGCAAATTAATTCAAAGAAAATCACAATTGTTCTTTTTCTCTGCACTGGGGATTGCAAAGAGGGGTGGAAAACAAGTTTACGAGTACAAATACGAGTTATAGAAGACATTTTAGGTTTTGTATTAATAAAACAACACGATCAGCATAAAGCAATGGATAAACAAGGTGACGATATGTGGAAATATGACTGCTTGTTCTTACAGTCAACGAATCACAAATTACAGTTTTAATCTTTAGAAATGTGTCCATCGTCATCATCATCATTATCATCTTCATAATCATCATAATTAGACAAAGAGATAGATTGACAGACAGATGTATGTATGTATGAATATATACATATATATTGATATACTTTACTATACTATATACTATATATATATATATATACAAACATATATACTGTATATACAGTATATATACAGGATAAATTTATATTGGATAAACTTTATATACTATACATATGTATGTATAGTACACAAAGTACAATATACATATATACGTAGCTGTATATACTATATAGTACTGTATATGTATATATATATATATATATATATATATATATATATATATATATATATATATATATATATATATATATACTATATATACTATATACTGCATTGAACTGTGAAAAGTGATGGTCAGTCCTTGATTATCAATATCTCATATTATATGAATAATAACGTGTCCGAATTGGAATTAGCTGTAATGTTTATCCACAGGCGGATTTTTGACCTTGTGCGTCGTTTATCTCTTGGCTTGAATTAAAATAAATAAATAAACAAACAAACAACACTAAATTCTGTCTGCTCCTCGCAGATTTGAATCAACAGGAGATTAAAAAATAATCAAAGCAAGAGTTATTACAGAAACCCTTTCAAGAGCCTCTTCGGTCCCTTGCCTCAAAAGATTCTGGAGCCGCAATTAAGCCGGGTCAAAAAGCTCAGAACCAATGTTCCGGTCCTCATTGCAAGATGTCGCTTGTCAACTCTGACATGTATTTTGTCTTTTACGTGTTTTTTGAAGGGTAACACTCCTACACACACACACACACACACACACACACACACACACACGTAAGGCTGTATGTTGAGAGGAATCCCAGGAATAAGACTGGACTTTCAAAAGACTAAAATACAATAAATACCATATACAAGAACAGTAATTACATATCTGTGAGCGTCAGAATACAATAAAACTCACATCGCTTCACAAAAACGTCATCTTGCAAATGATCACAAAGCAAAAAGTGATTATTTATGCTGTTACCATTTCTTATTCTTCTCCTGACAAACCATGATTCTTCAGACACATCGAGCAGGAATTGCAGCCATGAACGTTTTTCAAAGACACAAAACCCCTCACTTTTTATTACCTCACATTATGGAGATTGTCCCAAACATGACAAATTGATATAGTTTATTCTCTAAGTTAATATTTTTGTATTGATCACGTTTGCGGCGCCTAGAATCGGCCGCTATTGACTTCTGCTCGTCTTTTACCAGAGAGAGAATCCTTCAGCCTACATCGGGAAAAAAAAACATTTGCTTTTCACGCGTGCAATTAATTTACAGTTCAATAATTTATTTATTACAATAAAGAGTTTCAAAAAAAACTTTGATAAAAAAAAATAATTGTTTAAAAGCAACATATGAAGAAATTTAAAGAGTCTTGGAAAAAATAAATGGGATGTAGAATATTGATGCAAAAGAATATAGTCAATAAGAAAATTCCAAAAAGACAAAGGTTAAAAGAAATTAAGAAAAAAAAAAAAGAAAAAAAAGAAAAGAAGAAAAAAGGAAAGAATGAAAGAAAGGAAGGCAGGAAAGGTAAGGAAAGGAAATAAGGAAGAAAGAAAGAAAGGAAGGAAGGAAAGATGGAAGTAAAGGAAAGAAGGAATAAGGAATGAAAGAAAGAACAAAAGAAAACAGAAAGAAGGAGAGAAAGAAAAAAGAAATAATATTTATAAAAGAGACTAAAAATGATAACTAAAAACAATAAATTACAAATTTGAGAAAAAAAAATCTAATCAACTGAATATTCCGTTTAAAGTTCCAAAGATAGCATACAGTATATGAATTAATGGATTCATGTGAACGGATGGATGGATAAATGGATGGAGAGTGCCTAAAATGGAGCTTAATAATACAAATGTAAAAAAAAAAAAAAAAGAAAAGAATACAGAAAAATTCAGGCCACATAATAAGTGACGGAGATGAATGTTGATCTCAGCATTTATTGCGTCTAACATGACTGGCAAACCCTGCATTCTCGAGCCACTGGTTCAGTCAAGGTGATCACGCATGACACTCGGCTCTCGCACGGAATGCTGTTTGCACTTAGAAGCGAGAGATGCTCACACACTCCAGTAACTTGTGAGATTCCTCAGCATCCCACGCTCCCATCCAAAAAGACAAACCGCGTGGCATGAATGAACGCGTCAGTGGTCCCTCGGCCGGCCGGAGCCATGTGTTGTGTTGTGTTGTGTTGTGTGTTTCCATGAGCAAGCAGCACCAAACTGCCCATTCAATGTGCACAAAGCAATAACACAACAAATAACAGCACAAATGGAGCCGAGCGCCCCGGGCCAAGAGAGCTTATCCGGACCCTCGGCAGGAGCCGGACCGCTTTATCTCCCCGCTGCATTCGTCTCCCCATGTCGCTTCAACAAGCATCGTTTTAAGATAATTACAGACAGTTAATTCGATATGTGCTTCCGCATGCTTCGCCAGACTCTCCTTATCTCACCGTAACGGCGGGAAGATTTAAATGGGTTTAGGCAGACTAACTGTGATCATAACACAATATGTGGGTTGGGAATTTGTACTGTACTTTACAAAAATATACACACGGATGTTTTTTTGGAAATAGAAAGCCTACAGACGGTGTTTGAAGCGATTGCTTTTGAGAAATACAATATTGGTGCTATTGAGATTTTAACTGATTGTCTCAACCAGAGGTGTAAATTACTTGAGTAAGTGGACTTTTACTTTACTTAAGTATGTTTTTGTACGGAAAAAACTATTTTGTGTTTGTACGGAAGTAAAAGCAAAACTGTAGTATCAGATATAAAAGCAACTTTAACTCTCAAATCCACTATATTTGTGATGGGATATCTGTACTCTTTACTCCACTACATTCAAACAAACACTTACCGTTACTCGTTACATTGTGATTGTGTGCGACAAGTCGGCATCGATTTATATCGCGGTAAATTTCTTGTGGGAATGAGGCAATGTCGCCATCTGTAGGGAGCTGAAGGTACTGGATGCTGTTTATCAGCTAAATCATGTGAATTAGAGGCGTGCATGTATTTTACAAATTTAATTATGTCATATATAATTTACTAATCAGAATTTTATTTTACTACTTTTTTCTAAGACTGACATTTTGTTTTTCTTCTACTATTTTTAAAACATTGTGGTGTTAAATTTCAATTCTGTATTAGAAAGCAAAACCTCATGAGTAGAGTTTGTTTTCACATGTCTTTGTGTGCTTATTTTCTGCTTAAATTCAGTGCAATCAAAATACTTAAGTTCTTTTAAAATTGGACACTGCTATTTTGACTCAAGTTTTGTTGAAATTGGTTACTTGTAGTGGAGTAATTTTTACAATTAGGATCTGTACTTTTACTCAATTATGGCTGTCTAGTACTCTTAACACCTCTGGTCTTAGCTGCTCAAATTAATAATTTGCATTTCGGATCATTTTTAGACTCATAATATTATGTGATACAATTCTTTTATTGAGTAATTGAAAGTAAAATATACATACCGTAAATATTTTACTGTATAATATATAAATGTAAATTTACCTATGTATCCTATAAAGATTTACACGTTTATATGCAATACATGTGTTGGAAGAGAAGAAGCATTGCCGTTCTTGCCTGACAAGAATCTGAGACACTAGTTTGGGCATTTCAGTTTGTATGTTCTCCTCGTGATTGCTTGAGTTTTTTCTGCGCCTCCAGTTTCTTTTTATAGTCTAAAAAAGTGAACTCAGGGAAACTAGAGTATGGAAATAATACCATAAGATGGTGTGAGAGAGTGTCCCACCATCACACCTAGGGTTGGGATTGGCTGTAGCTCATTTTGTTTATCCAACTTTTTTCATTTAAGTTCAACCAAACCATGAGTAAATTCACAAAAATTGATCAAAACTGTTGAGTCATTGTTGTGTGCGTTTGTTGAAGTAATGTAAAGTTTTTTTACTGCAAATTTTACTCTTGGCATCATTTTATTTAAATTTTTTTCGCTTTAAACTTTGTCAAATCCATTTTTTGAGTGTACTTAATTAACATCAATATTGTATATCAAATTGTATTTCAAATATCGTGTCTAAATAGTAATACAAACGAATGACTCAACAAACTACTATCTTTATAATTAACAGCAATGAATAATCCGATTGTTGGATGAATTGATAAAAAAAAAATATACACTGCACATGTGTAGGTGTGTTTTTAAGTGGATTTTCCTGATCCGTATTCTTCATTTTCTTTCATCCAGACCGTAAATAAAGGACTGAGTTGAGTAAATCAAACACCTGCTGCTTCACAGAGGGAAGAAAACACAAATCTCTCTTTCTCTCTCACACACACACACACACACACACACTCCTCATCCACTATCTTCAGGGATCCAACAGTAAACCTGATCTCATTTCTGCAGCATTGGACGACTGCCCAGTCACACACTCCATGCTGTCAACTCTTCTAATGAAGTCCGGTAATTAAGCGAGACCCTGACACCCGAGGGGTGTGTGCAAGTGTGTGTGCAGGCAAGTGTGAGTTGGAGACCCCAAAGTCTCCATTCGGAATTCGGAATGTGGGGCTGCAATAATCCCAGACATGTTGAACTCAAATCTTCAAAAAGAGGAAAAAGCACATTTCAAACTCTTCCTACCTCCGTCTGAGGACTAGATGGACATTGTCTAAGCCGCGGTGAAATCATCGACTCCACAGGGTCTTTGTCTTCACTCCAGCTATCACTCAAGCCTGCTTCTTGATTACAGTCAGACTTCACCCGCAGTCGTCTTTCTCCGAAGCCAGTCTCTACTGTGATTGGAGAGCGTGTCATATAAGATCTGATGCAAGAAGTTGGGCTGAAGGCCTTTCAACAGCACGGCGGGGGCTTCGGGGGGCTCGTGCTGTTCCGTCCGCCTGTAATGAGCCAATGCTAATTATCCTCAAGAGACGTGGTGCTAACCTTGGACTCACTAGCCAAGGACTTCCATTAAACCCCTGCCAAGACGTACCACAGAGGAATTTGTGCGTATTAATGAGACAATAACACCACATTCAGGGACGAATCGTCTACAAACAAGACTTCAACTTTTGGAGTAGGAGACGCTAATTGAACAGGTAAACAGCCCGCGTTGTGCAGAAAGTGCGCTAAAGGGAGGCGTTGTAAGGCCGACACGGGGCCAATTGATTGTTAACACGGGTCCGTTGCTGATGGGAGAAGAAATGAGCTGCTTCTAATGAGGAGGTGTGAGGACTTTAAATGCCTAATTGAAGCATAAACGCTATAGCTTAATGTCAAACTGTTATGCTAGAGGAGACATTAAATAGCCATCAGATTCAACTCTGGTCAATTTTATTGGAGAACGGCTGTGAATTATGTATTTCTCACTATCTTTCTCCAAACTCTGGTCGTGACTGAAGTCTACCTAGAACCGTGGCACCTCCATGTTAAAGTGCGCCTTTTCAATTAAAGTGATCATTAGCTGCGTCTATTTTCACACTTCTCTTGAGGTCTGAAGGGATCTGCTCGGATGAGGACGGTGCCATTTCTGGAGCATTGGGAGGGAGATGGTGTCGCTCTGGACCGTTGTTCTGTGTCACCCGTGAGAGAGACTGGGTCATGTCTGGACCAATCAGGAAAGAGATGATGTCATAGGCTGTGGAACCATCGTCCCATAAAACACTTTGCAGGTTTAGAATGCCAGAGGAATCCAGTTAGCCAATTTTTCACTATACTGTAAGTTAATAATTTGTACTCAATGCATTGGTCATTTTAAACTCGACGTTGTTAATTTACTTTTTTTTTCTTTACCACTGCTTTGATGATATAACAGAGAATTTGTATATATATATATATATATATATATATATATATATATATATATATATATATTATATAATATCTATAGCAGAGGTGTAAAGACAGTACCAGACAGCCATACTTTAGTAAAAGTACGGATAATTGTTTTAAAAATTATTCCATTACAAGTAACAAGTCACCAATTACAAGAAGACTTGAGTCAAAGTAGCAAAGCATCTGATTTTAAAAGAACTTAAGTATATTGCTCGCACTGAATTTAGGCAAAAATAAAACACACAAAAACATGTGAAAACAAACTCAATTCCAGAGGTATTGTTTTAAAATCCAGAAACAAATTGTGACATCACAATGTTTTAAAAATGGTAGAAAAAAAGTAGATAAAAAGAACAAAAAGTCAGTCTCAGTCAAACTGAAGTGTGCAAAGAAAAAGTAGTAAAATACAATTCTGAATAGTAAATTATATGACATAATAAAATTGGAAAAAAAAAACATTCACACGTCTAATTTACGTTTATGTGATTTCGCTGACAAAAAAGCATCCAGTATTTTCAGATCCCTGCAGATGGCGACATTGCCTCGTTCCCCTAAGAAACGAGTAACAGTAAGTGTATCCGTTCGAATGTAGTGGAGTAAAGAGTACAGATATTCACTCACAAATGTAGTGGAGTTGAGAGAAAAAGTTTGTCTGTTTGTTTAAAAAGTTTTGTTTTGTTAAATGTTTATTTTTGATACTCAGTTCAAGTAGCAACAAACATACTTAAGTAAAGTAACAAAGTGCATTTACTCAAGTACGTCACACCTCTTCTCTATAGTAGAAAAAGATATAGAAAAATCTGTCTATAATCTAAACTTCTCAACCGTCTCATAATGAAAGTCCAATCTTTCAAGAACACAAATGTGAGTCGGTGATGTGAATGACAAGATGCCAAAAGTCGAATCTAAGAATATATAGTATCTCCCACGTAAGCAAAAACTAATTGTGCGCACTTAACTAGGAGACGCTTACATAAGATCATCTACTCCCAAACGTCTAAACTAGCATCACGCATCTCAACGTAGCAGAATAAACTTAAGTTAAGCAGAACATCTCTTCCTATGTATAACTGCACTTTCAGTCAAGCATTGTAGGGATTAGCCTAGCTAGCTAGTTAGCCTAGCTCTAGAAGCATGCATGTGTTTCATGATTGAAAACAGAGTAAAACAAAAGAAATAATGCATTATTTATTGAAAAAAGAACAGTAAAATTATTGTTTGCGTGCATCGTTTTTATCTGTTTGCATCTGCTTTGTGTTATATCAACAATAGGTCTGAGCTTCCAGCCTTCTGGCTTCATTTTCAAACAGAGATTATCCAGATTTCCGTTTCCCTCTCCAACCCACTTATTTGTTTGAACTTCCTGTGGCCCTCTCCCGATCCGCAGCGCAATATTGCATCGATATATAACCAATTTCCAACCCCAGGACCGACGCACAATTACCAGCGCCTGGAATCCGCATTGAGAAGATTTAATACAAATCAACACTCTGACCCAATTTCAGAGCGTGACACTCTCACCCTTTTTGGATATTTACATCAATTTCACAATTATTTCACAGGCAGACGTAAACAGTCACTTAGAAAATGAAATCATATCAATATGCATTTGTATCACGCCGCTTCAGACGCCGCTTCATGGCGGGAACAAGCAGGCAGGAGGCAGGAAAGGAGGAGAAAGAAAAGCTATTTAAATCGCTTTCTGCGGTGCACAAGGAAATTGAAGAATTTATTTAAATGGAGATCCTAAAATACAATTCAGTGTGTCATTATGCAAAATGAACATAAAGCTGTGAACAAAAAAGAAATGTGTGTGTGTGTGTGTGTGTGTGTGTGTGTGTGTGTGTGTGTGTGTGTGTGTGATTTGTGAGCTTGATTCCCATGGAAAATCATTCAGTTGTCTCGGTGTAAAACTCTAGTGTATAAAAGTCCCCGCTAAATCAATAAATGCAAGATAAAACAATATTTATTCATTCCCGAGGCCCACAGTTGTTCACCCTGAGCAGACAAACCAGAAAAAGCACATGTAATGTACTCGAAAAAGAAATATAGTAAAATAACTTACTAAAATAAAACAATAAGTTATTAAAGAAATACAACACAATACAATACAATACAATACAAACAAAAATTTCTAGACTATAAAACAGGCTTCTAGATATCAGTGCTTTCGGTCAACAATTGTCAATTTAACAGCCTTAAATGTTCCCACTGAATGCAGATATGTTAATTAAAAATTCCAAATGTTGTAGAATTGTAGATTTTATATAAACATAGATAGATAGATAGACAGAGAGACAGACAGACAGACAGACAGACAGACAGATAGATGGATAGATTGAAAAAAATGTTTACATTTTTATGACACTTAATTTATATTATTTATTGATTGCATAATTATAGCCCGGTTCTGTTTTATTTCACTTCTAATACAAACATGATGATGTCTCTTATAAAAAGCGATCATTTTACACCCAAACACAAGTAACACTGAAAACAGAGGCAACTTTTTTACTCTCATTTTTTCTTTTCACTCTCTTTCAGACTGAAATTTAAAAATGAGACAGATAATGGTTCAATATAAGGCTCAAGAATATCTCTCTCTCTCTCTCTCTCTCTCTCTCTCTCTCTCTCTCTCTCTCACACACACACACACACACACACACACACCTAATTATAATTCAGTGGCCCAAGTTAAATGTTAATAAGTCATATGTGACCTCTCAACCTCAGCTATTTATAATTAAGATAATCAGTTGAGTTGACTTAATGACTACAAATGAAAAAGTTCATCCTTTTTTTTTACTTTCATTTTCTTTTCTGTCTGATTCTTCCGATGACATATTTGTTCCTCACCTGCTTCAGGCAGCAATTTCATCCACCGGACTGAATGGATGCTGCATTGTGAAAGGAGATAAGACCTGAACGCACACACACACACACACACACACACACACACACATCACTCTCTTTTTTCAGTTAGTTTGTCTCTCCCTCTTTCTCAACACACAGATCCGAGTGGAAGCGCAGCACAATCACACCGAATTTAATTAGCCCAACTAATGTCATTTCAAACTCAATGCATTTCTAATCCCCCACAATTACCAAAGACATCAGCACACTCATTTTTGCCTCGCCAGAGTCATATTAACTCACCAAATGAGAGACATGCCTTCTGCGAAAAGTATAATTCTGATGGCAAGTGCCGTCCAGAACTGAACTCCGCCATCTCATTTCTATGTCAGAACACATGAACTTCCCATTTAAGAGATTACGCCCGGCGCTTTTCAAATGAAAGATTTCAATTGTGCAATTTCACATTTTAATTAGGCCTTTAGGTTGATGCATAATCTCCATCTCGACTGCAGCCACCAGAGATTAGTGGGTGATGATTTTATATACTTTGCCTGGACGTCCTTGGCCAGTTAAGCGTCTCCACATTCCAGTCCAAGAAACAGATCACAGTTGGCAAAGGGGCCGACGATTTGAAGAACTGTTTCAAGGTTCGTGAGGTGAAGTCCTCCAGGCATCGAGTTGTGGCTAAATAGCTCTTGATTTATAAACATCTGGACGTTTTGGAGGAAGGTGCCCTGGTTGTCAGCTGGTCTGGCTGGAGGCTAAGCCTTTGGGAGACGGATGCTAATATTTGGCCATTCCGAGTCTTCTCCTATAAAGATGTTTCACACCATGGAATTTTGGCCGCAGTGGATTTAAGGGCAGCCATGCGAGATGTCCGCCCGTGGGATGCAGTTATTCTGGCTGGAGGGAAGCCCTGTGGGTATATTCTCCTGAGAGCCAACCATGTTGGTTACCAAGCCATGATTTTTCAGACAAGTTGCAGCATTTGCCCCATCACAGAATAAATCTGCCCGTGGGATTCTGGACATGGCAGGATGGCCAATGTGGGTAGAGCTCCTTCTGGAGGCCTGGACTGGACTGTGTGTTTACATATGTTCAAACAAACACAACCCTCAGCATTTCAGACGGAGAACAGATCCTCGCTGTTTTCACACGGTTGTCTTTGCTCTGTGAAGTGTCAAGTGCGAATGCTTTATACGTCTGTCTAGCAGAAAAAGAAGACAAAAAAAGAACAGCCACATCGTCAATAACACAAGCACAGAGACAATAACATTTCGTCAAATGTTGATTGTTGTTCTAAGCGTTAGTAAAGATTGCATACAAACGTTCTGCAGTTCTTCACGACCTTGGTCCACACAAGCAACAGTCCATGCCATGATGGTTTTTCACAGTCTCACAGTCCTGCTGGTTCACACCATTTTACTGCCATTTTTTAAACTAACGGTCTGAATTCAGAAACCATCTTCCTCTTTAACCTGATGGGACTGGAACTCTGTTTTTCTTTTCACTCTGTTTCCTGGTCTATTGCTGCTCCCCTCCCCCTCCCACACTTTATTGCTCTTCTGCAAATTTATTGTACTAATTTACAGTTTCCCAAGCTTCTTCTGTAACTCCTTGCATGAACTTATTTGACCTCAAGTTTCTTTTAGGAAAGCCTTGAGAAAACAATAAAAAGTCTGTCAGTTAGCCAGTCAGCCAGGTCATGTTAAAGCCGACACACATTCTTGTTTTGAAACTTAAGTTTGCTTACTTCCAGTTTTCGCTGCGGTCGCATTTCTGTCTCTCTTCTGGTCCAGCTGTTATCAGTTTGTAATCATGCTCTGTATATATAGCGCCAGCTCGTCACTTTATTCTCTGCCAGATCATCAGTGTTCTTTGCCTGCCATCCAGCGTTTTTTCATGTATCTTATCTTCGAGATTCGATCTTTGTTCTTGCCTTGTTTCCAGTTTTTGTCCTAGTGATTTTGTCCAGCTCCGATTCTGGTCTTGACCTACGGATGTTTGTCTTTGACTGTTTATGCCTGATCCCTTGTTACCCGATTGCTGTGTACCAACCTCTTCTGCCTGACCACGCTTGGAATTAAAACTCTTAAGCTTTAGTGATCGCCTTCTTCGTGCTGTACATATGTGTCCGTCATCCAGCATCTGTGACACTTAGTTGTTGTTTAATTGTGGAAGTCTTGGATGGGTTTTGGAAACTTGATGTTTAGTAGTTCTCGCTTTGTGATAAATTGACTTAATTATTATTATGTTTTATTTATTCACAAAAAAGCCACCATTGGCTGACATCAGATTATCCTTCTTACAACTAGGTCTATAAAATTATACACGAAACTACAAATTAAAAACAATTGAAAAAAAATAGCACTCATATTATAAAAAAAGCATAATTAAATTACACATATATTTTATATTTTTATATATAAAAACATTATACATATAGACACACACATACATGTATATATACCTGTATATAATATAATATATAATATAATACATATAATATATATATATATAATTTTTAAAGAAAATATATTTATATTATCTTTAGATTATCATTATAATCATTATTACTATCATCATTGTTATTATTCACTCATGTATTCACTTTTGAAAACACATTGATCATATCATGATCATACATTGATCATCTCTACCATTTAAAATGCAAATGACAAACAATAAAATGTTTTTTAACATCATTTATACAAGCGAAAACTCAAAAAATATGAGAAAAGATATGTAAATAACACAATAGAGCAAATTTTCAGAAACTTTTAGAGATTAAAAAGCTGGGTGAATGTAGGGCATTTCACGGCAAGGCATATCATGTATGTATATGTATGTGACAAATAAAATTTGATTTGATTTGAACATGAATCACCAGTGGCTTGTACAAGATCATTTGAAAGCATTATGAGACTAAAATTAGCCGACCTTCTTGGAAACAAACGACATTGTCATCAATCAATCAAACAAGAGTTCTTTCTTTAAAAGGCAATTTTATAACTGAGAAAATTGACAAGCTAAAGACAAGCAAACGGTTAATAAACGAAGAACTTTGTGCGCCGTGGTTGACTCACCACCGACAGACCTTTAATGACCTTGAAATGGAGTGAAGCTATTTAACTCATAAACAACTTTTTCTCAAGCAAAACCGCAGTGAAAATATTACCACTTGAAATTCAATTCTTAATCATGTCAGCTTCCCCTTGGCCCGAGCTCATTAAAGGCCCAGAACTTCTATTTGAATGCAGCGCAGAAATTGTGCCCTGGCCACATCACAGATCACACGGGTTCCTCTAAAAGCATGCTAATGTACTTCACTTCCCATGTCTTCATCCGCTTATTAATATACATATTTAAAAACAGAACATTATGCAAATCAAGTCCAGGCCCAGATTAGATTTGAAGCTTCGTAATTTAGTCTGAAATGCAATTCTGTACACATTAACCATCCACCTAAGGCAAAGCATCGCTATTCTCCTCTACTTTAAACTAATTACCCTGCAAACATTAAAAGCACATTCCGAGTATCTTGGGAAAATAATGATAAAAAATACAAGGATATTCTATAGAGATATGACCTGTTACATTTCTTTAGTAAAGGTTTGATAATCGAAGATCATTCCGGTGTTCAAATTATGGTCAGGGTAAAATTTGGATGAATAAAGGAATAAAAATAAAAGAAGTTTTTTGTTCGCATTACACTTTTTTGACCGCAACTGAGTTTCTTAAAGTCCAAACTGTCACTGACTTTGATTCCAAGATCCCAACATTCAGCTGCTACAGGGTGTAAATTAAAGTAAAATAAGGATAAAAGTTGCCTCTTTTTGTTTATTTCAGCTAATTGCTGTAAACACCACTGCTATTTTAAGCCGTCAACTCTGTTTCCAGCTTTGTTGCAATTAACTCTCCCAAAATGACTCTGAAGTTTATGTTCCCTGAAATTCACAATTAAAACCGTAGTGTAATTTCAGGCTTGCTAAATAATCATACACGCGCTGTTCTGCATAAGTGAGTGTTGCCTCGCAGTCAAAACAGGCTTTTTTTTTATATACAGATGGTGTATTCGACTGCTGGTTGCCTTGGCAACTGGAATGCAGAGTTCCGTGGCCCTCTTTGCTAACCTGTCGCCCCCGGCGCTCCCTCTTAACGCTCAGTCGCTTCCCATCATGCTCCTTGTTTTTGAGGTCTGTTTGAAAAGTCATCCTGATCACACGAGCCAACACAGAGCTACTCAAACCATGAAAGCTGAAAAACTAAACCAGTTGTTTTTTTTTTTTGGTGATGGGTTATGTATGAAATATGCTTTTAGTAATTATCTGGATTTTTTGTTTTTCTTCTTCAACTTACCAAAATACCAAACAGAAGACAAAAAGCAGGCAAGAAAAATCACAAGCTCTTGTCTGACGTCCGCCGGAAGCAGCAACGTGAGCGAACATCTGGGGTTTATGAATATTTAAAACACTCTCACTGATTAAACTGCTCTGGATTTTGAAGCTTTAACAAGAATGCATCATCAAAAAAGATCGTATTTCCTCTAAATCATGGAAGAAAGAAAGAGGACATTCAGGGAACGCTTCTAATCCATGTGTATTCCAGATGATTAGAAGGACAATACACAATCCAGGGAATATTGGAGATCTTCACAAGATGGCGCTCACTGAAATAATCAGCTTCAATTCGGCTATTCTCTTCTCTCGTCCACACGTCCCTCTTCCTGACACACATGCATTCACACATACAAATCTTTATAGACATCACCACTGTGTTGGACTGTCAGGTCTGGCAGAAACTCTGCAGACATGTTCCACTCCAGATCTATCATCCAGCTAGCCTTCAGACCCTCATCTATCAGCGCACTCAGACCCCTGCCTGATCCCATCATATCAAACTTCAGGCAGCGAGACTCTGGGGTTGAGTCTGACAATGACTGAGAGGAACAACCCAAGCTCTGTCCAAAGGTGTGTGTTTCTGACCCTGGGATGAAATCGGAATCTGGGATGCGGAGATCAAACGGATTTTTAATTCCTGGCATGCGTACGTGACTGGTAAATATCTGGATTATTTGATTGTGAGCAAAGAAAATAATTGTTCACAGTTGGTGTAGAGGTTTTCAGACTTGGTGTAGATGGCAAAAAGAGTAAATCTTAAAAAAAAAAAAAAAGGTGGAAAAAAATATTGACACTCTAAAACCCAATGAGGTGACAATGACGACTCAATGTGACTGTATATGTAAATTTTTTGTACTGTTTTATACTATGTGTCAATTTATGTGCTGTAAATTTCTGTTGCATATTGCACAGCATCGAAGGCATTCTTAGTTTTACGGTAAATGTGTATAATCTACATTCTGTATGTGCACATTGACAATAAAGGCATTCTATTTAGAATTAAGAAGTGCATGGATGCATGGACTGTATAAATCTACTTTAATGGTATAGGGATTATACCATTAAAGTCTAAAAAACTGTTTCAATTTCTGGGCCATTTGAGCTGGAGCCATTATTGGTCTAAGGGAGAAATACACACCCTAGTCATAGTCATAGCCATTATTTTATAATATATTATGTGAAGTGCGCCTTACAAACACACTGAACTTGAACTTGAACTCTAGATTGGTGACCCACCAATCACAAAGCGGGACACTTTTGATTGCATCTAGTTGGACTGTTGGAGAAAAACCATGCTAGCGTGGGAAGAGCATGCAAGAATATTGCAAGAATGCAAGGAAACTTAGACTTGAATAATTCCATGTGAGCAGGCAGATCTACCCACTATGACAGATTTGTCTCTCATCTTTGCAAAATACCTATGCAAAAATTCCCTCTTTATCACTACCATTCAAGTAAAGTGAGTGACTTTGCCTATCCGGCCACTAGGAAATTGTGCTCAGCATTTAACCATCCAGTGAAGTGAACAACCACAAACCCAGAGCGGTGGCAATGTGGGTTTCAGTGTCTTGCCCAAGGACACTATCTGAAGTAAAAAAAAACATTGCAAAACCATCTTGAGTGAGATTCAAACCTGCATCCTCTTGGACACAAGTCTTTTTCTCTATCACTTGCCCACAACTGCCCCATTCCTACTGATTTTTAAGCCTTTGAAAAGCCTCATCAGACATCAATTCAAGGACAAGCCATTTGTGCTGGTAAAAAGTAAGCAAGGCCATTAAAACGATACAGACTACAGTAGAACTATCCAATGCCCCAAGATGGCTCAAACTCAAACGACTGTATTCTAAAAGCCTTAGGCATCTTAATCTGTCATTATAGATTTTACGTATTCTAATAAAAACGCTTAAAGGCACAGCTTTGAGAAGTTAATTTAATGAACCATGGTGCTGCAGGTCTGCATAATGGACAAAATGACAAGGCAAACCATAAATTAACATCGACTACTTTCAGATCTTTACCATTGACTTCTGGAACATCAGAGCAACACAAAGACATTGCAGACATACTTCTCATGTCCTTTTCTTCTCTCAGTGAAGGTAAAGTGCTAGTCTTTTGGCTTAAAGTACCAGATCTTGTTGCATAATATGCATATGTGGCGCTCCTTACATCTTCATCAGCTCTTATCTGGTTTTAACAGCACACAGTGGGGCAGTCGTTGAGTGTCTGTCGCTTATAGAAAACTGACGAACGGATGGCTTGTCCTTGAATTGAAATGTCTGATGAGGCCATTCAATGGCTTAAAACACTGGCTGTGATTAATTTCATTTTATTTTTGAAGGAAGAGGGATTAAACACAGTAGCGGCTTCACGATTCTGGCTCTGGACTGCTTAATGGTTGCATTCACCTTCTATTGTTATTATGGCTAAACTACCGGAGATATTTAGCTTGTCTGACATTTCACACGAGCGCTGGCACCCAATCTGAAAATGCTGACTCGGGATTTAGTAGCTCTTCACGGAGGCTGGCGTCATGCCTGGCAACGAGCTGTCAGAATGGTAAGTGACCGCTCTTAAGATTTCTCTCTTTGGGAGATGCCGCATGAATACAAAGAAGAAGCCATCATGTTCAAGGCGAAAGCCCGAGCTCAGCAGAAAAAGTAGCATTCATGGGCGCGCAAGATTTATAGTGGAACGCCAACAGTATAAGAAGTTAAAGCTGAAGTGTGTGGTACTGGCGAGACTAAAGTTGTTAAAGGGAATTACTAATACAATGACCATTTTAAAGTGGAACTCCGGCACTTCTGCATTGGTGGCCAAGCATATAGTCCAAACCCATGTAATATTTATGGCAAAGTTGCTGAGTCAGGCTTTCTGGGATATGGAAGGGAGCAGTTTCAATTGAACACATTGTTCTTAAAGTCTATCATGAGTAAGTAGGCAGGAGGATGTATAATACAGCAATGAACAAGTTCTAAAAAAAGAAATATATAAATTCAGTGATTATCTGCGATTATGCGACAAAAAAATTAAATAAAAAATATCAAAAATGCAAGGTTTTTCTCAAAAAAGAAAAACTACAACAATAATGATAATAAATTATAAAAAGATAAATGATTCTTGGCTTCCTGCTTCTTGTTTCATGTCTTACAAGCGTTCAGTGTTATCAGGAGGGGGAAAAAGAGTTTTTGCTTTCGAGTTCTCGGAGAAAGGTGGCATTCTACGCTCTAGAGCTGCCAAGAACAAGATTGGTTGTCGGTGAGAGCAAAAGGTGTTTGGGAGCGTTTGCACATATATTGGTTAACAATTCTTCTTTGTGATGAAAAGCAAAACCTGCATGGAGTTCTTGCATTATAGATAATCATGTTGTGCTGAGAATCAATTTGACAAATCATGATCCAACTTGATTATCGATTTTTGATTTCCTTTCTCACATTTTGGACATTTTGCAACTCAATTATGTGTTATTATTTAATTTCTGTACACTTGTGGCCTGTAAAATCCACAGTAAAGTCTAGTTTCCCGCCACATTCAGAATGGTTGAGCACCGCCGTCCAATTGCAATGAAGCTGCAGGGTGCGGCCATATTGAACCCTTGTAAGACTGGAAATAAAACTGTGAGTAGAACTCTTGCGACTTTGAGTCATAAACTTGTAACAATTTGTATTTATTTTACTAATAAAATTACTCAATGGATTGGGCTCAATTCTTTTTGAATAACCTAAAATCTAACCAAGGCAAGTCTGCAAATTACCAAGAAATAGTAATACTTGTTCCAAAGCGAATTTTCAATCCATCTACTTCCTGTTCCTCTTGTGTATTAAACACCTCTGTTATACACTGACAAATACCGTTTGCATAGGAAAGTGTTTGATTAATGAAGTTTTCCCCATATCTGTCATGGTTCCCTTGGCGCTTGGCAAAATTGATGGCAAAAAATCCCAAACTGACAATGAAGCATTTACTGCAGGCTAACAATTTTTATTATTTTTTAAAGTAGCCATTTAAAGCACGTTTACTCTGCCCAAGTGAGTTTTGATAAGTAGGCACAAAGTTCTGGCCATACGTTATATCAGCATCTTCAGCATACATGAGTGAACAGTACGTGTGGGTTCTCCACATGGTTGATGGAGACATCCGTAAAATGAAAGAAAAAAATCCTGTTTTCTAATTAAAAACCCCCAGCTGGGTTCTAAACGGCAAGCATGGGTGCTTGTCCAGGCTGGTTGGTGGAGAAAGAAGAGAAGGCTTGAGAAAGACAGAAAATGCTGCACTGCATATTGTACGAATAGTCTATAAAGGGAATAGCTGACGTTGGTACAAACCAAGGGAAGCTTAGGTATGACCCTCGGCCCACAGCACAGTATAACAGGGGGGAGGCCAGGACAGGTGTCTGCTGAACATAATTCACACTGTCACACACTGGATTGCTGAAATCATCACCAGTGTTACGCGCTCTGCACTTTTATCCTCGCGGCGAAGCCGGAAACCCAAAAGGGTGAGTTTTGAATGTCACAGTTTAGCAGGTTCCACATCCTGAGCCAAACCGAGCCTCAAACGAAGCTGAAACTATCAAGTTTCAAGATAATTTTTATAGCCCTTTTCTCTGTCCCAGACCAAAGCTACGCAGAAATAGGAAAAGAAAAGAATCTTTAAAAAGAAAAACAAAAAACAAACATCCAATGTTCATCGAATTGGTCAATTTTTAGGTACATTTTTAGGTTTAAGCTAGATCGTGACAGTGGCTAGCAAAACAAAACTTCTCTGGCAGGGTGAGAGGAAACAAACCTTGTCTGGTGCCAGCCTCTGCAAGAAAAAAAAGCTAAGCAAAGTTAAAGGCTCAAAGACAATAATAATAAGTTGTGTTGGTGCAGATGAGGTTCGGTTCCGGGCTTCTACCTTATGCAGCCTTCCTATACGTTAACATTAGTCACTGAACATGTTATTAATACAGTTATAAATATGCTTTTGTGCTTTTTAAATATTGCGGTTTGAGCCATTTCCAATCTAGTGTCAAGACTGTGTATAGCTCTAGCTTGCACTTAACAAACAGACATGCGCGACAGATGCCGGGAAACGGTCCAGCTTCCTTCTCCCGCTCTCAGTCAAATGGCAATTTAGCATTCGCTTGTTTCACATTCTATGCTAATGTGACCCTATTGCTGGTCTTTCCAAGCCAAATACCAGACTGGGACATGGTGGGTCAGAGGATCTCTGCTAGCTTGGATCAAACCTGCACCAAAACACAATGGAATTGATTTGTATTTGCAAGCCCGCCAGGCCCGAGGGCTCGCCGTGACTTTTCTGCTGTTGTCCAATTGTGCTGCAGTTTGTTATGAACATGTAAACACGAGCCCTCTCTGTCGGCATTCCAAATAAGGATAAATATTTGCGTTTGATAACATTTGGACAGCTTGTTTCAGTATTCAGATCAGCCAGTTGTGCCGCTGAGTGTGGCCGGGATGACAAACAATAATTCACATTTACAAACACACACACACACCATTACGGTATCATAGATGTGTGTGGAGCTAGCACACACTTTGCATTATGTGCCGATGGAGGGTACCTGGGAGTTTTTAGTTAAAAGGCCCACCATGGTGCTGGACTGGCCCGCCCCCCCCCTGGTGCCCCCCTCCAGTTCGCAGTCAATTCACGAGGTTCTCTGAAAGGCCACAAGGGGAGCTCCTCAAGGCCAGCTGCCGCCTCCCACGAAAGGCCACTCAGCTGACATTTCGCACTCACTCGAGTGATTCATGGCAAAAGCAGCAGTCGGCCTTGTAGTGGATCCCTGCTGAGATTTCATTTTTTTCATAAAGGTGAGGTATTATGAAGATTTTTTCCCCCCTTCTTTCCACCACTCATTGTGCCAAACTTGAAGCTGTTTGTTCTATTGTTCTCTGGGCGGTGGGCTTGCTGCCGGTTTGGCATTCTCTGTAAATACCTCAACAGATTTTGATATTTCATCCCGAGTGCAGCTGCATGTGACATTTCAGAGTTCATTTGATATTTGCAGTTTTGGATCAGAACTGCAGTTGGGTTCATCGTATTTAGGAGGACCATCTTAACTTTCAATTATCATGTGAGCAAAACTGGGCAATCGGTGAAAGAGAGTTAAAGGACAATTCTGTGCTTTGGTGATGCACATTTTCGGAAAGAAATCCATGTGGGATTTGCATAATCCAGTTAGTGTTTTGCCATTGACCCAGCTTTTAATACTTTGTGTCAATACGTCTCTCTCTGCTTGACTTTCGATTTCAACAGAGCATGCTGGTGTTGATGCAAATGTATCCGCCACTAATCCGCTTTACAGGACGTTTGTGAGGGAAACACCTAAAGTGGTGTCCTCATTCACTCTCATTCTCAGCGTTATCAATCTAATGACATGATAGTCATACGGAGCAAACAATTCGACATTTTATCCCCTCCACCCTCTTCGCTGTGTAGAGGCTCAGCACCGGTAGAATTCAATAGTCAATAAGCTCTAGATAGGAAAGCAGTGCAGATGACCTTGAGGACAGAGAAGTGGAAAAAGCATCCATGTGTTGTCTTACCTATTATTTCAACTATCATAGGAAATACGAAAACACTACAAATGGTATGGAAACCAGTTGTAACTTTCTTGATGAAATTTTTTTGTCATTGTCTTTGTCAACTTTTCCCTGACAAAAACGGAATGAGAACTATAAAAAAAAAACTCCCATCAGGGATGAAAACTTTAATTTATTGACACGTTCGTCAACGAAAAAAAACTAAACAAAAATGCCTTTCGTGACGAGATCCAATCCTAATCAGAGCTTGTGGCGAAAGGCGGGTGCAAACGCGAAGAGAACCAATCAGCACTGTGAGCAGGTGTGCTAGGATATTTTCCAACCCGGAAGAAAAACAATTGCCTCCTGTTCTGGCCACATCTGGAGGTAATAACGTATAGTTATATCTTAATATGTACATTTTAATGCTGTTGATCAGACATTCTTACTTAAATAAAATTAAGAGAATAAAGTTTAATGAAGCGTAAACATTTTCAACAAATGTGCACAAAACTTACAATTTTACTGTACTTAATTTTTATTGTGTTTAATTTTCTCTATGTTGAGGTTTCATCTATGAGAACACATTGATTTAAATTGAAAGAAAAGTTAAACTTTTACTTTTTTCAAAGAAAAATAAACTTCTTTTTCCAAATAAGAAAGATCTTTGTATATATTTTATATGTCCGTAATTAACTACGAATTCGGATTTCTCAGACATAGCAACTTAAGTAACCGTTTAGAATATATAGCACCTAGATATTTTTTTTTACTAAATCTATACTGTGATTTTGGGGACTAAAATTAGACAAACTAAAAAAAATAAGTTGACTTAATTTGGAGCAAAAGTGAGTTTTAGTCAAAAGACAAATTAAATAAAAAATCTTTGTCAAAATTAACACTGATGGAAACTAGCAAATGGCTAGTTCCAAAGTAAAAGGAGGTCAGAAACAGCTAATAAAATTATACGCGTGATATAACAGGTAAGCACCAGCAGACGTTGTTAAAGGTTAAAGTGACATACATGTAGAATCATATTGAGTTCGTAGCTATCGTTCTGGCGCAGTTCTTTGCACTTCCAGCACTTTCCTCAGAGGTACATTGAGTTATTTGTGCAATCACATACTCAGACATGACTGGATTTTTGAGCGCCCCGGGTGAGTGACAGAAGTATGGCAAAACACATTTAAAACCGATCCTTTTAGTGGGATTCTTCTGAATAATCTGCCAGTCTTCAGGAAAATCCTTAGGACTGCTTTAAAATGAGGATTCTTTGAGCAAGACTGAGTTTAAGCTGGTGTGCCAGATGATCTCCAGGCAGTTGTCATAGGGTGCCCGTTATGGGATGACGTTGAGTATGGAACAGATCAAGAGGACAACGCTTACACCAAATCCTGCTTTACAAAAAGGCCCACAGCAAAAGAGAGGGCCAAAGTAGCTTTAACTGGAATTGAAACTTCATGCATTCAATTTCCATGGAAGCAGCCTCGCGTATTAAGCACCAAAGACAAATGGAATGGTGAAAGAGGCTCACAAAGAGAAATGTCCAGTTTAGAAATTTGAATAGTTATTACCTTATGTTATTACCAAATGTTTGACAGCACATTGCACTCACTGAAAGAGTTAAATCCAAGGCCTATGTATTTCTTTATTTTAGATGTAGGGGACTAATTAGAAAACCATTTCAGTCATAGTCAGGGTCTGTGGTAATTGGGTGGCTAGGCAAATATTATATATTAACATGTTAATGGCTACAATGGTAAATAATTCAAGCCTATTCAATAAATGGATTATTTTGTTGTTTATTGTTCGATTAGCATACAAATAAGTGAAATATACAATGCTGCTGTATTTGGAACCATTTTTCTTTTCTGAGTTACAGAGAGCTGGAGCCAATCCTACTCTGGGTCTGAATGCACATTACACACCCTGGGATGGTGGCCAATCAATCAACCAACCAACCAACCAACCAACCAATCAACAAACCAATCAATCAATCAATCAATCAGCCAAACAATTAATCAATCAGTCAATCAATCAGCCAATCATTTACTCAATCAATCCAACAACCAATCAACCAACCAACCAACCAATCAACAAACCAATCAATCAATCAATCAATCAATCAGCCAAACAATAAATCAGTCAATCAATCAGCCAATCAATCAGCCAATCATTTACTCAATCAATCCAACAACCAATCAACCAACTAACTAACCAACCAACCAACCAATCAACAAATCAACAAATCAACAAATCAATCAATCAATCAATCAATCAATCAATTAATCAATCAATCAGTCAATCAATCAATCAGCCACTCAGTCAATCAATCAGTCAATCAGTCACTCACTCAATCAATCAATCAATCTAACAACCAATCAACCAACCAATCATCTAACCAACCAACCAATTAACCAACTAGTCATTTAATCAGTCAATCAATCAATCAAACAATCAATCAATCAATCAAGCAAGCAATAAACCAATCAATCAGTTATTTGCTTCTTGCTGGGATATTCCCATTAGGCATGATTTGTGTGGTTGTAAACTGTTGTAATTGTTCTACTGAACAACCACATAAACATAATATATTTCATTATGTACATATATACTGTATATATAGATCTCTAATGTATATATTATTCCAAATGTATATATTATGCACACAAAAAAACCATGTGCAATATCATACTACTATTTTTGTACCACTTTTGTACTGTTCCTAGTATGTTCTTAATTATACTGTATAATGTATAATCCACATTGTATACATGCACAGTGACCATAAAGGCTTTTTTTTATTCTATTCTTTTCTATTCTTGTTTACTCTTTTATATTGTCCATTTTCCAATTGCCTTCTGACTTTTTCCACAGCAGCTTCTTTCACACTAACATACAACTTGAATGGGGATTACTAATTTAAGTGTGTTTAGAAACTATTTTAGCTTTCAACAATTTAGAGTTAAATTGTAAGGCATTTGTGTTCTCATTAAAATAAAGGTTTTCAGTAAACATGGAGTACAATCAGGACTGTGATAGGCTTAAAAATGTCATCTGCTTATTTTACAATGAGGTCTGTGGACAGTCTAAACAAAGATGTCTTGTATGATTTTTCTAAAACAATTACAATGGCAAAATCAATATCACACTAAATCACAAGTTTCCGTTGAGTTTGTAAGTATAAACGTTAAGGTATTGGATCCAAAATGTCTTTTATAACCTCTGTTATAGAGAACAAGCACTCTGTTTTACTGCTTGTTGAAAACGGTAATAGTAGAGAAGAGTAAATGTCACTCTGTGCTGAGAATTAAAGACAAAGGTGCACGTTTCTTGACGACAACTAATGCTTTGTTTGCGATGAGCACAATTAATTAAACTAGTTGTTAAATGACACGACGACTTTTTTGTATTTGGAACTTCCTGTAATATTCTGAAATTTGAAAAATAAAACCATGCGGCTTAGAGGCTCTTTTGCACCAACAGGCTGTGTGTGTGAGAGACGGTGTGTGCGTCATTGAGTGTAAATGTTCTCATTCGAGTTCTCTTCAGATGCCGAAATCTCCCTCTTTCTAAATAATAGATTTAGAGCATCTGTCTGGTGTTCTGAGGCTCAGATTGATCAGGCAGACACAAAAAAAATAGAAAGAAACAGAAGAGGGGGAGACGAAAGGAAGCTTTCACTGTGTCTCACACTCCCACAGACCCCGTCTCTCCTTCTGTGTCGTACTCTCTGTTCTCCATTAAGCCTGCGGGCCAGAGGAGGCGACTTATCCTCTCTGTGGCAGACTGACAAACATTCTGTATCTAATTATCATTGAGATCATCTAACATAAAAAAGGGAGTTTGTTGATAAGGCCACTAGGGTCTGTATCAAAATTGTGCTCTGCATTTATCCATCGAGTGAAGTTACACATACACAGTGAAGTGACACACATAAACCCGGAGCAGTGGGCAGCTTTAAGCTCTAAGGACACCCATGTGAAACCCACCAGACCGGGATTCAAACATACTTGGACTGAAAGATGTGTTAGAGCTGCACAATTACAAACCCAATACAAACCTAAATTCCAAAAAAGTTGGGAATAAAAAAGAAGTGACATCATTTACCAATAAGCTATTATGTTATTCACAGTAAAATGTAGAAAGCATATCAAATGTTGAAAGTGAGACATTTTGATATTTTTGGCCAAATATTGGCTAATTTATTATTTCTGGAGAGCTACACATTTGAAAAAAGTTGGGACAGGTACCTATAGGAGTCCGGAAAAGTTAAGTGAAGCCTTGAGGAACAGCTAGATGACAAGTTTGTAACTGACTAGGTCAATTGGCAACATACTCAGGAATAAAAAAATAACCTCTAAGAGTGGCAGTGTTTCTCCAAAGTCAAGATGGACATATAATCACCAATTCCCCCAAGGCTGTGAGAAGAAATAGTGGAGCAAAATCAGAAGAGTTTCTCAGAGAAAACATGGAAATAATTTGAATTTATCTTCATCTACAGTGCATAATATCATCTAAAGGTATTGGATGTTCTCATCCGAGGTTGTGGAGCGCTCTCCCTCTGCAAGTAAGACAGGCCTCCTACCTGACTGTTTGTAAAGCGAGACTAAAAACCCATCTTTTCTCTTTGCGTTCAACCCATGTCTTTACCTTTTTAGTGACTGATAGTTTTTTTATTTATTTTATAAATTTTTACAATACAGTTATGGTAATCTGACTTGTATTAATTTTATTGTTATTGCCCTTTTGTGTTTGCTGTTGTTGTTTTAAAGTGTAAAAGCACTTTGGTCAGTTCATCTGTTTTTTAAAGTGCTGTAGAAATAAAGATGACTTGACTAAAGATTCAGAGATTTGGGAACAATTTCACTCTCACCCACTTACCCACTCACTCTCTAACTCTCACTCATTAACTTACTCACCCACTTTCTCACTATCTCACTCAACAACCCACTCACTCTTTAACTCTCACTCACTAACTTATTCACCAACTTTCTCACTATCTCATTCAACAACCGACTCACTCTTTAACTCTCACTCATTAACTTACTCACCCACTTTCTCACTATCTCATTCAACAACCCACTCACTCTCTAACTCTCACTCATTAACACACTCACCCACTTTCTCACTATCTCACTCAACAACCCACTCACTCTCTATAACTCTCACTCACTAACTCACCCACTTTCTCCCTGTCTCACTCAACAACCCACTCACTCTTTAACTCTCACTCACTAACTTATTCACCAACTTTCTCACTATCTCACTCAACAACCCACTCACTCTTTAACTCTCACTCACTAACTCACCCACTTTCTCCCTGTCTCACTCAACAACCCACTCACTCTTTAACTCTCACTCACTAACTTATTCACCAACTTTCTCACTATCTCA
>CM051502.1:4009798-4040770 GCA_028031935.1 Paedocypris micromegethes
ACTCACTAACTTATCCACCCACATTCTCACTATCTCACTCAACAACCCACTCACTCTTTAACTCTCACTCACTAACTTACCGACTTTCTCACTATCTCACTCAACAAACCACTCGCTCTCTAACTCTCACTCACTAACTTATCCACTTTCTCACTATCTCACTCAACAACCCACTCACTCTTTCTCTAGCTCAACCACACATATTTTACATTAACACACACACAAATCTGTATTTGCTTGGTGATAAACTCGAGGTCAAGCGCTCAGGGTAACTTCGGCTTCCAAGACCTTCATAACTCCACATAGAAAAATATGAAAATTCCCTTCACAGTTTAAAAGACCAACTTCATCCACTCCAGCAGTCCAACACACATCTTCATAAAACAACGGCGGCACTGCTCAGCTCTGGAATTTCAGACTCAATCACGCCTCAAATATTAGTGGCAACAGAAAATTGCCTGTGACCCGCTAATGGCTTTTCCTCATCAGAATTCTGCATGGTGCTCCCCGCGTAACAATGACAAATATCACAGCTCAGACGCATTGACGTCTCTTCTCAGACTGCGCTTCCCATCGCTGCCGCTGCCTCTTTTGACTTGCTCTTCAAAGGATTTGTTGCCATGGCGATGAGAACTCCACCACTTACCGGATGTTTTGGAAACGATATTCCACATAAGATGGCGTATATGCGCACAGTATGGGTGCTGATGGGGAATTTAGGGCACGTGAGATGCAATTTCCCGAGCCTTTTACCTGTGTCTCCTGATAAACACAAGCTACACTGCCATCTAATGGAGCGAGGGCTGCTTAAAACACACACACACACACACACACACACACGCACGCAAATCCTGCAAGTTCAGAGGCTGGAAACATCCAAGTGAGAAGATAATTTTTTTTTGAGCCAACTTTAATTCCAGATTGAATGACAAAGCAGACGGATTAACCGTACGTCAGGGTTCCTGGCTAAGTCGCAACCCGAAGACTAGCAGGAGATAGTGATCGACAACATAATGAGAAGTCAAACACACACTGTGCTCAAACCTCGCTGGACCAGGGAGTCTGTGTTAATAGAACAAGGTAATGAGCTACGCCGATGTAAATGCTACGCCGCGCTGTCCTGAACTTTCACCTTGTGTCCATGTGCTCTGCTTAACACCAACGCACACTGTTTTTCAGCGTTATTATGAGCGGATCACACAATGGGAAGTATAAATGTTGTTGGAAACGAGGGACTTTATAATGGATGAACTGGTTTTATAGTGCAGTGCATGTTGTATTGTAGTACTGGATATCAAGGTCAAATGTAATTCGAAATATCGAAATTATTTGACATTGAAAGCTACTTGGTTATTAGTCATATATACAGTCGGCCTTGTCTAATTGGGCTACTGGTTAAAGGGGGCGGCCACTTTATTGGGACAAATCCTAAAGTTCTAATCATATCTCATAATATGAGATCTCATAATATGAGATATGATTTATTTCATGCCATTGTTTTTATTTTCCTTTTTCTTCTTTTTTTTCCTTGTTTCTTTTCTTTTCTTTTATTTATGTATTTATGTTTATATTTCCGAAAGAGGGGAAAATAAGGAGTCAGTCAAACTCAATTCCCTGTTGTCATCGCAACTTGGCCAATAAAGTTCTGATTTCTGATTCTGATAATGCAAATATGTGCAGCTTTATTGGGGCAAAAAGGTCGTGACCCGGTGTGTTGCAATTACCCGAGTAGACAACAATTTTTTTGTTTTTTTGTAATTCTTTTTATATCAATGTTTACACAATTGCTCTCACACACCCGTGCGCACACACACACATTTACACTTTTGGACGGATTGAACTTTTATGTTGAAATTTTGATTCTATACTTTTTGTTTTTCCCCTTTGCCTTATTTTACTTTTACGTTTCACATTTTATGTACAATTTTACAATTTAAAAAAAGAAGACTTCACTTAATCTCCAAATAACTTGGATGTTTTGTTCTCCATAAAAATCCTGTGAAAATTAAACAAGATAGAAACATGAACATGCTGCAAAATAAATAACAAAAAACAAGTCTTTCTTACAAATTATACATCACATATGATTTATACAAGGAAAAACAGCTAAAGCACAGCATTCTGGGATTTGTAGGTTGTGTGCAATTAGCTTTTCTTATCACCAGGCCATTCATACTTATAATAACAGCTTTTTATGCAATAATCTGGTGGTCCGGGAATAACTGTACGGTGGGCTGGATGTGAGTTTGACTCATAAGTATTATAGAGAGAAATTGACCATAGTTCATATCAAACTGATGATGCAAAGCCTCATTCCTCACAAACTCCATCCCGACCTTTCTTCGGTATCACGCTTCACGTCGAATCGCAATATTATGCTTGGCTGAACACACCCGTTTAGAGTCTTTCTCACTTTTTATTTTTCTCCACATAATGAGCAAACAGTCAATGCCCTTCCTCATTCACACTTTCACCGTTGGCCTCGACATCTCCTCTTCTCAACCCAGCCTGTTCGGATGATGCGAGATTTGATTTGCAGATGCGTTTATTTCTGCTCTCCGGCAGGCCAGAGGAAAGCAGGACTTGCCGGATAGCTTTCAATCTGTTTTCTAGAAGAAGAAGAAAAAAAAACAAATTGGCAGTATGGAGAAGTTCTAAGCACATCATTATTCTTTAGTAAATAGGGAGCAGAGGCAGGGCGAATGCTTCTTCTTTCACAGTCAGCCACGCATGGCGGAGGTAATCACACTTTCATTTCCAGCCCTAACTGTGTGCCATGCTTTAATGATTTTAATCAAACTCATTCACTCACTCTTTCAATAAACAAATATGAAGAGTCTGTTTTGATTTGCTTTCATTCTTACCTCCAGAGAAGCCGAGGGAATGTTAGAGCCTGGGTGAGGAATTAACAAACGTGTGCGTGTGTGTTTGTGTGTGTGTGTGTGTGTGTGTGTGCGTGTGTGTGTGTCACCCATGATCACGGTATGATAACCAATCAGTCTGAAAAAAAAAAGCTAAATAAATAAATAAATACCTAATGGATGATGAAATTCGACTTTCATTTTGACAAGCAGTTTGTGTTCTTTTTGTGAATAGTTGTGAAGCTGGATATTAATAAATACATTTTATTAATATAAATATTTTTAAGTACCGTTTCTCTGTTGCTGCTGAAACCACAGACATTTCTTCTTAGTGGTATAAATAAAGTCACCCGTTAATTCATTCATTCATTCATTCAAACATTGTTCAATATTTAGAAAAGAAAGAGAGGGTGAGACAGAGAGAGAAAGACAGAAATAATGTGTGTGAAATATGAGGATAAAAAATAAATAAATAAATAAATAAATAAAAAGGAGACAAAAAAATATTTGTAGAAGCATCTGTGGATGAGTGGGAAGGACGAAAAGAGCTAAAGTGAGGGAAAAAGAGTGAGAGAGAGAGAGAGAGAGAGAGAGAGAGAGAGAGAGAGAGAGAGAGAGAGAGAGAGAGAGAGAGAGAGAGTAAAGACATAATCACATGTATTAGATAATAGATAAATGCAGAGGCAGATAGAATAAGAAAGAAAGAAAGAAAGAAAGAAAGAAAGAAAGAAAGAAAGAAAGAAAGAAAGAAAGAAAGAAAGAAAGAAAGAAAGAAATATTAAATTAGATTAAAAAAAAGGTTTTGAGAAGGCAGAATGATAATAGGGTTAGAAAATGAGGTTATAAAAGAAAAGAAAATAAAGCTAAATAACAACAGAGTCAGGGAGAAAGAAAGAAAGGCCAAAATTGATGAAGGGAAGGTTCTAAAGAGCATGGAAACAATAAGCAGAAAGAGAGAGAGAGAGAGAGAGAGAGAGAGAGAGAGAGAGAGAGAGAGAGAGAGAGAGAGAGAGAGAGAGAGAGAAAGAGAGTGAGTTAGAGAGAGAGAAAGAGAGAGAGTCCTTCAACCATCATTAAAACGTCATAGATACCCCTGAAGAAAACAATTAGCTTCCTCCATTAATAAGTGATCTGCAACCTTGACAGCGTCTCTGGTTTGCTCCTGGTTGTTTCCCGCTGAAAGCGATGGAAAGTTGTAGACATGTTACTGGACCATCACATGAAGCTTGAAATGCAACCACCCAAAGTTTGATCAATGAGTCTCCGCCACACAGACATAACCCACGGGCAAACACACACTCGTCTGTGCCCACAAACCCAGGTGAGAGGCAGAACGGGAACAGAACATCCTCCGGCAGGGGATCCATGAATAAACAGAGCCACACTTGATTACTTGTGTGGGGTTGGGATGACATTGTGGATGCTGAACCTGTGTGCCTGTGGTTATCTGTCATCAACCCAGCGATAAATAACTCATTTATTACCATAGATTAGCGTTATACGGATCAACCAATGGACGCGACAAGCAAGCAATTTCTGCACAAGTCATTTAGAGCTAGAGCTAGAAATTGTCTAGGTTTGTAAAAAAAATATATAGATATATATTTTAAATGTTAAAGTTGTATTATTTAAAGTAAAAAATAAATGTGCACACAATATTTGAGGTAAGGAAAAAAAAATAGAAAAACAACACAAACATACAATAAAGCAAAAATAATTTATGGTGGAGTTCTACCGGAGGTGGCGTTCTATCAGTGGTGCCGTTCTATTAGAGGTTTTACCGTATATGTGATTATAAGCACCCCATCATTTACAATATTAGACACATCAAAAAATGTGGTGTTAAAAAAATATTTTAAGTAAAAAAGTGTACACCCAATATTTGAGGTAAGGTAATACAAAAATAAAATAGCAACACAAACATACAATAAAACAAAAATAAATAAATAAAAAAAAATCAAAAGATAAAATAGATAAATGAGCAGATAGATTAATTAATAAAAAAAAATAACTCCTAACCATTGTTTAAGCATTAAAAACCTGTGTAATCGATTTTGACTTTTTTCAAATCACCCCAACAGACACAGAAAATCATTAGCATCTACCCAGAATCAATTTAGACATATTCTACTGTCATAGTCACGAACTCTGAATAAATAAATAGTCAATGAACTAGTGCAAAAGGAAAAAAAGAAAAGCACAACTAGACGGACAGGTGGGCAACGATCACGCGCACACACATGTACGCACACACACAAACTGTTTTGGCCACTAATTACGTGTTTTGCATTTTCCTGACAGACCTGGCAACAGAGCGGCCTGAGCACGCACGAGTTTTTCTGTTATTGAGTTCTCTTTAACCAACAGAGAGCAAGGCAAAATGTAAAAATGGAACCTATTTAGTACACATTCGCCATTAATGGAATTCTGCTGCCAAAACAAACACAACTGAGAAAGTAAAAAAACAAGAATGAAAAGAAAGAAATAAAAAAATAATAATTGTGTTTTTATGGGAATATAAGCATCCCACAAATATAAGCACCCCACCCTAATTCTCAGGCACAAAAGGAAAACAAATAAATAAATAAAATGAATTTAAAAAAAAAATTCTTCTTTTAACAAACCTAACTTATAACTTATATCACCCTGATGTTGTTTTACTTGAAGAATGGATGAAAAAAATTATCTATTCCAGTGATTGAAACTTTAACTCCCCGAAACCTCAGCAGATCCCATGAGCCTTTGTACTCCAGTCAGCGCAGCGTTATTTTTGATTGTGTTTGTTCCCTGGTTTTGACTCCTTGCCTGTGTTTTTCGACTTTTTTCAACTGTTGCCTTTCGCCTGCCTATGGACTTCGTTTCTTATTGTTAGCGTTGTTATACGAAGATTGTTGGCTTGTCGTCTCTGTTTGTTACAATACTAACAATTGCAATTACTAAATATATATTACTTTGAAGAAAAGAGAGAAAGAGAAAGAGGTGGCTTGATTGGACGATGAGATGCTCGCATGTGTTCACGTAGTTATTTAACTATTTTTAAACATTAAAATGAACCATAAACATGTTTACGTGACCCTGTCTCACTGTAAGAAGGGACAATTGAAGCGAAAATTGTCTTAAATTAAGACAAAAGTGTATATCCTTGTTGTGAGCAAAGAGTCGGTTGCATTTCTTCCTGTTTGCCAGACAGGACGGGTGGCGCTATTCCTTTTTATATGTTTAAGAAATGTAATAAATACCTAAGAATTCCTCACTGACTGGAGTCTCTCTATGAGGCAACGAGGGATTTTGCCACCACATTTCACCTCTATGGTCAAAATACATCGGCATTTGTGACATGGTGTTTGGCGCTCTTATTCACATCATTATTAATAAAATTTCACCATCTGTATTAGTACTCAAAAGAACACAAAATATTTAAGGGTGGCAGTCTATTTGATGGCGTTCTACTAGAAGGTGGCGTTCTAATAGAGGATTTACGATATATATATATAAAAAGCAGATGATATTATACTTGGTGTAGGAATGGATAGACAAATAGACCAGACATTAGACAGACAGACAGACAGAAAGACAGTTAGAAAATTAAATACACTTGTTATAGTCTCGGGCTGTTATAAGCTGATTTAAAGCGAGAGACTTGCGAACAGGAAGTGTTTGCTCAGGGTAAGAAGGTGTTGCAGCATGTCGCCGAGTCTCCTGTCAGCGGCGTCTCTGGGTAATGCTTCCCGACGGCCCTAATGCGGCACCATCCCCGCATTCGCCATCAAAGACACCTCAAATTACCCAATGTGTACAGATATGACATCAGATTTGTTCTTTCCTGGTGTCTTCCACAAGAGAGGAAGTGTTTAATGACAGGAAGTGAAGCCGGAGCACCACAGGGGGTCCCATCCAAAACCATTGTCAATCCCACGGATGCGGGAATCGGGAGATTGTCCTTGTGGCTCGGCGTGATGTAAGTCTTCCGAGAGGCCTGGAAGCTAGCGGGGTACTCATAGTGTAAATGATTTATTTAGCACACACACTCGCCCAAGAGAAGCACTCACGCCGACGTCCTGATCAAAGCAGATGTGCGAACCCCCCGAGAGACCCTCTCTCTGGAACACAGGGGGAGAGGAATTAAGCAAGGGATGAAGCTAAAAAAGAAGAGTCTGAAGAGGAAGAAGAAAGCCCCGCTGAGGCACGGGGAGGGGAAGCATCCGCGATTAAGAACGTCCCTCCTCCCTTTAAAGCCTCAAAGTCACTCGCTTCCTTCCACTTCCTTTGCTTATTAGCTCAAAGTGAGCAAATCCTTTGTCACGAGACCCTCGGAACGACGCAATCCACCTTCCCGTTCGCCGCCCCGCGTGTAAGTTAGCTTAAGATTTAAACGTGCATGAATCCTGGAGTGTGTGAACCTCCACGTGCAGAACCTTCCTGCTGAAATTCTCATGGAGACGTCTCGCTAGCACAATGGCTGTTTCTGAATTTGTACCGTTTGTTGATCTGGTAGGTTCTCATTAAAAGTAAACCGTGGTTTGTTTGAAGAGCCTTTGGCTTTTTGAGAGTGTTTTGTCGAATAAGAAACAGTGGCGGAAAAGAGAAAAATGTCTGAATAAAATAAAGTCTCAGAGACGTGTGTTTATTCACGAGATGTGTGAGCAAATTGGTGGACATTGTTGCTGATAGCAGTGTGAAAGAAGGACAAATTCATTTTCAGGCGATACTAGCGCCGTTATCTTTACTAAACAGACTCGCAGACAAATTAGAGCGCCGTCGGAAAGTGTGTGCGCTCCTGCACAAACAACACCTTGCTGACTTCATTGCGTAATAATCCCAAGTGATTGTGTACATTTTCTTCTAAAAAAAAAAAACTTGTTCATCAAATCTGTGATGCTAAATAAAGGCACATTGTCTTAATCTGAATTGTGCTTAATTTTTGATATGCACAACCAACTATATCTATCTATCTATCTATCTATCTATCTATCTATCTATCTATCTATCTATCTATCTATCTATCTATCTTGCTATGTCTGTGTATCTCTCTCTCTCTCTCTCTACGACAATAAACAATTAATTTTGATTATTGTTGTTATTGTCTATGATAATTAAAATGTAAGTATAGCGATATAATTTTATATAACAACATAACAATATCTAACTCATTATATAACAAAGACTTCCGATTGGTTTATTTAAGATATATTTATTTATTTTCTTAAATGTATATCACAATTTACGTGTATGCGATATGTACATCTTATGTGACTATAATGATTATGAACGTGTGACTAAAATATGAATGTTTTCCGTTTATTGTTGCATTCATTGATGTACAATAAACAACTAAATAACTGAATTAGTACCTTCAAACGACTTGGATAATATTGACGTGTGTGAGGTTCACAGTTCAGAAACTATGTCTATTGAGAATCTAATTATGATCCTTTCATCTACCTGAGTATTTATTTATTGTTTTACCTGGAAATTGTTTATTTTACTGTAATTGCCATGTATTGCCATATATTTCTATGAACCACTTTTTTCATTGCTGGGTCACAGGGTGTTGGTGGCATGAAGGCGGGATGCACAATCACATAAAAGTGTCCAACCAATCACAGAGCAGGACACAGACTCACATTTATAGCCACTCACACCTGTGGCCGATTGTCCATCCAAACTGTCCCTGACTAGGCCTCAAACTTCATTCTCCAACAATTATTCTTGCAGAGTTACAAAGGTACCTCTCTTAATAAATGACTGTTTGCAGAATTTTCTGCATAATTAATTGCGCGTATAGATAAAATGTCCGTCGTTCCTGGCATTTCATTGACTAAGAGGCATTCCTGTGAATGAATGAGAAAGGCGCACCACTCGCAGGGCTGAGAGTGAACCTGAACTGAAGAAGAATTAATTAATTTACATAATACACCTCAATATCCAATATTACAAGCTTTAGTCATTTAACTATGATTAATTGTGATTAATATGGCCAAGGAAGTGCAATTAATTAGTTAAAAAAAAAATAATTGTTCGATTTTATAAATGTTTAAAAAAATCAAACATTTCATAATGTAAAAATTTTATAAATGTATAAACATTTCAATATATATATATATATATATATATATATATATATATATATATATATATATATATACAGTATATAGATTGCGAATAGAAAATGTGTGGGTGCCCCTGCAGTCACACAGAACTCTTTTTATAAGTTTATTAATTACCTGTTATGTAGCATGTTTTTTTTTATTACATATAATACCAATATTTATCAATTATAAACTTATTTTGTCTGAGTTTGCGGAGCTTCAGAACCGATTAGGGCTTTCACGTGCAAAACCCGGTCCACTTAACGAAATTTCCATTTAACGAAACGGCTGTTGGCACGAATAAATTTTGTTAGGAGAGGTAACATTCTTTCATTTCATATTCAATCTCCCCAAAAAATGATGCTTGCCATGTAGTAATGTGCCCGGGACAGTCCATTATCCACCGCTGAAAACCCTTCACAAGCTCCGACTCGAATTCATCATCAATTACCTTCACAAGCAGCGTGCGGAAACGTTCTCTTTGCGCTATTTAATGAAGTCATCTGTATTTGTTAAGTCGGGCCATTGTTTCACAACCTTGTAAAGGTCAGGCAACGTACCGCGAGCGACGCCCGGCTGGGGCCGCGCGCTTCACCCTGATTAGCATGCTAAACGTCTTGTGAATCGATATGCTGATTAACTCAGAAGCCCCGATGCTAATCTCATTCACAGATAATTCAATATCACACTTATCTGAGGAAAGCATCCCCCTTTCAACAACTTTCTGTAAGGTCCACGTGTAGATATCTGGCAAAACGGTTTGGCAAAATGAAGACATTAATTACCCACAAATAGAGGACAGAGCGCTCTCTTTATCTCTCAGGATCGCTCTCTCAGCCGCTATCTCTCCCTGTCCTCTATTGGACAGCACCGAGTCGTGATAATGAGTCCAAAGTTTCCAGTTTAGCGCAAATACTCATTACCATAAAAGTTTGCTGCGGATTCAGAGAAATGAATACACAATGCTAAACATGAAGGCAAAATATTTACAGCAGCATCTACGGCTGCTGCACAGAACTTGCAGAAATAAACAAGTTTGATTAAGCGCAGTAGAATTTGGTTCCACACTTCAGTATAATAGAAAATCTTTAGTCGAACTTGAGGTGAATATGGTATTCACTCGAATATACGCACCCTCCACAAAATAAAGATTCCAAAAAAACAAAACAAAACAAAAAAATAGTTTTTAACATTTCTGGTTCAATTACGTTAATATTCTACAAAACGTAATATTTTTTCTTTAAATAACAAGCCTTACTTGTGAGTCATTTCATTTTGATATTGTCATACTTAGATAACAAAAATCGATTCTAGTGGTCAGAACCAGGAGTCTTTACACCAGTCCACGCATACGCAAGCAACTGTGTAAGGCCCTCTCTGTTTATTCGACGCCGTGTGAAGAGAACTGAAGTGAAGGATTACTATCCCCTGTTTGGAAGACCGAGCGTTTTGATTGTGTCTGTTCTTTGGATTTTTTTTCTTCTTGGCCTTGTTCTTCGTTTTCTGTTTGAACTGTTTGGACTCTTTATTCTCGATTACACATTGAACTCGTTTGTTAGCGCTAAGCGGTCGTGGTTTGTAGTTTCCTATTTGTTGTAATGTTAATGATTATATTTAGTTTTTAATCTTACTTCTTCCAGTGTTATTTGGTCCCTATTAAGTGTCGCAATGTGTCTAATGTTTCTTTATTTTTGCTATTGAGCCAATAAAGCTTATACTGTATGTACGTCTGCCTACACATTATATAAAGACGCTCACACGCACCCCGCTACATAGAGACGACGTGTTTCCATTTATTTCTGATTGCTCCTGACTTAAAATACGGAAAATGGGCACGTATATTTACGCTAATATTTGAAATTTGCAATAATAAGCACCCCCCAAGCTTTTGAGTGTTGAAAAATGTAAAGGGTGCTTACGTATATTCGTGTAAATACGGTAGGTAAAAACACCAGAGGTCAGTTGGTTCAGGATGTGCACCATTTTGAACAAGCTCTAGATTTAACACATTTGTAACAGAAAAATGGCCGACCATCTATTTTCCTCTGCATTATCCAGGGCCGTGTCACGAGGTCAGTAATGTCCAGACTTCTCAGTTTCTAGTGTTCTGCTCAGGTGTCTGAGCTCCTCGCCCGGTCTGGAATGTTTTACCCAGCCGACAAATCTTATTTTACGCTCTTGTGTCTAAGGCCGCGTCCTATTGGTCACAACACTAAACTCATGACCAATCAAACGGGGTGGGGGTGCTAGGGGATGGTTAGGACAATTCCTATGGCCGACCAGTTTATTATCATATTATTACCTTGAGACCATGATTATTTATAATAATATAGCAACACTATATTTGAATCAAATTCAAATTCAAATTGTATTTGTCACAAACAAATTATACGTAGCACAACATGTAGAGAAATGTGTTTTTGATCCTACTAGCATTAAACATAAGGATGGGGGAGATCACAATCTAAAATTCTGAAATCACAACTATGAATTAATTCGAATTAAAATTAAATTATAGGTAATTTTCACCTCTCGGGGCAAATTAAACCCCACTTCCTGTTTGCTGCTGTCCTGCCCATTGGCCAGTATGTATATAATTTTGCTACTGCAGGAAGACTCAAGAACTAAATTATAAGTTCTTATAATTATAAATATATAAGTGAAGTAGCTAAGTCCTTGAGAACTACAAAGCATAAACACAATGTTAAGAAAAGAAAACGCTGCAGCATAGTAGAAAATAAAAAAGATCTGACTACTACTTAATCATTGTTTGTTCTGTTTTTTTTTCTTCGTTCTTTGCTAGGTAACATCAGCGCTACATTGATGTGATCAATCACCAACCACCAATCAAAATCTTGTCAGTCAAGTCAAAGTAACTTTATTTGCCCTGTGGGGCAATTAACGGGACAGTACATAGCAGCAGAGTAAATAAAGGTAAAATAAAAGTAAAGTGCAAGGCGCTGTGCAAAATATAAGTAGACAATGAGAGACAATAAGAGAGTTAAAAGTTGTGTGAGACAGGTGTGTTAGGTATTAACAAAGTTGGCTGACAAGTGGGTTGGTTTCGTGTTGGCTGACTATGCTAAAAGCTTTAACAAACTAGTGGTTTATCTGCTCTCAGCACAATGTTCCTCAGAATTATAAATGTTTTAGCTCATCATTGTTATCCTGCCTTTAAAAAATATATGAATTACAGTGGTACCCCAACTAACAATTAATTAATCTGTTTCGAGAGCTGTTTGGTTTGGCGAAAATTTTGTTAGCTGAGACGCTTTTTATAAGCAATCCATCTATTTCGTGACATGACATCATAAATTCAGACAAAAAATTGTTATAAATCATAAAATATTGGTAAGAAATGCAATACAAAAATGTTACACAGAATTTGATTAGTTTTCCCTTTGGCAGTTTAAATTATATATGGTATATAATGATACAGTAGACAATCTCACATGAACGTTTACCACTATCTTGAAATGGCATCATGCAAATCTCTGAGATTTCCGTTATCGGAATGGACACAGAATCAGAATTTCCGTGTTGTCACTTGGTCCCCGTTCTTGTGGGATTCCATAAATCTCAGGAATTAGCTTGACGTCATTTCAAAATGGCGGCTCATTTTCGCAAAATCTCTGAAACTAACTTCGGAACTATTTCGGAACTCTTCGCATTTCGTTATCTGGTATTTTCATTACCTAGGACATTCGTAGGTCGGGGTAACACTGTATATACTATTTCAGTTCTGTTTAAACATTTCAAAACCACTCCAATATGTAGGAGAACCCAAGAACGTTTTTATTTTTTGGAAATTACTTTTTGATTTCTACAAAAATGAGAAAAGAAAAGAAGAAAAGTGTGTGAGCAGGACAGTTTTTATAGAACAGCTTCCTAACAATGTTTAATTGTGTCAGTAAAGTGGGACAGCATTGCAATGTGACCTTCCAGAAACTCAAGACCGATTCTTCTTCTGAAGAGGCCTGACTTACCGACCGGAAAACATGTTTCCCGCGCTCGGAACCATCGCACGTGTCCAATTGCGTCAAGAACGCTTCAAACTGGCATTCGTGAGTCAAGAGCTGCTGCAACGAGTATATAAGAACAGGCAAATTATGCCCAAAAGCATGACTAACCCACCGGCCTATGAATATGAATCTGATTTGACATTTTACAAATCAGAAGAGGTCTATGAGATCAAGTTTTATGCAAAATACATCTTCACAATGATTCAAAGTAGGGTGAAGGTTTCTGGAAGAGGAGAAAGCGTGAAAGTGGGTGACTGCTGAGGGTCTCGGGTGAAGACCAGGCTGAGGATGCTCTTCCTGGCCTGAGTGTTCCAATTGTTCCAGTTTTCACTTGTGGTGGAATTTGACTGTGTGGGTCATGAAATTCATCCTTTTTGCTATTTTCTGGTTAATTCCTTGAGTATGTTATAATAACGTAGAAATAACGGACATTTTATTGAGTTACCGTTACACATTAGGTAGGTTGACACATTCCTGTTATTAAATATTTTTTTTTTAAACACACCGTTTTTTCTTTGAAATTTTAGCCCAGTTTGAGATTGTTCACTGTTCTTATTGTTTTACCTCTGTCTTTGATTTGTTTTAATATCTTATATCCATAATTAGTTTTTTAAAATTGAAAATTTTAAATCTATATTTCAAATTAGATTTTTGAAATTGTTTTGTCATCACATCAATTACAAGATAGAGGTGGTAATTATTGTTAATTTATTTAAAAAATGTTTGCACTTTAATTGCCATTGTTTCTATTTAGTACAATTTGCTTCCGTTTTTTTTTTTTTTTTAACTTAAATTTGCGTTTAATTTTTGGAATTAACAAAGTCATATCATAATGACAAAATCACAATTTTATTGCTCACAATTTTAAAGGGGTAGGAAGCTTGCTTGACAATAAACTAAATACGTATAATATACGTATATACGTAGCACATGTAAAAAAAAAGATTATGAATTAACGAGTCAAAAAATATGTAAGAACATGGTAAAACACTGAACCAGAGAGATCATGTTTTCTGTGGAGTTTGCATGTACTCCTCATGTTAGTGTGAGTTTCCTCAGGGTCTCCGGTGAACTCCAACGGACCAAAAATGTGGACACATTTGTGTGGAATTTCGAAAATTGCTTGTAGGTGTTAGTGAGAGTGTGAATGTGTGTGTGTCTGAAATAAAGAAAGTTTAGAAACTGAACAAATGGATTTCGGCTCAGTATAAACCAACATGTCAAAAGCGGGATAGAAATAGTTGATATATTTAAAACTAAACAATTTGAATGAATTACATTTTAAAATTATGAATTAAACCCGCCAACCCCTTTTTATGCTTGTTATTTTTTTTGATTGATTTATGAATACATAAAAAAAAACTAAGACATTGTTTACAAAAAAAAGCCTCATACACACAAACAGTCTTTCTTCTTTGAAACTTTTCATCAATCAATTTGCACCACTACTTCCTCCTTTTCTCACATCGGGTGTCTTCACCTTTCTCCTCACCCTGCTCCTTTCTTTCTCCGTATGGCGGAGTCTTTTCCAGTCACTCACACGTTCAAACCCTCGCTGGCGTCTGACAGGTGAGACTCAGTACTGTTAGTTGCCTGGGAGATTGAATGGATCAGAAGCTTTTGAGGACCAAATATAAAAAAAAAACTCCTTGTTGTTTTTCTTGTCTGCCGCAGGAGTTCTCAATTTTATTGGCGGTCTGCCACTCACATTGGCGGGCGAAACGGTACAGGATATTAACGTCAATTTAGAAGCTAAACGCTGTAAAGAAATTGGGCTGGTTTGAGTATTCAGTTCAGCCAGCGTCGATATTGCAAATCAGCGTGTTCATTATTATTAATTTCTCATCAAATTTTAATGGGGAAATGTAAGTTATTGCTCCATTAATGAACCGAATGGCAACGTGGGACTCTACGTGACATCATCTCATGACATCAGCGAGGATCGATAAGACGCAAGACTCTGTGTGTAGCGTGTTGGAAAATCGCCATGTGCTTTAATTGCCTCCCCGTCAATTCTGTGTCTCGGTCTAGGGGTTAAAAGTTCTAAACCGAGAGGCTTTTTTTTCCGTAGTAATTTGATCGCTGTTCCATAAATTACGACAAGAAGACAAAACACGCGCAGCAGAGGAGTGGGTCAGCGTGATTTATGAGCGACGGAGATCCACTTCCGCGCTGGAATAAGCAGAAGCTCCATTAAAGTCAACTTCTTCTGCCTCGCTGATCTGCTTGGCTTCCACCTGCCCGTCATACGTCTTCAAATATTAGATTGTCCCGTAGCTTATCAGAAAAGTCATTTCTGGGTAGGAATAGCTGCACAGCCTCGACTGTCCTGAAAGAAAAAAATCAAGATCAAATGTCCCGTAAAGATGCTGCGAGTTTTTATGATTTTAATTAAAGCACGTTCTTAATTCCTGCACAAACATGTCGCTTTAATTAAATCTAAAACGCTTTTATCTCTTTCTTCTCCGTGGAGGTGTTAAATAAATCAGTGTCCACAAAACAAATGGCGACTGTCAGCGGACCGGAGAGCTTTGGCTCTTTACCTCACAGACATCTTATCAACGCTTTATTCACTCCAGCAACACCGCAAACTACTTCAGCTCTGAATCCGGCCAATAAATCTGTCCACTGTACTTAGGTACTTTCTACTGTCTCTACTTGTTTCTTCATTTAACAACAGCTTTTGCCAAATTTAGAAAGGCTTAACCTCTAAACCTGCCCTCTCACAATCATGCCATTATTTACAGACGAAGTATGTAAAAAATATATTGGGGCGGGGTAGAAGATAGAACACAAAATAGAGTGAATAAAGAGAGAATAGAAAGACACAGTGAGAAGAATAGAGTGTGAGCGAGAATGATTCTGTTAGTGAGAGGTAGAAAGAGTAGAGAGTGCAGGAGAGAGAGAGAGAGAGAGAGAGAGAGAGAGAGAGAGAGAGAGAGAGAGAGAGAGAGAGAGAGAGAGAGAGAGAGAGAGAGAGAGAGAGAGAGAGATATGTACAAAAGAGAGAACACAAAAGATTGATAAAGAGGGGGGGGGGGCAGTGAGAATGAGAAAGAGAGAAAAAGTCTCTTAGTGAAAGAAAGAGAGAGTGACTAAAAGAGATAGAAAGAGTGAAGATAGAGGGGGAAAAAGAAAGACTTACTTTTAAGAGTTACTTTAAAAGTTCCTAAAACACATTTTGCTTATTTAGCAAAAATATGACAAAAACCATGATAAATAAAATAACCTTTTGTATGAGACAAGAGTTCTAATGTACTAAAAACCATTGGCCATTGACTGTATGTATATCTTGCAATATGTTATTATTGAGTTTTCGCTCGAAACAAATAGTAGGACAAATTCTAGATTCAGCCAATCAGAGCATTTTAAGGCAGGATCTATGATCTATGCAACTTTGTATCTGTGACTAACATTTTAAGCTTTCAGTGAAGACTTTGAAGGCATCGACAGCCTGCCACATGAAATCTCTTTGCGCATTGTTGCTATGATAATAGTTTCTTAACTTTTCTTATCTCATCTGACTTTATTCGATCTTATTTTTGAGAATGAGGTAAAAGAAACTCCTAATATAAGAGTTACTTTAAAAGTCCCAAAAACACATTTCTGTTAGATGAGAAAATGTATTATTGCTTTGCTTATTTAGCAAAAATATTACAAAAAATGACAAAAACCGATTTAAATAAAAACCAATGGCCGTTGACTGTATGTATATCTCGCAATACATTTTTATTGAGGTTTCGTTTGAAACAAATATTAATCAGCCAATCCGAGCATTTTAAGGCGGGATCTATGATGTCATTAGCAACTTTGTATTTGTGGCTAACATTGTTGCATAGACCATAGTTTCTTAGCATTTCTTATCTCATCTTACTTTACCTTATCTTATTTTTGAGAATAAGGTAAAAGAAACTTCTTATATAAGAGTTACTTTAAAAGTCCCAATAATCAGAATCAGAAAAAACTTTGTTGCCAGGTTCCATAAGGGAGAACTTTATGGAACTTGGAATGTGTCTTGGTGTAAGTGGTGCTTAACGACACACATTCAATAACAATTTTTTGTTAGATGAGAACTTTTGCTTTTCTTATTTAGCAAAAATATGACAAAAACCGAGATAAACAAAAACCTTATGAATGAGAAAAAAGCACCGAGTGTATATGTATGTAAAAAAGCTAATATCGCAATATGTTATTATTGAGGTTTTGTACGAAACACAACTATATTCATGAACAACACACGGCTACACAGTTCTCCTCGATGTTTACAGGATTATAAAGCTTCTTGGTCCAAAGCACCAGCAGGTTCTGTATGAGTGGGTCATTGACAGACAGATAGAGAGACATCTCAGAGATAGAGGCAGAACAGTCTCCGTGGTCATCATTATAATGGCAGTGAAGCAGTAATAATCACTGTAAACACGGTAAAGGAGGGAGATGGTGCTTTACCTCGCGTCCACCAGAGACATCACAGTCTGTTCTCCAACACACACACACACACACACACACACAGAGCGGCAGGGAGGCCTTGTTTTCATCCACATTCGCGTCTATCGTTTTTTTTTTTCATCCTTTGCCTCCTGCTGTGATTTATCTCTCTACTGCCCTTCCTTCCATTTTGTCTCCACGGAGCCGTCACTGCCTTGATTTGTGCTCTGTTCTCCACCGATGCATCTTAAATTATCACCGTCTGTTATTAAACGGGAGCACTTACAGCACTGGCGTACCTGCGGTGTCAGCTGCGGGCTGCGGGCGATAAAAATGGCAGAGTAAGCAAATCTGATCAGGATTTAAAAACAGCATCACGCATCAGGAATCAATCACGACGCACGTCGCCATCAAACGCGTGCAGAGAGCTGGTGATGGGACAGACGAAGGCAGGTGGAGCGACTGAGGTGTGATGCAGATGTTCTGGTGATTACTTGTTTTACCTCGTGATCAAAAGTAAGATCTGATAAAGTCAGATGAGAAAAGAAAAGATAAGACGCTATTGTCATTGCCACACTGTGTTCATGTGGCAGGACGTCGAGGCCTTCAAAGTCTTCACTGAAGGCCTAACAGTTGGTAATGACATCCTAGTTCCCGCCTTAAAATGCTCTGATTGGCTAATTTTGGCTTGTGTCCTAATAGTTGGGACGATTGATATTTATTTGTTTAGATATTATCCACATTTACAGTCTCTGAAACCGGGCTAAAAATGTTATTTTCATAGCCTTCTGATTAAATTACATATTTTCATTTTTTAATTCTACCTAAATTCTAAAATTGTTCTGCTTAAATTTCTCGAAATTCGAGAATTTCATTTCCGAGTAGACTTTATAGACAACCATGGCACAATCTTTTGTTTATTTTAATTTTAATTTGATTTTGGGTCGAGTATGATTTATGGAAATCAGTGCAAATAATCATTAAAGTTAAAGTAAACTGAGAAATGGGTGGTTGACTTGATCCTCTGATTTCAACAACTTAAATGACTTTATGTATTATTTTTACTATTATTATTATTATTGTTGTTGTTGTTGTTGTTGTTGTTGTTGTTGTTATTGTTGTGTTATTATTATTATTATTATTATTATTACTATATTATTACTTTTTATTGAATCTCTTCCTGCATGTTGTACCATTTATAATGTGTATATAACAATTAAAATTTGATTTTGAATTTACCCTAAATAGTTTATTAGTTAACAATTACAATAGAGATTCTAGCATTGCAGGCTTAAAAGTCAACAATAATGACAAGGAGTTACAAATCATGAATCAAGTTTTATTAATTTTATTTAAATCACTTTTTAATAGTGCCACAGTTGTATTTTCTGCTCACTTTCTGTCCCTATTGTTATACTTTTGAAGTCATTCTGCCGAGTTTCTGCGGAACTTGTTTTCAACCGCTGAGTGTTAATTGATGAAAAGTGGTTTGTGGTAAAAGCGTTTACCCAGCGAGCAGTAATCCTGAAAAAAACAAACGGAACACAGCGTGATTCCGGATCAAATTAGCTGTTTGATTTCCAGCTACTGAAGCACTGCATTCCGCTTTACGGCGAAATAATGTGCAAACATGATTAAATTAATGCAGCAAACAGGCTATTTCATTTAGTAAATCATTGTCTTGAATGACCCTTCAGCGAACGCAATCTCAGCCGTGGCATTCAGGGGTCACGGCCTCCATATTTCATCCAAATTACCAATCACCACCAATTGGACTACATGACACGACCGGCACATCATCGCCTCTTATTTGCCGGCTCATGGATTTCATGGATCAGCTGTGAGAATTCCCATCCACATAAGGGCTGAATAAGGCTCAGGACAAACCGCTTCTATATATTTTATACATATTGTTCTATTAGTTATGGCTTTGTTTTAGCTTATCCAGTTATGTAATAAATGTTGAGATGCATGATCATGTTAAAGTTGGTTTTAGTCTCATCGCTATGGACTACAGATCCCAGAATTCGGTATCTTCAGTCATTCCTGTGTTTTGTAAGTGTTTTATTGGCTTTAATGGCTTACCATATTTACTCAAATATACTGTAAGGACCAAAATATAAGCAGAAAATAAATATAAGCACAGAAAATTAGAAACAGAATTATTTGTACGAACCATTGTTAAACATTATAAAGAAACAGTGTTTTCGTTTATTTGTGATTGTTCCTGACTTGAAATACGGAAAAGTGGGGGCTTATATTCATGCGCATTATTGAAATGGGCGACTTATAAGAAACCCCCAAATTTTTGAGCGTCAAAAATTATAAAAAAAAAGTTGAAAGTTATGTTCAAGTTATGTGCCATTGTGTATTTTTTTTTTTTGTTTTTTCATCATTACATTTTTATATTTTAATTTTTATTTTAAAGTTTATTTCTCATCACTATAACCACTACTTACCCGCTCCAATGCCCGAACAGAGCAGATTTTTATAAAATAAAGTTTTATTACCGCAGCCACTTAGTCAACACCAACAATCCAGACGACAAATTGAATAAAAAGCATCATTTCCCTTACATATTTACATGTGCGCTTTGAGACAGTTAAAACTGTGAAAAGCGCCTTAAAAATACTCAATATTATTATTATTATATTATTATTAAATAACAGTTAAAAGCCTAAAAGCCCAAATGCAGCTTGCAAGGTCTATGTGCAACTTCAGACCAACAGCCAATCAGCATCAGGGGGCGTGTCTACTGTATGGTGGACAGGTACTTGATTGTAGAACGAATCTGTGAACGAAATTGTCAAATTTTGAAGGAACTAATAATTCAAACTGACAAAAATAATTTGTCATCATAGTGTAATTTAAAAAACAACGTTTTGTCAGGCGCTCTAAAAAGCATTTGCCCTCGAATGACGTCAACAATCGGGCACAGCCAATTGTGCCACATTAAATGTAGTTATCATCTTGTTAACGTTGATCATTTTAAATAAAAACAAATGAAACCAATTATATAAACACATAGATAAATAAACTAGATAAAAAACCAAAGTGGTAAAACACTATGTGTGTGTGTGTGTGTGTGTGTGTGTCTGTGTCTGTGTGTGTGTGTGTGTGTCTGTGTGCGCACAATTGTGCATGTGTACATAAACAATGTTTATGTGCTTAAGACTCTAGGTTTTTTTTACATAAGGCTTATGCTTTTTTTTTTACTTGCTTTTCATTTTACATCAAGTAAAAGTACTTCTCTATTTGATAAACCCATCAGCTACACAACAGCCTTGTCCTGAATCAATGAGAAAAGGTCACACGAGGGTCAACAGAGAAACAACACTTACACAGTCATATCCGTGCATCTTTTATTCATGGAAAATGCATAGATACAGTGAGGGAAGAACTTGGCAAACACATATTGTACACGTCCCGCATGCACCCCTTCCTCCTCAAGTACTTCTACTACATCACTCAGTTCTTCAAGCCCTGAAAAGAGTGAATAGAAATCACATGGAGAGGTGAGATGCTACAAGAGGTGAGGAAGAATGGTGGGAGAATGTCGAAAGCGGAGAATAAATGAAAAAAGAACACGCAGTTTTCAACACAATGCACTGGGCATCTATCTGAGAGGGTGAGAAGAATACAAAAAAAAATCTCGGGCTGAGAAAAAATCCAGTACAGTTAGAACTCAAAACCCAAAGTTTTATTTAGCTTAGAAGTTCCACAGCTTAACAAAAAAGTACAGAATAAAAGAGAGAGAAATAACTTCTTTACACGTAGCAGAAGCGGCACATAATGCATCGGCATGGCAACCGCTCAACGCATCACTGCTCGTAAATCCATTAGCAGTCTGTGTGAGAGACAAACTTCATTGGTGAGACACTCCTAAAGCACAGATAAATACTTTCATTAATCCAACACAATTCCAGTTTCATTTTTCCGCATGCATAATAACACCCAGTGTATTATATTTATATCTGTACATTTAAACTCTGACACGAGCGAGCTTTAATCGCAGCGCACATTCCTTCCAATTCTCCCGCTCCCGCCAACATTAGCATTAAAACAATTTGAATGGAAATGTGTGCTTGAGGGAAATGCCAGAATTTAATCAAACAACCCTTTTAGGTATTTATATACATTTCAGGGGACTTCAGGTGAGAAATATGAGAGAGACAAAATGACCTTGGAGAGGACAAAGGAAATTGAAGAGAACGTTCAAAACTACCGGGAATCAAAGCCAAAGATTGGTTATAATAATGTTATTGTTGATGTAAGGATGGATAACTAGATGGACCATCGGTAGAAAATGAGAATATAGATAGAAAGACAAATGAGATGGCGAAAATGACAAATGGATGGAGAATTGGATGGATGGATGGATGGATACTGTAGATAGATAGATAGATAGATAGATAGATAGATAGATAGATAGATAGATAGATAGATAGATAGATAGATAGATAGATAGATAGATAGATAGATAGATAGATAGAACAGATTGGACCATGATTGGATGGATGGATAGATGGATGGATGAATAGATAGATAGATAGACAGATAAACAGACAGAAGGACAGACAGACAGACAGACAGACAGACAGATAGATAGATAGATAGATAGATAGATAGATAGATAGATAGATAGATAGATAGATAGATAGATAGATAGATAGATAGATAGATAGATAGATAGTCAGGTTGAATAGAAGACAATATGGACATTGTCTGTCGGGTAGGTTTTATCTCTAGTAATTCTCACATTTCTCACAATGCTCACGTCTAAACTAGGTGTAATAGAGATATCTGCCAAGCAATAGCAAGAATTTGTCAAGTTAAGATTAAAAAAATATCCTTGAACAGGAGCAAAACCATTACAAACACTGCTCTGCCAAAAAAAAGAGGGGGAGGGGAGCAATAGCAACACAACCTAATGTGATGGGAAATTGCTTCAGGCCTGCAGTGATGAGCTGTTTCATCCCAAACAGCAGTAAAGCACGAGCACTAAAAATTAAACAGGAACAGTTTGTCCATCAGACCTCAAGTTATCCCATTTGCAAGTGATGAATCTGAAGAGCAGGCATTTCGGGAAAAAGCTGGCCACAACCACAAGCGTTTCAAGCCTCATACTGGCTTTGACAAATATGTAAATAAGTAAATACAACAAAAAAAAAAAAGCAGCAGGAAAAAAAAAACACTTTTCAGCCGCTGCTCTTCGGAAATGTCACATTTTTGGAGGCGGCGTGAATGATGTCGGCTCTCCATACTAAACACCGGACATCAATATGCAGAAGATTATTAACCTCATCTTCCATAACCTCTCGCATTCGGTTCACAACAGCACTTAAAAAACCCTCCATCTGAGGACCAGCTAACCATGACCCAGACAATGAAAGCCCGAGGATATAAAATATGAAGACCTACACTCACACAAGAGTTAAAAAAAAAAGAAAAGTTCCTAACCTGCTGGGTCACACTGAGAACCGTGATGTTTACTGATCACTGTTTGATGGGGACCAGCAGTTTGGCATCTCACTTTTTCTGTGAGTCTCCCTGTTCCCACGGTAACACAGCCTCCATGTTGACAACGCAAGATTGCTAGGCAACAAGGCACTCGCCGAACCTTTCATTAAAGCATCTCCATGCGTGAAAGGAAATAAACTTCACAATCGCAACAAGTCCGGATATGAGTTCAGGCGCTCCCTCCATCAACCCTGAATCTAAATGTGTGAGCACATGAATTATCCATGACTCACTTTTCCTCATATTTATTCATTCATGCCCGTTATCTTGTCCATTTACGTATTTATCTATATTCTACCCCTGAGTGTATGATGAAAAAAGCATGCATATGCATTTGCAGTGCGCGTTTTCCCCCAAACACCACCTGGGACGAAGGAGGAACCCACCGGGAAACTCAACCTTGAAGGACAGTAGCTCGTGTCATGGTTCAAGTTCATGTTCAGTGCATTTATAAGGCACTTTTCGCTATTTCAACTGTCTCAAAGTTGCATTTTCTTCATTGGTCGTTGGTGTTGAGAAAATGGTCATGATTATGATTATAATTATGACTATGACCAGTGAGCAAGCACATATGTGACAGAGGCCAAATAAAAAAACTCTCTGAACGCGAGGAAAAAACCCTGAGGAGAACCCGACTCACTGGTGCCAGTCTCCTCTGGCATTCTAGCACGACAAAATCAGTGTGTTGGTCAGTCCGTACCATTTTGACGATGGTTCTGGAAGATGTTTCCCTCTATACTGGGGAAAGAGGCAGCTCCATTTCTCCACGTTAACAGCAGCATCTGGGCTACAGAGGTCCAGGCCACATCATAGAAAAGATGAACCCAAAGCTCCTAGGAGATTCCATCTTCCCGAACGAAACAGTCTGATAGATGTCATATCCATCTGGTGGCACTGACACTCCTTCAGGCGGTCGAACGGCACTCACGCTTAGGAGAGGAGTGAAACAGAAAAATCAAAGCATTAGGACATGAAGTGCCATCATTAAAGATTTAGACAGTTTTAGGAGGTGCAGGTGTGATTTGGTTCCGGGCAACTAGACTAGGCAGCCTTTCTATATGATTATATTAACTTATTTGATATGTTATTATTACAGGTCATTGTACTGTATGCTTCGTTGAAGAGACGCATCTTCATTCTAGACTTAACTTGACTGACTGATTCAGAGTCTCGAATTGAATTCCATAGTGCCACTTTTATTTCAGAAGCTAGTATAGAAGCTAGATGTCATTCGGTTGCGGCTGAATAAGGGTGCCGCAGGGTTTTCTTTAGTGGATGGGCATCACTGATGCTGGTCTGGACCGCTGTGAGATGTTTCATGTATCAAGCTTCAATCAAAAGCAAGCATTAAACATCAAAGTGTTTGTTCAGTTCCGTTACTCTGCTTTAGATGAACCTGGAGAGATGGTCAGGCTACAATAAACACACAATCCTCAAAGCGCCGACTGGAATGACCGGAGACAAATCAGAAGATAAAAGCAGCTCATTTGTGCTCAAACCTTCTTTAAAGTTGTGCACACACACGCACACACGCACACACACACACGCACACACACACATATCCGGCTAACGAAAAATGTCACACACTCACAAATTATGACACCTGTTGGAAATCAGATGCTTTATGACATCTTGATTGAAAGATCAAAGTGAGACGGAGCTTTACCAGTCTTTACTGTTGCCTTTGAATTCTGGAACTAAGCATCGATGATCAACCAAACTCCCACATTGCGGACACTTAAAATGCAACTGACATCTCTCTGTGGTTCTTGTGATGCTCTCTCTGGAGATCAAACATGCAAAGAACATGTACGTCAACTGAAGTATTTATTACAAGTATTAGATTGTCTTAATTTGACGGAGAGAGAGATTAGATGCTTCTACATCATTAGTGTAAAAAAGGAATAAACCCAAACCCAGCACCAACAGTCTCATCGCTTCTACACACATTTTCTAAACACACAATTTCCTGAAACGTTTGACTACGCCAGCAGCCTCCATATTTAATCTTTTTCCTCTCGCAGTGTCTCTCTCTCTTTATTCTCGTAGCCTTATGAGGAAGGTGGGAACTTAATGAAGTGTGGATGATCGACTCCAACACATTTATCATTGACTTTGACTCCAGTTCGTAGAGTCATGAATAATTTATTGTGTATGAAAAAGAGTTTAAAACCTTGCTGAGGGTTTAAATTTTTCTCTTTTTTCCCCTCCATGATATATTCCCCCTTGAAGCTTTCCTGGAATTCAGATTAAGCCAGACCACAGTTGTGGTGCTTAGTGGCAACTCTGTCTTCAGAGTGTTCAATGTTTGCAAACAGATTCCTGGTAATCGCCCATGGATTTACCCTGCAGGAAAGGGCGAGGATGGCAGGGTTACAGACACAAACACTCAAGGGCGCCTTGTCCACATCTCGGGATGAATTACTGGCGAAATAAAGGCTTTTGTCAAGTTGCAGACAGACAAACTTAGCAGACTCGCTAGTGCCAATTCATTCATCTTCTGTACCACGTTTTCCATTTATGTGTCACAGGAAGCTGTAGCCAATCACAAAATCTCTGGTTAAAAGGCAAGGCATCCATGGATCTTGGCCAACCATTTCCAGAGTAGGCTTTTTAATTCATCTTTGTCTTTCTGATATTTCCTTTCAGGGGTCACAGAAGTGGGATCATCTTCCTTCCGCTTTCCTTTCTCTCACACACCGTAATATCCTCTTTGCCTACACACATAAATCTCCTCTTCTGTATTTCTCTAGACCTCCTGCCTGGCAATTACAACCATCATCTTTCTACCACTGTACACTCTCTTCTCCGAACATGTCCAAACCTCAATCTGGTCTCTCTGACAATTTCCCCAAAACTCACTCTTGACCATGTGAATCCCAAAGAACACTTCCTTCTGAACATCGTCTATGCTAATGGAATCTTTGTTTTCTGTTTTTACTTTTCTCTTGAGGTCTTCATTGATCTACATTACTGCTTGTATGAGGGATAGGGTCACTTCTGGAGGGTCGGGAGGGGAATGGCGTTGCTCAATAATGTTGGGAAGAGGTTGACGTAGTTTTGTGATGTCTTTCACGTAAGGGGATGCTTTCAGAAAAACCATTATCTGAGACTACTACGTATCTCCAACAGGACTTTGCAATGTTAGAATGTGCAAGATGAGGCTGACATCAGTGAGCTTATTCGCTCTAGGTAATTGTTTCTCTCTCGTCCTCCCCCAGAGGCTTTTGCTTTCCTAGCTGCTGTGGCAATGGTACTTGCTCACAGGTCATATCTATACTCAATGTTTAAGTCTTTCCACCGCATCACCTGAAAACAGACTTTGAGCGAGGTAACGTCACTAAAATGTATTGACACATCACAAATATGTTGGGGTTTACTCTCTTTTCTTTCTTTCGCTATACATTTCTATTTATCTATCTATCTGTCTGTCTGTCTCTCTCTCTCTTGCTCTCGCTTCTTTATATTTCTTTCACTCTCTTTCCCTTCTCAATCTTCCTTTATCCACCACATCTCTTTCTCATATAATTCGTCCTTTCTTGTCAACAAGTATTTCTCTATTTCTCTATGTTCGTTTTAGGTCATTTTTTCTCTCTTGTCCTCTCCCAAAGGCTTTTGCTTTCCTAGCTGCTGTTGCAATGGTACTTGCTCACAGGTCATATCCATACTCAATGTTCAAGTCATTATTAAATTATATTCATTTCATAAAGCTGCTTTGAGACAGACTGTGAATACAAAACAAGTTTTACATAAAAAACAATGAACTGAAAAAGAACACCAGCATCTTCATCAGGTCTGCTACCCCCGACTCTGCCGTCTGTCTTTTCCGTGGTCTCTCAGTCAAAGAGAGCTTTTTAATTATCATGTTCTATTTGAAATTCAAGATTATAATACCAGGTTCCATAACACAAACCCAACAAACATCTTTCACATTGGCGTGGTTTTAAACATACGGCTGGAGAAAATGCCTCCACTCCATCACTTGCATTATCTTGAGGGAGTGTGCCATGCCACAGCAGAGCCGCTCAATGACCCTCGGGGTCCGGGTAGAGCTGTATTCGCTGTTACTGAGCAACTACACATTATGTTATTAAATGCTGCCAGACGTTGCAGAAGAAGTGCAGTAGTTGGCATAATGTTGGCTCAAATGGCCTTTCCCATACGTCAACTTTCCAGTGTGAGTATGTGAGGGAGCCAACACGCTTAAAACATTCCTGACAGATCCTGGGGACATGCTGAGGAGAAAAAAAAATGTTTGTCTAGATTTGTGCAACGGGCCAGTGAAGGAAAGCTCACGAAAATCGATGAATAAGCAAATTGCCATTGCCAAATGTCACCACTTATGTGACGTGTGACCACACTTATCCGAGATGATGCGCATGATTCTTGAAACTCGGAAACTTTGACAGTGCCAGTCATTATGAACGTCTGGTGAAAACTTTTTTTTTTTTTTGCGCGTTGACAATGGGCAAAGCTGACGCACAGAATGCCTGAATGTCAGGTTCTCAGATGTTTGTTTGCAAGGAACCAAATTAACACTAAAAAACATTTCTGCTCTTTAAGATTGTCGTTGACAATCTGTAATATTTGTGCTTTTCAAGTAATTGTTTCCCAAAGGTTTCAAGGTGTATTCAACAACAAACTATTCATAAAAACCCTAACCTGGTGCAAAACTTGCAATTTGCAAAACCCCAATTCAGTTATTTATTTGTAATTTGTCTTTACATTCCCTCAACACGCTGGACAGAAATTCAATGTATTTATTAAACTATTGATCCCGTTTTTAAATTGAACAGTACAAACTGCAAAATTATTGCAATTGAAGTCTAGTGTTAGGGAATTGGACTTGTATCCAAGAATTTGCAGATTCGAATATTTCTTGGACAACACTGCCCACTGCTCCAGGTTTGTGTGTGTTAACTCTATCGTACGTGTAACTACATTGGATAGTTAAATGCAGAGCACGATTTCGACACGGTGCCAATTTCGACTAACTCGCTTACTTTTTACCATATTTACGCAGATATAAGCACCCCCCTGATTTTTCAGGCACAAATTAAAAACATTTTTTTTGTTTTTTTTTTTCTGTTTCAATTACGTTAATATTCTTCTGTATGTAAAAACATACAATTTTTTCATGAAAAAACGAGTGACTCGTGTCATTTTTATATCGTTTTACTTGAATCATAGACATTCTCTCAGCCAATTTTAATAGTCAGAACTTCAGCTCCCAAGAGTCTTTGCACCAGTCCGCGTATACGCAAAGCAACTGCTGGAGGCCTATCGAGCTTTGTTTATCCAATGCTGTGTGAAGAGAATGGATGCAAAGAATTATTATCCCTGTTGAGCAGACCTAGCGTTTTGATTGTGTCTGTTCCTTGGATTGTTTAACACTTGCCCGTGTTCTTCATTTTCGACTGTTTTGACTCTTTCGGCGAATACAGATTGGACTAAGCTAAGCTAACCAGTCGTGGTTTGTAGTTTCTGCTTGCTGTAACATTAATGATTGTATTTATTTTAATCTTACTTCTTCCAGTGTTAGTTTGTCCCCATTAAACATTTTTGAATAAAGGGGTGCTGCAATACACCTATTATATTTGCATAAATATGGTAATTAATTAACAATAATTGTTCCAGTGCTACTAAAATTGTGTTTTTTTAACAACAGGAACACGGGAAGACAACAAGCACGAGTAGTTTAAACGAGTTTTGGAACGCATTCTCTTTCGGGTCGCTCTGCTGAACGTTTGTTTAGTGACATCGAACTGCAGCGCCAACTTTTACCTTCCAACTTTTGGGATCCAAAGGAAACACGTTACACAATTTCCCAGCTCAGGAGCAACCCAGGATCAAGCACCTTGCCTGCAGGCAAACAGGAAAGTATTTTATGTCTAGTAACTCTCCGGTTTTACTCATCACTCCTTCTTGAAATGAATCCTGCCACCTTTTGACCGACAGACTTCGTTCTCCAATGGGCTTCATCGACGACTCAACACCTTCATCAGTCTCACTCCTAATTACAACCGCTTTGTAAATGCTCCCTTCTGTAAGTCATTTTCTCAGAGAGACACATATCTATGTTTTACAATGGATGGCAGAAGCTTTGAGATCAGAAATATGGGTCTGTACCCTGAAGACTGTTTTGATCCTCGTATTAGTGGGGTGCAAGTAGGTCATACCATCTTGCAATACCCGTGACAGTATGACAGTAAAAATCTGGTTTACGAAAGCATGGGACTTATATAGCATTACACCCGGGGCCATCCACCACGTCGCCTGAAAACACACTTTGAACGGGGAAACGTCTCTACAATGTATTGACACATCACAAATATGTTGGGTTTACTCTCTTACTCTTTTTCTTTTGCCCCTATGTGTAAGTGTGTCTCGCCCATAAGTCTTTCTCTCTCTCTCTCTCTCTCTCTCTCTCTCTCTCTCTCTCTCTCTCTCTCTCTCTCTCTCTCTCTCTCTCTTCTTTCTTTCTTTCTTTCTTTATGTCTGTCTGTCTGTCTATCTATCTATCTATCTATCTATCTCTCTCTCTCTCTCTCTCTACTTTCTCTTTCTTACTCTCTCTTTTTTTCCGTTTCTCCCTTTCTCCACCAAACCTCTCTTTCTCAAGTATTTCTTTCTATCTTTTTTGTTTGTTTTGTTCTTTCTTTCTTTCTTTCTACATTTCTTCTATCTATCTATCTATCTATCTATCTATCTATCTATCTATCTATCTATCTATCTATCTATCTATCTATCTATCTATCTATCTATCTATCTATCTATCTATCTATAATCTCTTCTTTCTCTTTATTTCTCTCTCTCTTTCTTTTCTCTTCCTCCCTTTCTCTACCAAACTTCTCTTTTTCAAGTATTTCTTTCCATTTTTCTCTGTTTCTTTGTGCATTTCTTTCTTCTTTCTTTATTTATTTCTATCTTTCATACTTTCATCCTTTCTTCTACGCCAACACGTATTTCTCTGTTTCTCTCACTCTGTTTTCTCAATTTATTTTTCTCTGTATTTGAAACTGTATTTCTTTTTGTCAGTCTTCCTCATGGGTCAATCAGAAGTGCATTATGTAGAGCAAATCCCAGGGAGAGCACATTACAATTCTAGACGCGACTAAAATATAAATCTATCTCTCTCTCTCTCTCTCTCTCTTTCTCTCTCTCTCTCTCACACTCACTCACACACACTCACTCACACACACGCACACACAAACACGCGCGCAAAAGTGGTACACATCTGTGGACTATGAACATTCCCTTGTTTCCACTCTTGAACATTAAAAGAACTCAACAAAAGCATAACACAAAAACAAGGACGAATCAATTACGATTCAGCGGCGTCTTCCGACTGGAGCCCACGAGAGCAGAGAAGTCAACAGCAAACTTTATTCATTAACGCAATATTCAATCAGAGACGTTCTCTTCTGAAAACAGCAAATAAAAGCAATTCATTACGTGTAAATAAACTATACAGATACTCTTAAGGCTCTATTATGTTTTAATCTCACCATCATGAAAAACGTCCCACGTGGGATGTTACGACTGTAGAATGTAGTTTGTAAACAATTACACGTCGTCCCAAAGGAACAAGAACAATCTTGCGCCACGCAGCCCGACAGAAAAAAGGCCGACCTACGCATTTCCTGCTCTCTCAACCCCTTATTAAAGCTATTATCATCTGCCTGATTGTTTCACACTGCAATTTTACAAGCCCTTTTCCATAAGGATTTTTTGTGTCCATGGGAAGGAAGTTTTAGAGATGCATATAGACAGGAAGTGAGAAGTACAAAGAAGAACAGAATCTAAATAATTATGCGCACACTGTGCCCATTATCACCTTATTATAGCTATACTTTAGTTAGAATTGCATATACATGCAGACCTATTGGAGCTTTCTGAATCAGTCATTGAGATAAAACAACAAAAATATTATGTTCAATTTCCAGTGCTTTAAGCTTCACAGTGAGGCTGTAAAATGGTTAAATATAGCATGTTGTGTTTATTTCACATTTCCACCAGATCTCTGCCATTTACATTACAAAAATAAATGTTCAA
>CM051502.1:4040801-4101652 GCA_028031935.1 Paedocypris micromegethes
ATATATATATATATATATATATGTTATATAGCAGATTTGGATTCTGAAAAACTAAGTGTCCAATAGTGTGACATGTTAATGTGAATGTGTGTGTCCTGTGATTGGTTGGCCACCTGTCCAGGGTGTGTCCCCACTTCAGTCACAGAGTTGCAGTGATTGGCTACATCTCCCTGTCATCAAATACTATTAGATTCAATAGACTAAATAGAATTCAATAGATTTTTTTTTACTTTTGCAACATAAAAACATGTTGTATTCGATTTTTCATAAAACTTGTCATGCTTTTAAAGAATTGTAAAGTGAATTTATCTTACGTACTGTGAATAGCTCAGAGCTATCTGGGAAAATAGCTACATTTATTATGATTGTGCATTCAGCCAACACTTTTTGGAGTCATTCAAAGTCATCAGATATCCAACTGCTCATATTCTTCCTGTTTTGGACCAGAAGATCCTTATAAGTTACATCTTAACACCTATCAAGTAACCCATCTTTCACTGCACTGTGACATACACACACAGTTTGATAATCCCGAAGAGCAAATTAAAACCTTAAATCTTAAAACAAAGACCCTAATGTTCTTGATGCAAAAAAAATTAAATAAAAAAAATTCAATTAAATAATAAATTAATTAAATAATTAAATAATATAATTATATATATATATATATAGATATTTTTTTTTTTTTTTTTTTTTTTTTTTTTTTTTTTTAAATACATTTTAATCAGTCATCAAAAAAATTTTTAAATCATAAATGTGTCCTCTATATACATATAAATATGTAAAATTGGGACAGGCAAATATGTGGCATCTACAAGATGGGCATCTAAAATGAGTCTGCATATTTCTTTATTCTCAAGAATGTGATTACAAAATCTGAGACTAAAGAGTCGAGAAAATGAGCCTGAACGAAGAAAAAAATTGAAAGCGGATTTAATAATGCGTAATTAACGTACTTAAATTGAACTGATTGCAGCTTCTTCTAATTACTTAAAATTAATGAATTAATTAGGAAACCAAGAAGTTCAGTTCTTTCAAATGTACCTTATATTGGGAGGTTGGTACTTCCTGAGGGAAGATGATTGGATGACCTGGCACAATTAAGTGCTTCGTTATTAACATCAGTGCCAATTAGAGCAGGTGTCGTTGGGCTCTGATTGTCTGGCCAACGAATCGTTTTCCTCAAACAAAAATGACATGTTTAAACATTATTTCTTATAATTCAACCCTTTCCATCCCCAGAGGAGAATTATTAGAGAAATTTGGAGCATCAAAACCCATCTTACATATACGCTGGAGAGAAGCCGACTGTCCTTTGAAGATTTTTTTTTTCCCCCTCTACAGTTGAGGAGTGAAAATGGAACTGTACGTTTTTGATCAGCAGGATGACACGTTGGGCCCCGAGCCGCTTTGATGGAGTCGTCTTGCACGGTGCTGGATGAAGTTCAAAGATGTGGAGAGAAATGTCGCGGGTGACGAAAAGTCTTGACCCCACTGGTGTGTAGGGAATGAAAGATGGAAGAAGGCGAACGAGAAAGACGGAGAAAGTTAGAGGCAAAGGACGGGATGAGAGAACATGGGGCTTTTCATGTTTCCATCAAGACTGGCATTTTTCAGCTAAACGGATTAAAATAAGTTTAGAAAGCTCCATAGTGGTATTTAAGTAAAAATTCTTGGATCTTTTACAAAAGTTTAAAAATCTTCCACAACCAAACTTCAACCAATAGAATGTCGCTTCTTTAGCACATTTCATACATAAAATATACGTAGACACTGCCTCAGTCTAATAAAAAAAAAGAAATAAAATGTCTATTTAAAATACATTTAACAAAAACAACCAGAATTGGACCTGAAGACTAACACAAGAGCTAGTAATCTAAACTAAAACTAACAATTGGTAATTTTATAAACATCCTCAAATAAACTAAAAATTCAAAATAAAAAAATAGAAATAAATTTAAGCCTCAGAGAGACATTAAAAAACGGTAAGAATAAATGTACTATGTAAAAGATACAGGAAGACAATTATAAAACAAAGAAATATAATTTCTATTTAAAATACACAGCAAAGGACCGGAATTGGACCAGTAGACTAAGTAATCCACAAAGCAAAAAGCTAGTAAATTAAACTAACTATTGCTAATTTTAGAAACATCTTCAAATAAACGAGAAATTCAAAATAAAAAATAGAAATAAAAGTCATTAAAATAAAAACAGAAAGAAAAAAATTACTAAAAAGTTACAGGTAGACAATTATAAAGAAATAAATATACGGTAATGTCTATTTAAAATACATAAAAAAGGACCAGAGAAAATTTGTCTGAATTTCTTTGAACTGAGGTCCATATGTAACTTATCTAAGTTTGTCTTCTCTGAAGATTTTTGAAAATGTATTTTATGCTACTGTTTTGTGAAGGGTTGTTTTGTTTGTGTGTTTTGTTTAAAGTGGTGTGTAAGTCTGTGTTTCTAAAATTCACAATAAAAATAATATTTAAAGAAAAAGGACCAGAAATGGACTTGTAGCCTAAGTAATCCACAAAGTAAAGTGCTTATAAACTAAACCAATGATTGCTAATTTTAGAAACATCCTCAAATAAACTAGAAATTAGAAATAAAGATAGAACTAACAATAAGCATCAGAGAGATAATAAGAAAACAGAAAGAATAAAACGACTAAAGAGACACAGGAAGACAATTATATAGACGTACTCCTGTAATTCACAGCGTGTTTTACATTTACAGAAATAATGAGGAAAAGTCTATCAGAAAACCTGAGGCTTCGGCCCAGCCGATCAAGGAGCACAAGCTTGGAATATTGGGGAAAAGTGTAGTATAACAAAAAGAAATCGCAAAAATATTAGACAGTGAAAATTGCTTATAATCTTGGACATTTTATTCAGTACAAAGAATAAAAAGTACAAGGTATCCAAAAATACTCTAGTAAAGTAGTAAAATCCATTTACTCCAGTACTGTACACCACGGCTCACCCACTAGCTTCACCATGTCCAGAGCAGAACCCAGATGTGGTCTTCTCGATGACCTTATCCAGCTTCATCCTATATCTCTTTGATAAAGCTCTTGAAGAAGTTGCCGACACTCGAAAGCGAAGCTCCAGCCTTTCTGTGGATGTCTGTGTTAGAAAGCAGTGCGTTTTCTGAATGAATTCCTGCTGCTCTGTGACCACTGGCTCCGTGTGCTCTCTTTTCAACACCTCGGGAAAAAGCCATTATCGCCGGGCTTTCTGTAAACAAGCCCCACTCGCTGTTTGTGTTCGTCACAGCCAAGGACCTGTTGTAATAGTTTTTTCATGGTCATTTCACACAATCAAATTATGCCCAGAAAAAGCAGCCGGGGAGAAATGAAAGAGAAGTTTGCGCTCCCTAGCTATGGAATAAATAAGCGTGGAAGGCGGCTGTGGAGGGGGCGGGGCCCGGGAAATGTTTATGGGGGGAAGTTTTAATCAAAAATGTTTGGCCTGATGAATCATAATGTAATTTCCCATTTTCTGTTGCTCTGAAATGGTAATAATTATCCTAGGGTAAAATGGCTGTGAAATTGGAGGCGTGGGGCTGGCGTGGTGCGGAGAAGCTGTTGAGTAGTGATGCCTACATAACTTCTGTCAGCAAACTAAGAGTTTAAGATTTGTGGTGGAACCGGGAATCCAAATCCTAAATGGGATTTGAACCGAATCTTTCCAGCGTTCTGCTCTTGCCATGGATTCTGCTTTTCGTTTTTTGTTTTTGCACATCATATAATTGCACCTAGACACATTCAATTATTTTACAAATGATAGTAATCATCACTTGTTTGTTTTATTTATAAATGTAGACCTTGATTTAAAAAGTAGGTATTCATATTTAGGTATTCCAACTTTTTCCAATTTCAGAAAAAGTCTTTGCGTTTTGTAGCTGCTATTTATAATGTCTGTACTAATAAGTTTTTAGCGAGTAATAAAAAGCCTAGTTGTCCGTTAGTTAACTAATAAACACAAAAAACATGAATTTAATTGTATTGCTTGTTCGAAAGCTCAATAATTACCACATTTTTAAGCGGCAATTTCACTGCCAGACTCTTAATTAATTAAATTCATTTCAACACTGTAATTAATTTACATACATTTTTTATTTCTTGACAGCTTTCAAAGACATAATAACAAATTATTACAATGGGAATAAAACTCAACACAGACGTTTTGTCATAAATAAAATAATGAAAAGTTTCGCTTTTTTTGTTTTTTAAGTTTAAATATTTTTGCCTCATGCAATTACACCCAGTAGCATTTCACCTCTTTCACCCAAAACAAGACGAAATTGTCACTTATCAAATCAGCTTGTTTAAAATGTGTGTTTTCCGGGCGGTTGTGTGAAGTGTGTGTATGTACGAGAGAAGGGTGTTTGTGTCTGGAGGTCTCGGAATCAGAGAGTTAATTATGATACCAGGCCCTTTTCCAGACATACTTGCCGCATTAGAATGAGCTGCTGGTGGAGACTTTAATTTATCCCCTGGTGCATTGGACTGGCAGATCTGCTTCCTCTAAAGTTCATGCTGCACAGACCCTACGGCCAAAAGTTGTATTCTCTCTTATTGTGCTCAAAATTGCCCCGCACCTCACAATGGCACACTCTTAACACCCGTAAATCACTTCCACTTATAGCAAAGTTAATACTTACAAAAAACACACACTATATTATGTTTGCTTTTCAACAGTCTTTAAAAATCAATAGAGGCAGTGAGTAAAATACACTATTTACTCAAAAATAAGCACTACATTTTTTTTCAAATTTTAGGCGTTTTAAAAACTTGGGGGCGGGTGTTTATAATCGCCAATATCAAATATGAGATAGATAGATAATATCTTAAGAGTTGCTTATATTCACATAAATGCGGTATTTTAAAACATTTTAAGACTTGGACTGACAAGGATATAAAAGGGCTATTCATTTTTAAAATTGAAAATATAAAAAACAGAGGAATGAAGAAAGGCTTGGCCATTAATGCATAAACCAGAATGAACAAAACCAGAACATGGTACGAATATACCAAAATCCTAACCGAGACCTACGTAAAGAGCACAAATGTTTGACTCATTTAACAATCTATCAAAGAACTGCAAACTCAAATACTTTAAGTAGTCAAACACAAGATGAAAGTAATGAATAGGTGTGACGAACAAATTAATAAGCATTGCAAAGACACAGAAGTGTGCGGAACTACAGTAGATAGGTGAAAAGATTAAATTATGAATTAACTAATTAGCAAAGTGAGATGGCAGCGTCAAAATCAACATGAAAAACACAGAGATCAAAACGACACACACATCAAAACCAAGTCTACATCGGATCAGAAAGAGAGATTGAGACTGGATTCTGACATTGGGAGGTTTTGAAATCAAATGAAATGCTAATACACTTTAAGCCCCGTCACATTTAAACTGTTCCGATTTCAAATGTTTGGAAAACAGTAAAGTAGTTAGTCGAGAGGCTGTGATTAATAAAGAAATTTAAAGTGCAAGTGCATGATGTGCAAATGAGGATAAGGTAAAAGACATTTCTTCAGTGATATTTGAAAGGCATTTCAGTCAGTTTTTTATGAGATGAAAGTTACAAATTTGAATTCTGGACTGGTATTATATATACTTTCTGATTATCTGACACCGTGTGAAGAGGATCATAGCGAAGGATTATTATCCCCTGTTGAGCAGACCGAGCGTTTTGATTGTGTCTGTTCCTTGGATTTTTTTTCTTCTTGCTTGTGTTCTTCATATTCGACTGTTTCGACTCTGTTTTTATGTGATTCCTCATTGTACTAAGCTACCCGTCGTGGTTTGTAGTTTCTGTTTGTTGTAATGTTAAATTATTGTAATGAGTATAACATTACCTCTTAAAGTGTTATTTTGTCCCTGTAATAATTTCTGTTATTAAGCCAATAAAAGCTTATACTGTATGTACGTCTGCCTATGCATTATTTAAAGACGCACACGCACTAAAGACGACGTGTTTCTGTTTATTTGTGATTGCTTCTGACTTGAAATGTGCACTTATATTTACTTGGATATTTGACATTGTCGATTATAAGCACCCCCCAAGTTAAGAGCCAAATTTAAAAAAAGGGTGCTTATATTCACGTAAATACGTTATTTCATCATTCTACTTAGCGCCAATGGCTTCCTTATGCCTTATAACTGATGTTTTGCTGGTTATACAGAACATAATACTGTTTTTTCGGAGGACACTTTTCCTTCCTGTGGTGAAGAGAAAAACTGAGACGCTACTCCTCAGAAGTTCAAGGGGATGGCCTGGGTATCTTGTGGGCTTCCTTCGTGTCATCTCCCAGAGGAGGTGTTCTGAACAGGTCCCACTGGGAAGCAAAGTCTGTAAAAGGCCCAGGACGCGCTGGATGGACTTTATCTCTCTGCTGGTCTGGGAATGTTTCAGTGTTTCCCCCAGAAGAGCTAAATGAAATCTTGAGGGAAATAGAAGACTGGGAATCAGTGTTGAGGCTGTTGACCTGGACCTGGCCAAGAGATGGATGGTTGAATGGATTAGTGGATAAACATCCCAGTTGGTCATATTTATTCTGTAAGCATCACAAACGAAAAGCATTCATTTACGTTTTAAATGAAACGTAAAACACAAAAAGACATACTTACAGCACTAGAAGTTCTACTAAGGTCTCCTAATGCATTTTTCTCATGATCATGATTAGTGATGGAGAGAACTTGTCGTCTGACTTGTAGAAGAGTTTTTGAGGATCTTTTTAGAAGAGTCAATCCAAGTAAGCACATGGAGACAAACCAACTATACTACACGGCTGGTGAATTACCCTAATGGAATTTACAATCTGATTTAACTTGCTCAACGCAATATGATGAAAGTGCCTGATACTCTTTGGACTGAAAATACACAAGAAGGATTGAAGTCCAATGAATAACAAAGACAGTTGTCACATTGATGGTGACACCAGGCTATTAGGGAAACAAGACAAAGCTTTAAAGTTACACTATCTGCCCTCCCATCTGGCAACCCTCTTAACTCAAACGGAATAAGTGGAGAAACTCAACTTGCAGATTTGCAACTGAATACAAAATTCCAACAAATTCCAACAAAATTAAGAAGACCAAGCTCACACTCAAAGATTCAGTTGTGATACGAGCAGGAAAAAAAAATTGAAGAAACGTTTGAGTGTCTTGATAATCAGCTGGTGAAAACTGTAGAACATGTTCACCAAGAATCCTGAACGGTTATGGACTTGATTTTTGAAGGGAAATTGACTTTACTCTGAATTTTATGGGCCGCAACATATATGAAAATTAAACATGTATACCGTGAATATGAACACCCCTTTATTTGAAATTTTGCCGCTCAAAAACGTCCACTTAATAGGAACAAAAAAACACTTAAACAATTAAACTAAATACAAAACAATATTTTGTATTACAGCAAACAGAGACCACAAACCATGACCACTAAGTTTAGCTTAGCGCAACCGGCTACAAATTAGTCCAATGTGTCATCAACATAAGAAAATGAAGTAAACGGGCAAGAAGTAAAAAAAATCCAAAGAAAAGACAATCAAAACGCTCTGTCGCTACACAGGGGACAATAATCAGTCTTCTTCACACTTCATCACTGAAATGTGTTTAAGACTAAGAATCAAGAGTTATTTATTTTCTATTCAATTTCTGAAATAGTGAAATAGTGTTCACTGACTAATATGAAAAGAACTATTCATAATAGTACATGACACATTATTCACTGGACTTGAAAAAACCACAAGAGCTTCGGAACATTTGGTAGAAATGAAAAGACTTTGATTAAATTATCTCTGTTTAAATCACTAAAACTTTACCACCAATGACCTATTTTTGCCAATAAAGTGCTTTACTCTACGGCTGAGAATATATTTCAGAAAGTGCATTGCCATGGCAATATATTCAGCGTTTCCACTCAAAACCAGCTCTTTCATGTGTCAGTGGATGTCGTTAAGGTTTCACACGTCTAATTATCACATCCTATGAAAGTTACAGAAGATCAAAATAGAAAACGCGGCATTTACGTGTAACAAAGTGTCACAAAATTTGCCATTAGATGAACAAAGTACAGGTGTTACGACCACTTCTGACTTTAGGAATCCCATCCTCACACCCATCATTTTTATTACCGTTCTATTTCTGGTAGAGCAAAACCAAACTTCTCTTGTTGTTAACGTCACGTTTAAGCAGTGAGTAGTTTTACCTATTCAGGGATTAGTTTTAGGTCCAAATCCTATGACAGGAAGTCTCAGCGGCCCAGGCAGGAAGTCATTGCCAACACCTGGCATTGCTTATTCTGACCCTTTCCTGAAGCATTCTGGGTAATCTTAATTAGCTCGTGCGTATGCATATTCATGATTATTTTCAGGTACAAAAGGGTAATGCAAGATGCTAGTTAAGTGTCTTTTACCCATAACAAATCCAAACTCAGGTTTAATTTGTAAGGTGTTTATTTACATATTGTTTAAATGCATAGGGGGTGCATAAAAAATGTTTAGAACCAAAAAATCTGGAATTACCAATAGCTTATGCGCTTACGTATGTTCAACAGCACTGTGGAATTTGTATTCGCTAGAGCTTTATTTATCTAATCCTAATAAGATAAGCTTTAGTATGTCAGTGAACACTGGAGCATACCTAATGAAGTAGTTTATATGCAAATGATTGCCGGATGAAAGTAAAATAAAGCGAAATAAAAATACATGAAAAAAGAGAGAGAGACGATTGAGCGACAAAGAGTTTGATTTATAAAATCTGATGCGTAGAAACCATTTATGTGGATTAGGACTTTCCAGAACATTCTTGCTCTGTTACTGTAGATGCTAGTGATTAAAATATGTCCTTAATTCCAACCCCCCAAAGACTAGACTTAGTTTCTCTCTTCCTTCTAACATTTGATTTCACTTTTCTGTCTTTTTTATTTTTTTTTTCAAAACACAGAATCATTGCCCTCTAACCCACGCAGAAAGATGGATTTGAAACTGAAAAACTAATGGTGATACTGTTTTGTAGCCAAGATGGTCTATTCACTTACACACTGTAAAAAATTGTAAAAATATGTAAAAAATTTAAAAATCTACAGTCAACAGCAGCGTCCAACAGCATACTGTAAATGTTCTGTTCCGTTTGTTTGCTTGTTTATTTATTTATTTACTTTTTTATGCACATTTCATGAGTTAACGAGTATTCCCAGGATGCAATGCAAAAAAAGCTTCTTGGCATTATCACCATTTATTTTTTTAGGCTCATTAATAGTATCTATCAATGCAGTGTATTGATAATATCATATATTATATTATATTGTACAGTGTATCATATAATGGCATATATAATATGGCAGGTACATTATAAAATCCATTGTTCAGATTTGTACTTGTAGTTTGATTTGTAGTAATGATTTTTTTTTTTTTTTTTTTTTTTTAAAAGCTAGCCAGAAAAAAAGTGAAATTTGTAAACTGGTTAGTTGTCAATCTAGCTGTTCAAATAAGGCAATGTTCCTAAAAACACTGATATGCTTAGATGTCTCTGAACTCATTTTATAACCATTTGAATCAATTAAAGAGAATTTAAAGACTTTTCAGCCGACTCTTTGAATTATTTATTGCATTTAATGATCCCAGTGGAATAAAACATAAGTCCAATTTCTCATTCTGAATAATAAGTGATGGAAGATTCATTACCACCGCTGTTAGTCTAATTTCTGGAGCGTGGAAATATGATCTTTAAAAAAACTATTTCACATTCAGTTCTCCAGTATGGTATCGTAGTGTAAAATAAATTGAAAAACATTAAAAGCCATGTTGTGCAAAATAACTTTTAAGTATAAAGCCACAGTGTAGGTGGCAGCTGTGCTGCTTAATTGACACAATTTTGCACATAATACATAAAGAATAATTATGCTAATGAGGAGCCAATAAGGGTGACTTTTATATTAGTAATATGCAAATAACCGATTGGTATACTTTTCTAACCACCCCCAGTGATCACAGTAAACACACACACACACACACACACACCACAAACTAAAATTATTTTTTTTAATTGATTGGCATTATTTTTTTTCCATGTACCACTTTTAAAAAAGTTAATCTTTTATTTATCGAAGTTCAAACAATAATTGGCAACCCCCCTGCAAGGCGACCAACAGACTCGCATCGGTCACAGACTCCCACTTACAGCCCCCCGCTGAACTGAAAATTCAACAACAGAATGACTGTAATTAAAGGCAACAGAGGCATCTGCTACGTTAAATACAAATAGTCACATTCATAATGACAGACCTGGATAGAGGACCAACGCTAGAAAAAGAACAAATACCTCAAAAATAACTGCAGAGGTGTGAAGTACTTGGGTACACTTTTTTATGTGTTTATGATTTTATGTGTTAATTTTATGATTTTTGTACATTTTGTAATACAATATGTATACGTATGTAATATATATATATTATATAATATATATATATATATATATTATATTATATATAATATTCTTTAGACATTGACACACTATGCATAGTATTTGTACTTGTATTAGTACTTGTACTTTTTTGATTTTGTGAACTTATTGGGGTCGTGTGAATTTAACAGTACTATCTTATTAATGTCAATATTGTACTCAACAATCTAGTCAGATGAATCGCAACCATTGCATTTAAATGTGTCGTTTCACGGACATATGTGCTAGGAATCCTTCCTCTTGGGTCTCTGGATTAACAGAAGAAATGCATAATTCTGACATAATACCCCGCAGACCGCTGTCTGAACACTAAACAGCACTGGGACGAGAAGCCAGGGAGTTTGGGATGGAAGAGGGTCTCTGTCAACTCCCCAGTCTGTCAAGTGAAATACACGGTGGGAATGAAGTGTCATTCAAACACAAAAAGAATAGCCGCAAATACACGTGTGCTGAAAAGTAAACACACATCTACACCAGACTTATGAACCAGCTGTAGTTTAATACTAATTATAATAATGAATACTTGAACCACCATCACACAAGAGGGGATTGTACATTAAAAATAACAAAATAAGTAATACAAAATAACAATGGACAATTGTTTTCTATTTTTAAAGACTCTATAATAATATAAATAAAAAAAATATATATAAATATATATATATGAATGTGTCGCGAGCAATTAAACGCCAGTCTCCAATAGTAGCCTGCCTCGCCGCAAGCAGATGTTCTTCTATTAAATTTAAATATTGAGAAAACAGTGCGAGAAAAAGAAACATTCCTTCGTGTGTGTGTGTGTGTGTGTGTGTGTGTGTGTGTGTGTGTGCATGCGGCTGCAATGTCTGTATACGGAAATACCATAAACTGCAATAATAATACCGTACTGCTTTTCTGATAATTTCATTCAATCCTGACATGTCCACCTGCTGTTGTTGCCTTAACTTTGTGGCCTTAAATTCAGTTTTTTGGACGAGTTCAAGTTCAGTGCATTTGTAGGGTGATTATCACAGTTACAACTGTCTCAAAGCACATGTGTGATAATGTAAAAAAAAACGAAGATTGTTGCATTTTATTCACTTTTTCGTTGGTATTAAGATGACTATGACATAAATACTAAATCCATGTTACTATGGATAGGAGCCTGTCTCCATTAGACGCAGATTTCTATTAAAACGGCAAATTTTTTGAATAATTCATAATTTTTGAAAAATATAAGATACTACTACTACTACTAATGATGATGAAAATTATATTAATAATAATAATAATTCGAAGAATAATATAAAGATAATAAAAACAATCACAGTATTATTTGGAAATAATTATATTCACTAATCAAAACCATTGACGTTGATTTTAAACACCCGATTTAAATTACAATCCAATGCGATTTCAAATTAAGCACAGATTGGATGAATGGTTGAATGGATTATGAGGCAAGAACTATTGATGGCTAATGGATAGGTTGACAGGCAGATTGGCGAATGCGTAAGTGGATAAATGTAAAGATGAATGGGGAGAATAAACGGATATAGGGGTGGATTGTGGCGTAGGTAATCACTGGCGAAAAAAAACTGTATGTGCTTCATCGAGCTTAAAAGACAGCTGGTGTCTGTGTGCCATTGATAAACTCGCACACATACGAGCCATATGTTGAGTTCTGGTTCAGCGCTCGCTCTGATTCCACCGCATGAAGCAGAGAAGGCCTCTAATTGGGTGTTTTTGCAACCAGATGTGCAATAAATTCCATGTAGAACAAGATTATCATCAGTGGCACTGAAGAGTGAGACGGAGTTATGGCCCCCAAACTCTATTAGCTGGGCCCATTTACACAAACGGGAGAGATAGTATTAAAAGAGGAGAACTGAGGAGGAGAAGAGTTTAGACAGAGGTTTGGGAATCGCAGATATCTGAGACGTTATAATGAGGTGCATTGCCCATTATTAACTTGGGAATGTGATTGAGTTTTGGCTTTTTTCTTTCATTTTCCTTCATTATTCATTTCCTTGTGATTACATTTCCTCTTGTTGAGATTAATAGTGTTTGTAATGGACGGCACAGCTTGATGGTCTTCGCACAGGAAGACGGAGACAAATCAAGACGGACTTGATCACCCATCAAAATCTTTACCTGGCATTTCCCCTGATTGAAAAACGGCTAATTGTCTAATCATACATATTTATGCAAGCATATATTGCTAGTTCGAAGGAAGTCTTGAGAAAAAATAAGAGAATTTCCAGTTTGGCCAGCATCGAAGGCAATAAGCTAATAATTAAATAGCCTCGTTTTCCAGATGATCTGTCAAGGCACCACTGAACTGGGACAAGCCCTTGCCTGAAGACAAAATCATTTATCAAATTTCATTCCATTGCTGAACCAAATCAGTCGCATACACCATATCTTTTTGTCAATTACTTGCCGAAAAAGTCTTTCCTCAAAGAGTAAAACTTATTAAAACATATGAGGAGTTGCTTGGCGGAGAAATGTGCCAGAACCCGGACAAGAAAAGGTCTGTGCTGCTTCTGACATATATGGATGTGTCAAGACCGGCACTCACTGGCACGGAAACTGCCAGAATATGAAAACCCCGTCTATGCCAGAGCTACTGTCCATCACAGACCGCCAGAGAATTTTGGTTTATTCCAAGTCTCAAGAAATTTGACTCAAGGGTGATCGGGCATTTTTTGAAAATAATTGGCATTTTAAATGATGGCAATAGAGCTTTAACAATTTAATGAAAAGTACCATGTTTTGTACACAAAATTGGTAGAATCCACAATTTCTCTACGTCTGAGAACTACTGTCCATCAACAAAGGTCTTTGACTTTGTTTGGTTTGATCCAAATTTTAACCAATGAGAATCTGTGCAGGAAACAGATAGCCAGTCTGCTATTTGTGAACAGGAAACAATTGTGATTTCTATAGTTTGCCAAATAATTTAATGAAAGTGCCACCTTTTGTAGAACGTAAAAACGTAAAAAAAAAATACAACTAATAAAAATGAACCCATAATGAATCCTGACTTGATTTACTAAATGATGCTTCACTGATTATCTGTGAAGATCCTTTCAAACAAACAAAAGTTTTCCTGCACAAACAAGCCACAAAAAAAAAACACATGTTCTATTCATACCGAGTGCCCGTGTGAGCACTTCTGATGCCCTTTAATTGTGGCATATTAAAATGGAAACTTCTGGTACTTTTGTCTTTGTGCCAACAGGCTCAACCTCCCACACGCATAACAAATAGATCAAAAGGGGGAAGCTGTGACAAGAAAAGAGCAAAAAAATACAAGGAAGGAGAAGAAAACGAGAGAAACTAATTCCATCTGTCCCAATTTAAATTTGAAATTTAAAAAGGCTGCAGAGGTGCCTTTCACAACTCGATGGGGTGACACTTCTGGAAAGTTCCGTGTGTGCTTATGTTAAGTGTTTAGGCAGGAGGACAATACTGATCTCCACATACACCTGTTAGACAACAGCTAGCGTAGCAATAAGGTGACAGCGCACGTGCTAAACGAATTCAAAAAATTAACTAAAGAGTCGAATGCGCCAGCTGCACGGTTGGTGCTTGTACCCGCCAGGGCCAAAGATCAAGTGAATTTCCACACTCGCTGATTCATTTCTAGCATTTTTATCAGGGCATTTTTGGTGGTAATGTCAATGAAGTCAAACCAAAAAAAAAAAGCATGTGAATTGTAACCTTGAATTATAAAACTATATTATAAGAGTTTTTGTCCTGGTGCTTTTGTTCTCATTGTGATAAAGGGCAACACTTCCTGTTTGCCTTTGCCAGGTACAGATATACTGTGAAATAAACTGAGTTTGTGTTTGAGTCTAAGGCTTTTTCTGTTCAGGCTTTTAGAAATCATCATTGAAGTAAAATAAATACAGCTAATATTCTTTTACAATAGTGCAGCGAGTTTAGGGTTAGTGCATTCTAAAATCTCCACTTTTATATGAAAATCTAACGCCGCTTTCAAAAAATTGCATTTTTCTTTCGGTCCAACACCATATTTTACTTACCAGGCTTAATTGAACCTCATTAAACCTGGTGCAACAAGACATTGAGAATCCAAGTACAGACATGATGCGTTGTACAAAAGTAGACAACAAATTCTTAGACAGCAAGAGACGTTCTTATTTAATATCCCAGGGAAAGTATTACTTTCAAAGGAAGTCGAAAAAGATCCAACAAGTTAATCCAAAAACACAAAAACCAAAGAAAAAATTCCGAGTTTGAACTTGGATTCAAGAAACAGGGAAAGGCTCAGTCGGTCGGAAAACTTACAAAATACTTTGCCATGTGTGATTCCCAGTTCAGGTTTAAACCGGCCACTGGACAGGAAAGCACAGCCGAAGCAAGTAAGGAAGTGACAGATCGTACTCGTGCAAGTGCTTCCTTAGGCTGGTGTGGAATTACAGTTTTTTTTACACCAGGCGATTCTTGCAAAAGGTGTGTATAGTGGTTTGAGGAATAGCTGATGTTTGATCAGAACCCATTTAACATTCAGAGAGTTTAATTTTGTCGCAGGCGGTGAAACAGGCACAAACCGGGCGTTGAATGTACTTGTAGTGGACCCACCACGGCACTAAAGGTTAAAAAGCAAGACTGCGCCTTAAGATTTCATCACGTCCCTCTTTCATTGGTTTGCCCAAAGGTCAGACCACCCCTGGCTGGTTTAGTGTCTGTGAAATGGGCCGACAGCCGGGACATGCTGGCTAGCTGCGTTTTACACAGAAACCTATGAAGCATGAAAGAGGGCACCTGGGAGTGGAAGAAAGAAGACTCTGGTGAGTTTAATCACCTCTAATAGGGGCTTATCCAGGTGCCAGAGGACACAATCTTCCCTGTAATGCATCACCTGTCAACAGCTCACCGAACATGATCACCCCCTTCCCAAAAACATTCACACTTAATCGTCATGGAAGTTAGTGGGACTGGACACACACAGTTCTGAGGGTTGTAAAACAATTGCGTGGACAATTGGAGGTAGAAAAGCATGACAAAATGTTATTAGACTAATTAAGTTTAGCAGTAAAATAATGTGAGAATGCACACACAGCTAATGTCATCTTTAGTCTGCTTCTTATATCTTAATTTATACACTCCGATTTTCCAATTTTGGAATGCACAAATAAAACCCAAATAATCATGAACACCAAGTGTCCAATCCCCACACAGAAAGACCCTGACCAATCTGCCAAAGTGTGTATGTTTGTCTGATTTGGACCTCTCGTTTGGGCCGTGTTGCTAACAAACAGTGAGAATGATTTGAGACAGAAGATATTGTAAAGCAAATTGGGAGAGATTTTCACATTCTTGGGGGAAGATTTGTAATGTAGTTGCCCAGATACAAGTGTTCGGTCAAACGAGTTTCTACTACAAATATACAGTAAAAATCACTAAGCAAGCACTTTTGTTGGAACATTTATATATAGTGCACTTTAGTTAAGCAGATCACCGGGTAATTAAACTAGCCACTTTGAATGAAGAAAGAAAGAAATAAGGCACAAGCCAGCGAACTGAAGTTGTAAAAACTAATGAGTGACACTAAGTATTGTGACTAGAACTGCAATTGTTGCTCAGAAACAACGGTTATCTCATTGCTACGGAAAAAACGGATTTAAGAACTTTTTATGTCATGCTTTAAGTTCTTTATAAATCATATTGGAGTTTGTAGAAGTTGTGTTTGGTCATATGTGTATGTGCTTTAAGGTCATGTACATTTTCATTGCATGCATAGTACGTCTCATTTTGGCAAAGACGAGGCATTTTGGCTAAAGTGGAACAAAATGACCGTGTCGGGACCAAATTTATACATCCTGAAATGGTCGCACTAATTGACTGTTTAATTGCAAAACATATACAGTCTACTCTTGTTAGTTGGGACACATTTGGACCATTTATGACCATTTTGGACCATTTTGCCCCAATAAAGCGGCACAAATTTGTGTTATGAGATATGATTTGGACTTGAGAATTTCAACTAGCAGCCCAATGAAGCGAAGAGTCAACTGTGATTCAACTGAGATTACCAAAACCCAACTGTTGTCATCAGATAGCACACTTTAACACCTAATACTGAAAGATCAAAGGTATGCTGTACCATGGCGCTCAAAGGACAAAAACCTTAATTTAGCTCCAGTCTCAAATCCATGTTATAGTTTTGAGTCCAAAATGACTCTAATGGTGAACCTGTCTGGTGTTATTTCATTCGATTGCCTCTCATGCCTTTCCTACTTGGGATAACTTCAAACGCTCCACCACACCGTCTTCATGAATGTCCTTCTCTTTTGCTTCACAAATAGACGTTGCATCAGTATGGCGTCAGAAAATCTCCCTCACTCTCTCTGTATTCAGGTCTGATAGAGCCTCCACTTTTTTGACCCTTCTCCCACTCATTCCCGTGCTCTTTCTGAACAAAGAGCGCCGTCTCATTACGGGAGGAGAGCTGACAGAGGGGAGGTGTCAGATCTCTGCTCTTTATCCACGAGACTAGAGATGGAGAAATCAAAGCGATGCTCTGCACACTTGTGGAAATAATAGAACTGTTATAAGATGGGTAAAACAATAAAACTGTTGAATGCTGAAGAGATGCTGAAGTAGACTCAAGTACGGATGCCGGCAAGTGTAGAGAGAGAAAGCAAAATGTAATGGTAAGAGAGTAATTAAGGAAATGGATAACACAGACACAGAGAAAAGAATGGATTAGTAGAGAGATAAAATGAGGATGCATATGAAGAGAAAAATGTTCCGTAATTTTTCTCCATGCACAAATTGAAAATATCTCACTAAAAATGATTTTGTCAATCAAGATAATCAACCCCACTACACAGGTGTGTCACATCATGCTGATTGGACAACAAGATTATTGCACAGCTGTGTCTTAGAATGGCCACAATAAAAGGCCACTCTAAAACAGGCCGTTTTTTTAAATATCTATATATTATATACTTCTGAGAATACCAACATTTTAATATTGTTTTAAATTTTATTATAACTATTAATGTGGGAATTAAAAAAGCAACAAAAAGAACTATTTAAATCCAGAATCTCATGTAATGTACTTGAAACCCAGTATGGCCTGAAAAAATTATAACCTAATTATCTTACGTGTGAACTGATTGCAAACCAGCGTTTAATATGCAGATAAAAGCACAACTGTGGGGCGTTGGAGATGACAGGCCCCTCACATGTGATAGAGCGATGGAACTTGCTTTATCTTAATTTAATGAGCCCCCAGTAGGTCTTTACTTCAGTCTTATCAGCCCAGATTATCAATGAAGATTATAAAATTTGACAGAAGATCTGACAGGGCATGCCGAAGCGAGATGAAAACAAGGCTTTAGCCGTAAAGGCTGTATAAAAGATGAATGGGAAAGGTGTCAGTCAAAAGCTCCAGCAAACCCCATCTCTGCCGTACTTTGTTCACGTACCATAATAAGATATTCAAAGAGTTGAAAGTGTTGGTGAATTCAATTATGTGTACTTAGCCACCATTTATTTGGTGGGGAACACAATAATGCACAGCGGCACTTCAAAGCCTATTAGTCTGTCTCAACCCATGGTCAACTTTCAATCAAACTACACTATCCTTTACCCATAGAGACAATGAGGAATAATGGAATTTTAATGCTGCCTGGGAAATGACTGAGGAGAAAAAGATTATTATTCATTAGCTTTTGTTCACTTGATAATAACTCTAATTTATGGAAGATCACGTCTTTGTTTGTAATGTGGAGAAAAAAAAATCAGCAAGCGCTTTTTCTTCTTTTTTTCCTCTTCCCTGCGATGCCAAGATCTCCATGAGGATTCAAAGAATGATTTGGCAATCCATCTATACAGGTGCTGAAAATCCAATCGAATGTTTTTTTACAGGTTTGCCATGGACATCTGGACCAACATGAGGCCAAACGCATACATTTAGAATCTTAAAAATCATAAAAAACCTCTACCGCAATCATGAATCACTTTCAATTGGTGCACCTTTTGAATTGCCAATCCATTTCCATTTTCACCTTCAGGCTTTGTTGTCACTGTGGCTTTGTGGTCAACCATCACCTCAGATGAGAGATTAAACTGCAGCATACATCGTGTTCCAAAACGTCAGTGTAGGTAGTGGAATCAAGCCCTAAAGCATGTTGATATCCATTCTAAGCGTGCCATAACTTGGATGGTGTGTGGGTCTTTTTGTGAGGCTCAAACCGTTGTCTGGGGAACAGACGCCATTCCCTCAATATCCCATCAATATATTCCTAGTGAGAACCCTGGCATCCAAATCTTCAGAGTCACAGGTCTTCCACACAGTCAGATTTAATTGTGATTTACACCACTGCACTCTGCAAATTGTTATGTCTGAGACGCCTGAGCCTTTAAGCCACGTCGATTATTTTCTTTGGCTAAAAGCTGTCACTCTCTCCCATGGTTTACCTGCAAGGCTGATTAGCGAACGTGCTGCCAAAGCCCATGGCGGGAAGGCCCTCAAATCAATTTCCTTTCTTAAAGCCCAAGTCTCAAAGCTTCTGTCTTTCACAAACCACCCAAGTGTATATGCTCGCATGAGCATGTGATTGTTTAGAACTCTTTGCCTACCCCTTGTCTTCCCTCGCTGACCTCCAACCCCTCATTCCTCCGACTGACTGACACAAGCGTCGAATGGTCAGGCAATAACGTGATCTCTGTCAAAAGAAGATGCTACGCCAATGACTGGCACAACCTCTGGAGTGTTTGCTCAGACCCTGCTCGCAGATAGCAAACAGCTTTATGACTCAAATCGAATTCATTCTTTCTTATTAAAATTGCAATCAGACCTTCAAAAGAAATTTCCAATCACCCATAATGGAAAAAGGATGTATAGTTCTGTGAAATATCGAAGGACAATTCACTGAGGGAAAAGCCCAGCCTTTCAAGTGGCTTCATTTTAGAGGTTAATCAATAAGACTCTCATATCAGAGTAAATAAACCGGGACTGAATCGATAAGACTCTCATATCTGCCATCGGTTGTTCGTCAACAGAGGAATACAGGCAGTCTTAAACAACACGATACTGAACTTTATGCGTTGTTTGATATTTGGTAGCAATAAGTCAGTGTTATACTTAATTTATATTTGTATAGTAAACACAAGACACTCTCCAAGGCTCCTTGATCTTTCTCCAATGGTAATTTCTGCTCTCACCCTAACATTTTAGCCTCCAAGTCTGGGGGATCAGGGACTTGGATGGTGCAGGGTCGTCCATGTTTGATTGTCTGGAGCTTTTGTTGATTTCATTAAGCTCCGCTGCCAGAATCCCACTCATGTCTTGTGCACAATGATGAACACCATGCTGGGATCGGGGCATCTGTGGCATTTGGCTGAGCATGAAGACTGATGCAACACCAGCGGGATGACATCCATCGGACAAACATGTCCGCCGTGTTGGGCATGTTCTTCCAAATCAGTCAGTAGTCATTTCCTACAATTAGTTACTGCATTTGTATTTGTTGCTGATTATTTTAGGGTAGGTACCAACCGGCGTTGTAGGGAGGCGTAGAGAAGGACCCGTTTGGAACTCACATTTGAGGCCAGGTTATGGCTTTTCTCTGTAAAGTGGGTTTTCAACCTCTGGGTTTTCAATTTAAAGTTCATGAACATTTGCCTGATTTGAGTGGAAAAAGGTGAAGGTGTGACCTGCTCTTTAATCCTGGTTGTGTGTTTTCCTCTAGGTGTGGCTGTTGTCATCCGTATTAAAAAAAGTTTTATTTAAAAAGATTTTACTAAATTTTATTTAGTCTGGACACTTGCATGCTTTACTCAAAGATCTCCCTGCATATTAGTGGTTAGAAAAAACTTGCTTAACATTCTTGTTGCTACCACATTTTGCCTATCATATAGTGAAATCATTGTGTAAAAAGAGACGATATTTTCTCAGTGACGTTCTTCATTAAATGGAAATTTACGTTAACAGAGTCATTCGTAAGTAGAGGTACCGCTGAATTTTAAAAAAATTGTTTAAAAAGTGTCAAATGTAATATAGTTTTCACTTTTTGCCTCTTTTATTCAATTCAAGATGAATACAAAAATGTCACTCTATGAAGACCACTTTTTCATGAATTAGATCCACACAATCTACAAGAGACATCCTTAGAAACTCCAAAAACAATCATCTTGAATAATGACATTCTAGCACTTTCTATCAGCTTTCTGGGGATTGTTCTGTGTTTACTGCTTTGTTTTTGGCTCTGAAGAGGGAGATTATTGTTTATTGTTTTCAGTTGCCACGTCTCTGCCATTGAAACCATCCAAATTGCACTGCCAAAAGCATCCAGAGCCTGTGTCCACAAACCACCAACCACGAGGCTGTCACACACCAACGGCCCTCAACCTCCACCGCCTGCAACCATTTCAAGATTTCAGCCCAAACTTGGCATTCCACCCGAGCATCGCTGCCTCTGCGCATTCATCCAAAAACACACCGTCAGGTGACAAAGAAAACAAAAAAAATCCCAACAGAAACACAGACTTGACAAAAAAGTCGAACTAATAAATTCAATGCCTTTAAACAAATAATTACCAACCCGCACAGGCCTGATATTGAAATGCATTGTTTCGTAATTGCTCAATGTATAATTACATGTTTAGCACGGTGCTGCAAATGCATCATGGCTGCTGCTAACGTTTTGTTTTTACAATAGCGAGGACGTATAAAGCAGCTTGCAACTCTTGAACCTTCTGTACCGACTCACGCTGCATTAACACGTCCCTAACACGGTTTAACGTGCGTGGACAAGTGCAGCGTTAGCATTCCAAAGGTTAATGGTGATTTCTATATTAGTTTGAAAAAGCAAAGTTCCGACAACATAAGTTATCAATTGTCCACAGTCTTTCCAGAAGTCGCGTTCTATTTACAGAAAACCCAGCCGAGATGGGAAAACTGCGGACATTTGTATGTAGACATACATCAGGAAGTTCACAGATCCATATGATGGATTTTGATGGGAAAGGGCAGGACTGCGGCGCATAATGATCCCGTCTTTCATGTCTCGTAATCCAATTCTAATTATTTCTGCATTGATTAAACCTAATTGGAGACCAATTAGCATTTTCAATGTTGTTTGCCTATTATAAATGGTTAAGCTAACAAACAGCACAACACGCTACGAGGGAAATCACATTACAGACGTTGGAGGTCACTCCTTGGGTCCCTTTAGTTGATAAAAACGATCTTGTTTACAGGAAATAAATGACAACTGCGTGACTAAAAGCGGAGGGGAAGTGACACTGCGTAATGCAGACGCTGATCGGTGGCAGCAGAACTAATTTCAAATATGTCAAGCTTGAAATTACTACACAGTCTGTGCCAAAAAAAACACCGGCGTTTGTTTACAATCCACATCAGCGGGGATATCTGCGTTTACTGAGCAAATACACGAGTAACGATGAGGCTTGTTAATTAGGACTCGAGAATCGTGAGGATTCGCAAATGACTCGCCATTGGCCTGGATAAAGCGTCTTGGATATGTGGAGAACTTGTAATGTGTCCAGCAGCAAATCAGCAAAAGTTACTATCACAAGTAGTTTCCAACCTCACCTGTCTCCAGTCTGGGATTTACAGCGCACTCCGGAATTGCTGATTGTGTGATATAATTCATGCGCTTAAAGAAAAACCAATGCATTGGTCTGCTGCTGTCAGGCTAAAACTGGTCCAGCCAAACTTCAAGAACTCTGATGTAACTGTGACACGTACTGTAATACGGGGTGATTGCTTTCCATCACCCTTGGCCTCCAGTCAAACATTACAGCTGTCTTATGTAAACCTTCCGCTAAAAATGAACCCACGACAGCAGTTTACAGAGAGACGAGGATTTCAGCTCAAACATTAGTGCCATGCATCACGGCCCGAGAAGATCTCTCGATAAATGTCAATGCATGCAGGCGTTCTGGAGATGACCCATCAGGTCTCATGAATATTTCCTAACTATTTTAGTAAAGAGTTTCACACACAAAAAAAAAATTTAATAAAAAAATTAATAATAATAATACAACAACAACTAATAATAATAATAATAAAACCTAATAATAATAATAATAATAATAATAATAATAATAATAGTTGTCGTTACAATCCAGGGCTTTAGGCAGCTGCACATGAGAAAACAATAATATATAAGAGAACGTAAAAAAAAAGATTAATGATTTGACAAAAAAATTAACGATTGTGATGGGCAATAAAGTCGAGTGTGCTGTAACCAGACGAAAATACAAACCAGGGATTTAATAACAGTTTAGTGAAATAAATAAGATAATAAAAAATAATAATAATAATAAAGCATTCGATTTATTAGAGTTTTTATGCTATAATGAAAATCACGAATAAAGTATTGTTTTGTAAGCATTTTGCTGTCCAATAAATATTTTCACTAATAATTATTGAGTACTGTATTACATTGATAAATGATGACTTATGAGTTGTTTTAAACTAAATTTAAAGTTTTAGAATAAGGTTATATTTCACTGTACTGTACTGAGATACAGAAATATTTTATGAATTTAATACATATAAATGTATATCTACACAAAAGTGTAAATCTATTTGACCATTTTCCCAAATGTTTGCATCCGGACTGACTAAATGTGTGTCAAAATGTCTTTTTTGTGTTTTGTCACGATTTAATTTACACAACACTGTTTGACTAGCCTGAACAATCGGTTTTAATTATGTATTCATCTCTTTATATCAGCTAGATAAAAAGGAAAACACATCAGCACTTGTGAAAAGCTCTTGACTTTGAGTGAGTTCTGGGACAAACTGGTTGAGTGACCTGTCTCACTGCGGTAGACAAGTAAAGAAATACCACGGTGAGGCAGGTCGGTCGTCCACTATGTCAGTGATCCAACACGCCGCCTTTCTGTTATAAATGTTTCAGTGGGGTATTTTGCTCTTTTATCCCTCACTGCGGGCAAGCTGTCGGAAATAAAAGTTTAGACAGCCAAAGATTGAGTCTTGTTTACTCAGAAGGTGCTGACCCTTGTTAGCCGACACACTTAGTGTGGAGATCTGTCGACATGCTTGTGGTGGAGGAGAGGCTGCGCGTGGGTGCTGGATCAAAAGGCCGGGCTGGTGGAGGTGTGGATTCTGTCTTACATCGGCACTTTTCAGGTAAACTTCTGACTTTAGCACTGTATGAGCAAAAGGTGTGTGAGAAAGAGAGAGAGAGAGAGAGAGAGGTAAAGAGGAATAAAAAAGAGAAATATAAAAATGAAGAGAGAGATAAAAAAAGAGAGATATAAAAAGAAAAGAGAGAACAAAATAAAGAGAGACAGAGATAAAAAAGAGATATACAGTGTAAAGAGAAAAGAGAGATAAAGAGAAAGAGAAAGACAAAGAGAAAGATCTTCTCTTTAGAAAAAGTGAGACAGACTAATTCAAATAACGTGAGAAAAAGAATAAAAATTAATGTGAAAGAAAGCCCAAAAGGAAATATAAATGTGAGAAAAAAGCAACAAACAACAAAATACACAGAAAGACAAACCTATGAAGAAAAATAGAGAGCGAGAGAGATCAAGAGAAACAAAGAACACAAAACAGAGAAGTAAAAATTTGACAATCAAAAGCAAACAGAAAAAGAAATTTAAAGCAAGACTCATAGAAAAAAGTACAAGACAGAAAGAGACATTGACAAAGATAAAAAAGAGAGACTGAAACATATAGAAAGACAAAGTAAGAAAAAATGACAAAACAAACTGTTTAGAGAGTTCCGTTTCTGGAGCTGAAGCCGAACCCAGAAACTCTGGGCCTGAGACAGGAGACACACCCTAAATCAGTGCTCAACCAATCACAGAGCAGGACACACACAGTCACGCTCTCACTCTCCAGTTTCCCACAATTTTGGATTGAGTCCCAAATATATCCGTCTTGCTGTGATGTGACGGCGCCAATTATCGCACCAACGTGCCACTGCTACATAATTAAGAAGTGTGTAGATTTAATAAAATGTTTTTCTAGCAAGAACTTGTGGAATTTACTATGGAATCCAACGCATCTGATGACTCTACAGATAGTGGCACGAGAATGAACTCTACAGAGATTGGTATTCCCATTATTCAGTTGTCTTGTGTGTGTGTGTGTGTGTGTGTTTAGTTGTTTTAAGTGCCAGAGACTGAAGGATTGGTGGCATGAGTGCGGCAGGTACACAAGGCCTCGGGAGACATTTCCCTAAACTCCATCCCGACAAGCCGAGGGACACGTTTGCCGCTCAACGCCTCGATGGGATTGGAGCGTTTCCTCGGCGTTCAATCACGCCTCACTCCGGAGCCATTTCACCGTTTTAGACGCATCCCTGAAGTAATTGGAACAAAACCCTGGAGAGCATGTCAGCCTGGACCCAGGAGACGCCTGGCCCTTTAAAACACAGACACCGCCAACACAATAGGGGAATTGCACAATTAAAACTATTCTTCTGGGTTCTAGCACACCTCGCCAGCGCTAATGCCAAGCTTTTTATAACGCATGGGAGACAACATTATGCTAAACGGCTTTCGCATCTATGGAATTACACAGAGATATACAATGCTTTAAGCCATTTTTCACCGAGAGCAGACACATTTTAGCATAATTCTGTTACTCGCCTCATAGCAATGAGCCCACAGCGCCACTCGCTTAGCCCGAGTATTACCCAGCCCGCAATCACTCATCCGGAATATTTATTCACACTGAAATGGGCTGCGATGATTACTTGTGTTTTATACTCTAATGATTAGTGTGTTTATATGTACGGACCCCCTCCTCTCTTCTTCCGTCTCTTTTGTTGTCTCTGCAAAATCCCACGGATCAAAGTTTAACCCTGCGTATCACGGCGTGTCAAGGTGTTCTGTTCTAGAATTCCGCATTAACCCTTTTCCCCTGTAGCAATGCCTTTGACGAATGCGATAATGCCCGATGTTCTTTTTGACCCTCAGTGCCACTAAGACCCTCGACCTTTAAGCTCCATGTCGCCCAAGTTTAAAAAGTCTCAGTATCTATCAGGTTTATTTAAACCATCGGATCTTTCTCTTTCTCTTTGCCTTTGCTTTACAAGACATAATGTGTCCTGGTCTTTTTTTTAATATAATCTTTCAGAGATTTTCTGAGACTTTTTCTGATTCATTCAGATGGTTGAGTGAAAAAATACAGTATTTAGTTCCGTTGAGAATTACAGTGGTTTGGAAGTTGGTATTCTGACAGTGGCCAAAATATGATTTGTGTTTTTTTTCTTTTACTTTATTTTTCCATTTTGCCTTATTTTGAGGGTTTGTGTTCGCATTAGAGGTGACCTTGCCTTGTTGTAACGCAATTTACTTACCGTATTTATAAATTTAATTTTAACTTATTAATGTATAAACAATTTAGACTATATATAGACTTGCGTGTTTACATTTTAATTTTTTATTGCCTTGATTTGCCTGGTTGTGAAGCAAAAACATCTGTTTTAACTTGTTTGTTTGAGTTTTGAGACCACAAGCTTTATTATTTATGTATTTGTTTATCTTTTTTTCCAGTTTGGTGTTAGTTACTCTAGTTAAAAGTGTTACATTTGTGTCACCTTGTTCCCCTTAATGTAAACGTTGTTTATTACAATTTTGCACTTTAAAACGAAAATGTCTACCTTTCCTGAAAGTCCCTCACCGGAAACTAATAAACTACTTAATGCATTTATTACCGCTCCAAATCAAGTGAGCCACATTTTAGAAAAAAAATGATATGTTTGCATCAGTTAAGAATTCTCTGTAATTAAAAAAAAATGTAAAATGTATTTTGTCACATACACAATACACATGTGGTAAAACATGTAGTAAAATGTATTTTCCATTAATCCAGCTTTTAAGCAAGCAAAGAAAAACAATAAAAATGAAGATAAAGAGAACAAAATGATACAGTAAAAATAAATATGAATAAAATGCACTGAAAATACAGTAAAAAATATAAAACGAGTAAAATTCAAAAATTACAAAATGTGACTGAAGTGATTAAGGTAAAATGAAAATGTCTAAAGTGTCCAGTAACTAGATTAAAGTAACAGTCCTGTTAGTAAAGTACAAGTCAGTGCTTTAATTTTAACCACTGACAGAAGACAGTAATTTAATTTTATAAAATTACAGTGGTTCATACAGTGAAAAAGAATAATTCTTACCCATTGTTTTCAAAGCTGATTATTACATTTTTTGATCACGGAAGCACAATTTACCCAGCCATTCGGTGGTGTAACAAATCAATACAATGCATTACTAATAGTTGCTTTTGTTTTACATAAAATGAGAGCGATTATAATACTTGAAAAAGGCTGGAAGTTAATTCAACATAAAAATGCCCATGCAGCCACTTGCCTGACTTTTTATATGTTTAATCTGGGTATTAGTTTTTACAGTTTAGTTGTCAGATTTCAGTTTGATTTTAGCCCCGAATGAGCGGGATTGTGATCTAAGGCATATTGTGACAGGCAAGGTCCTGAACTGTCTCTGTCTGTTAAGGGTCTCCCCCACCCTGACATACAGTTCTGGCACGAACAACACCCTCTGCCAGCTGGACAGCAGCTCCGTGAAGCCAACCTTTAGCTAAGGGACAGGTGGCCAGTCACAGCCCCTGCACTGTCTCCGTAACCCACCGACTCTCTGTGGACTGTAGATTGGCTTGCGAATGTTTACGTGGCGTGTGTGTGCACAGACGGGTGTGCAGAAACTCTTAAGGCCTGCTCACACCGGGGTGAGTTTCGTGCAGGCTTTCTGCTTCCAGAAGGCATTTCGCTCAAAGTTTACGATAAACACGTTTTTCAGAGAGGTCGAATCTGTGGCCAACTGCTTCCGAATTCACTTTGAAACGAAGCGGTAAGACTTTGTAGTCAAGACTAACTTGTTATCGTAGAACTTACTGAAACATGATACTGAATCTAATTTTATGAACGATTATTCGCCATGACTATTTAGAACTAGTCACATGTCATACGGCTCTCAGGCACTAAGGCTTGGGTACGATTGGATTAGGTTCTTGCTATCGTGAACTTGGGCGGTTCTCCCAATCTGTGTCTGGTTTCTCACAACTTCACAGACTTCGAGAGTGAGACAGATAAATAAAGGGAGTCTGAATAAACAGTCCGTAATCACTATGATCCAGATCTGATTAAAAGTGCAGAATGTGGGAAGCATCAACACCTTTATTGCTGCAGTGTTCCTGGCCGAGCAGAACCTGTTGGAAAGCGTTACAACATTTACAAACTACAACACGTAGTTGCTAAAACTGGAGATGATGTCTAATTTATTTAAATAAATTTAGAATACATATTTTGCCTGTAATGTTAGTAAGATCGACTAAAAGGTAATGTCCATTTTTTGCCATCAATAGCACAAAACTTTCTCCCAAAATGATAATGTTTCATTTTAGTTGTGTTTAGATTAGTTTTAAATATAACTTGTACCACAACGGTATGGTGCTGGAAAAACTTCAGCATGGACCTTGAAAGGACTTGAATTTTATCTTTCAGAAAGTGTAGGAACCCTGAGTAAACTGTATTTTCCTGATCGTCCAGCATTTAAACATGGGGGTTGGGGTGGAGTGGTGCAGTTGAAAAAAAGCGATAAAAAATACAATAAAAATAAGGATAAAATGTGCTAGCTGGTTGAGGTAAAGCGGCACAAGTGACTCAAGTGATCCAGGTAAAGTGTCTAGTTTTAAGTGTTCCCTAACCATTCAGAAATAATAGATCTTGAAGTTTTCCAACGCTGCTCCGATTCGGGCTCTGTGTGTGCGCTTATCCGTTCACCTGTTCTATGTCTCATCTTGCTCCAAGCTGGCACGGATTCAGAAGGCTGGCATGGCTCCAGATGCCAGCATGTGCTCGGAGCCCTCTGACCTACCTCTACAACATCTACTACATCAGAGCGAGAGAGCAGAGGTGCGGGGGTAGATGAGAAAAGGCAAGGAAAAGACAACTTTACCTAAGGTTGCTTTTATTCCTGGCAACTTTTAACAGTTTCAGAGGCTCTCCAAACAGTAGGAGACTTCAAGAACCTTTATAAGTCTTTATCTAAGAGATTAGCATTACACTAGGGGTTCCCACACCTACATTTAATAGGACTTACTCTGGAATAGCAGTCTTTTATCTGTGCTACGGCGGCAGAGGCCTTGTAGGTACCTGAAGAATCTTGTCCTGACGCCAGAGAGATCAGGTTAATACTTAGCATGCCCCCCTTTCTCCATTTCTGTCTCGCTCTGTTGAACGTTGAGCGATTTCACACTTCGGTAACACCGCTCTGGACACAATTACCAGAGCGGCAGGCACAGCACAACTCTGTGATACTGGCTCTAACAGACCCGGTTGGGCTTCTTCTGTCCATGTCCAGACCGAGGTGTGTTTACTATACCTTGTCCCTTGAGAAATTGGCCAAATTCTATTTATATGCTTTGCTCTGTAGCAGTGGCTCTCAAAGTGTGTGGGGTGGGGGGCTAGAGGGGGGCGCACAGGCACTCCACAGGGTGGAAAAAAAAGTAAAACTGAAAAAAAACAGTAAACAGCTAAAGGATGTAGAGCTGGAGATTAGTGATGGCAAGGTCGATTCTTTTAACTGACTCTGATTCTTTTAACGCTCGATCAGTAAATGATGCGTTTAGACTCATTTGTTCATTTTTTACTGAACTCGAGCGTGTCACTCAGCTGTCACGAATGAATGATCCGTGACTTGGCGCTCACAATAATATATTGTTCACTGAGGAGACACGTTCATTTCGAGTCACATAAAATATTAGTATATTTTGAACGAATCACTCTCAAATGACACATCACTATGAGATTCCTCCATTTGTAAAAGGGAAGCAAGAGAGCCACAACATTAAGAAGACACATTTCAAGAGGTCCATGTGTTTCTTTTCACTACAAGTTGTTCAAATAAAAAATGATTAATTCAATCATATGTGTAGTGGGGGGGGGCAGATTTTTCTATAAGTTTAAAGGGGGCACGTACCACTGTATAACAAAGGAACAGAACACCTGTTATTGGGAGAATTGGACCAACCTAATTGGATACAATGGGTCAATTTGTGTGATCAGCTAATGACCAATGACAGTCTGGCTATAAGTTCAAGGTCAAGTTTATTATAGCACTTTTCTCAGTACCAGGGAAAATAGGAAATAGGAAAAGCAGAGTTTTGAAAAAAGGAAAAGAATTAGGAAAAACAGAGACATTTAAAAAGAAAAGTGTCCATTGTTCATTGGGATTCAGACTATGGGCTATGACCAGAAGAGCAAGCTACAATTGTGACAGTGGCTAGGAAAACAAATTTCTTTGGGAGGTTGAGAGGAAATAAACCTAGGGACAACTCGACTGTCTGGTGCCAGTCTCCTCTGGCATGCTAACATTACAAAGTCATTGGTGAAGATGGAGAGAGAACCCGTTGGACACTCTAGGAAGTGTGTTACAAAAGATTGTATTGAATATGTTCAACTACTAGCTGGCAGATTCGAAAGTACATTTTTTTTCAACAGCTCAATTCGAGATCTCCATTCAAAAATTGTGTTGTGCGGCGACTATGCCACCATGCGAGCTAACGTCTTTCGAAAACGGTTAAATACCTTGGAACTGGGATTCGCTTCCCCCTTGAACAAACACAGAAAAATGCTACGTTTTATCTCGAGCCCTTCCATGTGTGGAATGATAATAATGAATCGCTATCTGCTCAAACAGGCGGCTTTTTCCTCTAAACAAAGGCTTCAAAGTTGACCTGCGGCTGAACAAAGAGACGGATAAAAAAGGAAGCGGGGGGAAGGGGAGGGCGAGGTGCTGTGTTTACGTGGCCATGGGCCAGCTTCTCCTCGCCTCCTTTGAGTTCTGTCCTGACCTATGATCACCTTGAGTGGGATGAGGTCGCACGAGGGGGCTCCGTGAAGTGCTGCTTAGCGTTTCTGTATCTCTACCTATTTTTTTTTTCTTCCAACCCTTTTATTCGCTCTTCTAAAGTGGCTCTTTCTTCTTGAATCTTCTTGATCTCCCATGGACACCCATCGCATTGGTTTTGGACCGTTGTAAAGCAGTAAGAAAGCACATGAACGCTGATTCTGTTCAGTTACTGCTTAGAAGACTAGATACTTGAGTGAATGAAACACCATTGAAAGAAAATAAAATCTTACTGAATGGTGAAGCTGGTGCTTTTCTCCTCCTGTTTCCCCTAAATGTGTTTTACCGCCCACACTGAAATCAGTCTTTGATGTTAATCAATAATCAAAAGCAGTTGCTTTAAACAAATCATAATATAAAATTGTCAAATACTTTTACAAATATTAACAAAACACCAAAAAATGTTTGACTTGAACACACACACACACGCACGCACGCACGCACACACACATCAAAAGTAAATGGTATTAAAACGTATAAATGGAAAAAATTGATAAATTGTATCATACAAGAAACAAAAATTAGTTTGTGCTAAATGTTACAGGTAGTGTAATGTAACGTATTTCGATGTTAAAATTAAACTAATTCCTATAGTGCCCAGCAAAACCTCACCTGTTTATTTTTTTAACATAATAAGCATAAGCATAATAAGCATAATTTACAAACAATGCATCACCTTGACTCACATATTTATACAAAAATTACTATATTTTCCAACATACAAAAAATTGGAACATTATCTGCAAACATTGTGCCCTGTGCTACTTTTGTAAAATAGTTATTAATTTCTACTTTTGAAATATAAATATTAAATAAACTATTTAAACGCTTTGTTTAAACAAGATTTGGATAAACGCACAACATTATTGCAATATATCTAATGAATTATTACAAGACTGACCAGAAACAGTGCCAAATGTAGATGTGTCATTTACAGACAGACAAAGCGAAAGAAAACAATCCATTAAAGCAGCTTTAATCGGCGTGAGATAACACTCTTCAGTGCGCCTCACCGCTCTTTCTAGTGCTCGATTCACATGTCAACCTTACACGAGTGCTCCATTACACACACACTGTCAGACTACACGCGTCCTCCATATCCACGCCGAAGATGCAACCAGTAGGAATAGCCGCTCAGAAATTCTCATCACTCTTCTGCTGAAAGATAGTGGAGATGCAGGGTTAAATATGCCCTTTCATGTAGAATGGAAGGAGCTTAAACAACAAAGGTGCCGCTCAGCGAGAGACGTATTAATTTATGAAGCTCTTTCACTGCGCCCAGATCTCAAGATCAACAACAGAAGAAATGAAGTTGTACCGAGCAGCAAGGATCCCAAGACTAATGCAGCGTAGACGGAGGAACGACCTTGACCTCTTTTTGCGATTCAATGTCCATGTGTGAATGTAGAAAACGTAGTGTTGCATATATAAAGCTGCTATACAACGTGTTTCGGCTTTGCAGTAACCAATAAAATAGAACATAGGTACAGTTACCATTAGATTAGATTAGATTAGATTAAATTAGATTCAACTTTATTATCATTACATGCATACAAGCATTTAGTAATATACAGTAGTAACCTGCTTTGACAGACAACTGTATTTGCTTATAGTTAATTTGTAAACAATAATTGTGGACTATATAGAAACACAAAAAAATACATATAGTTAGAAAAGGCAGGATTCAATCTTTTCTCTTAAACATCTCCCCTTGTCTATTAATCTTTCTTGTCTATCCAATCAGATAAAAACATATTGACGTCATAAGGTACATGTGTACAGTGTATAACCTATACTGTATATAAAATATCCTATATATAAATCTATCTCTCTCTCTATCTCTCTTTCTCCCTCTGCATTTTTTCTTTCTTTCTTTCTTTCTTTCTTTCTTTCTTTCTTTCTTTCTTTCTCTCTCTCTCTTTCTCTCTCTCAGATTTTGTTCACATGTTACAAATAGACAGAAATAGACCGAGTTGGTCTGTTATTGGGGACTTTGCCAGCTTTTTTTCCAGATCAATTAAGAACCAATTGCACTAACAACAAAATGAAATGTACATTTCTTAAATTATAAGTCTCATAATTTTGTTCTCATAAGTTTTATGTAGAGAAAAAAATGTTTTTTCTCAATTTTATTTGCTTTTAAACGGACAAGACCTTCCTATCTCTCCATCCTTTTCATTCACTGTGCAGCACAACCAGACTCCAGTCGGACCTGTTCACTTGGTGTTTATGGCACGTACGTGTACAACCAAAGACACACATGGACAAAATACATATAATAATAGGCATTTTCGCCCCCAACAATGCTCCTTACCCATCATGCATTATCTCAGTACCATCACAGGCACCCGGAGTTCAGATTCATTTTCTGCTGATAGTGCCGATAAGCCCATATTGGCTTTCCCATTGGCTTTTTCTTTTTCAGCACAGCGAGAGCGAAAGAAAAAGCGGAAAGAAGGACAGAGTCCTCTGATTCAGCTCAGGGAGACATTTCGAATTTAGAGAATAACCTGTGGCCTCCAGCTGATATGAACATAGCCCTGGGAAAAATAGAATGAGCCCAAGACTCTAACCAACATCTCCTAATGGACATTAGATAGAGGGTCTGGAGCTTCTGATTACGTTGTGTGTGTGTGTGTGTGTGTGTGTGTGTGTGTGTGTGTGTGTGTGTGTGTGTGTGTGTCGCCACGCCAATCATATTTCAGACACTTTTGGATTTTTCCCTACAAAGATTTTGGAGCTTTCAGCAATATTAAAGTGCTCATTCCAAAACCCCACTGACTTCCACAGTCCATCCATCTCTTCTCAGTAGTCGATGGCTGAGCATCACGGTCGGGTCTAGAAACATGACATTTGACTGCTCTTTGCCACCATAGAACAAATAACAGCGGCAAATCAACACCCTGCTTCCACACCACGAGCGCCGAGAGCTTGATTAAATTTGTTCTTGACTTACCACGGCCTTCGGGTGCTTCTAAAGAGAGAGAAAAAACAGAGGAAGATAGAGTCAAACACAATATTTATTTAGATGTATTCAGCCTTTTACACCTCAGAGTGCAGCTAATGCCTTGTGAGCTAAAGGGAAAGTAAAATTATTGACAAATCGTGATAAGTGTGGACACGTTTCGTGGGCTTGAAAAAAGCCTTGTAGACGATCAAGTCAAAGCTGACATTCGAAAACTGGAAAAAAAAGGTGACGTCTGATAAACATCTTGGCTCAGACTGTGGTCACGACTTAAACTGCTGATTTCCTGATTCTCACCATTAATCGTGAGATGTTAGCCGTGTCCTTGACATGAGAAGATTCAATGATGTCACACCGGTCCAAGCATTGAATTTTCAACTTTGAGGGAGAGTAAACAAATCAAATTAGGTGAGTATCAACAAGGCCATTAGGGATCCAGTGAAGTGAACAAAATCAAACCATCAAACCACAAATTTACGTTTTAAGATATTATTTGGAATTTAGAATTTTGCCCAATAAAGCTCCCTTTTAATAAGTGGAGTCGACTGTATATATCAAACTCTTAATACATTAGTTAAATCACTGTACACAAGCAAGAAGAACTACACTGAAAAAGTGTATCAATGGATCAAAGTAAAAATGTTGCACCTTTACATTTACATGCACATTTGTTACGCCGAAAGATTTTACTTTGGATCAACTTAACATATTTGCTTTGAAAGGAATTAACTATCCACTACTTCGCCAAAGCAAAAACATCTTTGAAGCAACTTAATTTCAAATAAAAAGAAAATTAATAAAATTCTAATTAGTTGCCTGTTACAGGAATGGCAAACATGTAGATACACAGCCGAGTCTTCTCACATAATGAAGCACATTTATAGTTACTTACATAATTACCTTTTTTAAATATCCACAGTATTGTCTCTTTTTAAGATAAATCGCTTCAATTGCTCCTTCTTTCAACAAAACACGATCATGTAAATGTGTTTGATTTATTTTAAAGTTTAAGAGTTACAAAATTTCGTACAGAACTCGCAAGCTTCTCATTGTCCAATCCAAGAAACAATGTGTTCTCTTCTCATCATCATCTCCGGCTCCAAACCACACTTTACTTTGAGAAATGTATTTACTTTACACTACAAGACCTACTTTTAATCTTTTAATCTTCTAATCAAAGCGAGCATTTTACATTACACTGATGGCTAGGCAGAAAATGAAATGTTTTGAGTTAGATCAAGAAAAAACAAACTTCTTTAGAGTAACTACATGACTTTTGCACTTGTTTCAGTGTAGAAAGAATGAAACAACTCAAAAAACTAACTCACTAACAGAAAAAAAAAAGTGTTTTAGTTAAACTAAAAACGGTTATCAAATCATGTCACGAAGTTGATTAAAACTATTTGGAATTGCATGATCTAGCATCACAGTGGCGTTTCCACTCCAGCATTAGACCTTCCTCGCAAAGAAAACACCTTGACATGTTTTTACAGATCGAAGGCTGAGTTTGAAGGCTGTAACGTACTGGTTAATAATACATTATTCTATGTTTTGCCGTGGAGACCCTGTTCTTCATCATTGAGGGAAGTCTGCTGTGGTACCATGAGGTTCTCATCCGAGTGCTCTGGAACGTCATCATATTCCCAGCGGAAATGTTCCAGACATGTCCCACAAGAAGGAAGCCCAGAGGAAGACCAAGGACAAGCTGGATAGACCATCTCCTGCCTGGCCTGGGAAATGGCCTTGGTTTTCCATCCCGGGAGCAGGAGGAAGTGTCTAGAGAGAAGAAAGTCTTCACGGCTCATCCAGCTGGAACCCGTGACCAGATAACGCAGAAAAAAAATGGCTGACTTCTGTGTAAATCACTTCCATGAAATACTTGAAATGAAGTGGAGGAAAAGGTACACTTTGCTTTCAAAAAGGGCCTTAAGAAAAGAGCAGATACAGAAGTTAAGTACAGCACTACTGGCCACCTCAGATGTTTACCTCAGATTATTACCGTCCATGAGAGTGTGAAGACGAACGAAAATTTGATTGAAAGAGCAGCAGTCGACTCAAAGGTCAGACTTGATGGAGAAGGCTGCTTAACTCACGGGATAATAATGTGAGCGACATGCCACTGCGAGTTGATAAGACACATTGTACCAGTGAGTGCGAATTTTTGTTTTTTGATAGAAGGAGGGAAAAAAAAAGAGTGATTAAACCAAGCAGCTTTAATCAGAGAGCTATGAAAGCTCAGCGAGGCATCTCCCTGCCATTGTCGGAATTAATTAATTGGCACAACCAAGTCATTCCACAAATTTTGGGTTGCCATTTCTCTTCCTCTTCCGTTCCTCCCACACCAAGTGATATTTAAGAGCGAATCAAATGTGTTTGTGTGAACATATTCCAAAGGTTAAACACTCTTGAAGGTTTCTGCCGCCGCATTAGCATGCTAGCGCCCCCAGCACAGTTTGCCGCCGCTCGAGTCGGAGCTTCCCAGATTTGGTAACGAACCGTATAAACAAAAAAAAACAGTTGGATAGTCTGTAAATGAGTCGGCGTGCCACGCGTTGTTTAGATATGCCAGATGTCAGTGTCTCGCACACAAGTCAGACTCTATTAAGACGCGCTGGCGTGCTAATGAATCCAGCGGCGACACACACGCGGATCAAGACGTGTTTCAGGTTTAATGGCGGGAACTTGTAAGGTAACACTAGTGAACAAGAAAAGCGCCTAGTCCTTATGAAGAGGAAAACAAAGACGTTTTTATGCGTAACTTTTCTTCTTTTACTATTTTAAGATTGATCAACTTGATGCACCAATGAAATGGTTACCTAGACGATACAAAAGAAGTACGGATCGTTACTGAGTATTTTAACCAGCTAATTTTAAAAGCAACACCGATGAGTTTATATTTTCAAATTTGTTTTCTATTTGCAAAAATACAATTCTTGTTTTTTTGCTAAAATATTTGATATAAATTTCTGGTATTAATTACAGTGCAGCAACTCTTGTGTTGCTATTGGAGAGAAAAAGATTCAGTGAGTTTTATTGTTTACATTTTAAAACGGGTTTAAAAAGAAAAGGATATAATTATTAATATAATGCTTTAAGGTGATATAATTTATTATTTGTTCTTTTTTATAGTTTTATTGCTTGTTTTTTATTACTCTCTCTCTCTCGCTCTCTGTCTCTCTCTCTCTCTCTCTCTCTCTCTCTCTCTCTCCTTATTCCCTTTACCTGTATCAATCTACCCCAGCTCTCTCTCTCTCTTTTCTTCTGTATCTCTCTCTCTCTCCGCCACAAGACTAATTTATTTTTGACGTGAACTGCTGCTAACAAGCCGCTAACTGCAGCTCCGCTAGGCTGTGATGTGTGCTAAACGCTAATGCACGTTCAAGCTCTTTGATTTGCCTCACTTGGCTTTCTGTTTAAGCGAGAGGCGATGTATACACTTTTCAGAGCACTTGAAAATTTCAAGTCGAAGTCCCTAATTTGTACTTTATTCATGGCATGTCGCACTAGCGCTAAGAAAAGCAGCGTCTCTGTGACTTCCTGTGGCACAAAAGATTCATCCACTTCAAGATTCAGTCTTTACACTCACAATAATAACGAGCCGGCAGCATCGCAGGTTACTTAGCATCTCTTCTGTTTCAATTAGTCAAGCTTCTTCCCCGCGTTTAGTTTCTCTCTCACCTTTGTCTCGTGAGCGCTCAGCTAAAGATCTCGCCGCTTTTAACCTCATTCAACCTGTGACTTTCAAATACTTTCCCAGTTGTGGAACTCTAAAAACCAGATGAAAAGGCATTTCAAAGGCTTGCTGGAGAGTAATGTAATGTGTTTCGCCTGCCCAAAGACATTCTGCTGCTTAGAGAGGTGAGGGTTTTAATTTCTTCAGCGAGGTAGGCTAGCAGTCTGTCATTAGCATAATGGCATCTATCGCGGAGCTTCAAATACGCTGAATTTAGATGCTGGTGAAAAAGGCTTTTTCGTTCAGATTATGGAGTTGAACCTGTTGGTGAAAAAAAAAGTTTAATAATAAAATAAAATTTAAAATTATTATATATACCATATTTACGTGAATCTATTTTTTACGCTCAAAAACGTGGGGGGTGTTTATAATCGGCAATTTAAAAAATGCACGTAAATACAAGCGCCCATTTTTCCATATTTCAATTCAGGAGCAACCACATATAAACGGAATCACGTCGTCTTTTTGGAGCGGCGTGCGTGTATATAATGTTAAATAATGGCCTGTAGGCAGATGTTTTTAGACACAGACACGCCGTGGCACTTAACAGAGACAAAATGACAACACTGGAAGAAGTAAGATTAAACTACATATAATCATTAATATTACAACAAGCAGAGACTGCAAACCACATCCGGGCAGCTTAGCGCTGACGGCTACAAACGGGTCCAAAGTGTATTCGCAGAAAGAGAACACTCTAAAATAAAGAACACGTGCAAGGAGTAAAACAATCCAAGGAACAGACACAATCAAAACGCTCGGTCTGCTAAACAGGGGATAATAATCCTTCGCTACGATCCTGTTCAAACGACGTCGGAGAAACAGAGAGCTTGATGGGCCACATGGCATGGATTGGGGCAAAGGATCTTGGGATTGGCTCTGAATTCTGGGAAATGAAGTTCTGATCACTAGAATCAACTTTTTAAAAATTAAAATCAACAATGTAAAAATGATGAGTCACAAGTTAGGCTGGTTAAAAAAAATAGTATTTTCAAGAGAACATTTACGTAATTGATCCAGAAATGTACAAAAAATGTTAATATTTTAATAGTAACAGTAACACACTGATTCCAGAATGGCCATTGTGGACCAGTTCTTGGACAAGACTCCCACATGCCCCCATGACCCAGAAATTGAGTAAGCGGTGGAAAATGGATGGATAGAGAGATATCTTGTAACTTAGATATAACTTCTTCTTGAACCTAACCGACATATGATGCATAAAATGCAAATATTCCATGGACATATTCTAGGAATTGAAAAACGCACTTAAACAACAGCCAGTATTTTTTTTTTAAATGCTAATATACGTGATGACAAAATGTACTTTATCAGCAAATCTATACTAATTATTAATCAATCAAACTTCTTCAAAAGTATTGCCACCTTACACTCTTGAATTGTACTTTTATGCTTTGTTTGTTTTTCAACTTGTGACTTTAAAATAACTTTTTTTTCCCAAATGGACGCCTTGATTTCCACACAGATGGTAAACTTTTCTATGCAAATGAGTTTTTTTCTTTTCCAGCTCATTTGCATGCATTAACTATGCTGGCCACTATGTCAGTAAGCAAGGTGCTTGAATCGGACCTCTTGCAATGACAGGCTGCATAATGTTTTATTTACCGCTTTTTTTTTTTGTATTATTTATATTTCTCTTCAGATTCTCCTTGTCTTCTGTGAGGGTCAGCACCGTCACTGTAATCGGATCATCTTCATTTATCAGCTCTAATTGTGATACTTACACCCTGTGGCGAAATTAAATCATTTCTCTTTTTGCAAACCTGCAGTAATTATGCACCTATGAATTATTTATAGGACAAGCATAGATACAATAATTTTTAATCAACTTTCAGCGTGTGAGGGATGGACAGCGGCGTGTGTGTGTGTGTGTGTGTGTGTGTGTGTGTCACCATATGTTTATCCCGGTGCAGAAACCCGATGCTACTGCTTTGTCTTTCTCCACTTTCTGTGTGCTGTTGTCATGGTGAAATATGAGTGTCAACACAGGGTTTGATTTCCTCTGACTAATTTGGCTAATTAACAGTGTGACTGGTGCACTCTGGGATATGCATGCATTTCTCAGAGGACATCTAATCCCCGGACTAGCTGTTGTTCCATTAGTCGTGCTCCAGCCTCTCGAATGTTTCTAACACGTGAGTCTTGGACTGATTCGCTCTCGCCAGCTAAAAAATTTAGACGTTGAAATGTTTAGTTTTGGTGCATTAGAATGGTAGATTGCCCTAAAAACTCTAGGGGATTTATAATGGCTTTTTTTTAACAAGTTGTGAAATTATAGTGTTTCGCTTGATGGAATATAAGTGGTATTTTATATTTCATTTACTCTTGGACCAATATAAATCCGATTATAGTTTTAAACATAAAATCTAGATCCAAAGATCAATTTCTTTAATTGTGATCTAGAACTGATTTGATTCGGTAGAAAAAATAAACAAATAAATAAATACAATAAAATAAATATATAAACAGTATATATGCATGAATTTTTATTAAGAAATATGAAGAAAAATATATGCACATATACATATACATTTTTACATATATATTACACATTTTTTACATTTATATGTAAAATAAAACATGTACATGTGCATATTTATATGTAAATGTACATGTTTTTTTCATAATGTATATATTTTTTCAATTGAGACATATACATAGCATAAATCATCCACAATAGAGGAAAGACCAACGTGCAAATATCCGCGCCACTTTGTCTGGCTAAAAATATCAAGCAGCGTCTTCTAGAGAAAAACTGAGAAAAAAATTAGAGGCTAGAACAACGCTGTTTTGTAATTACAACGCAATTATGCGAGAATACAGGCCCATTTACATAATAAAGCAGTTATGCTCCACAACAAAAACTGACAATAAAGTGGAATTCAAACATATGAAGTAAGAGTCTTTGTATATTTATTTATTGTCAGTGTGTGTGTGTGTGTGTGAGTGTGTGTGTGCGTGCGTGTGCGTGTGTACATGTGTGTCATGAATAATGTTGAACGACTCACTCCGATCCATCTAAAACCAAATCAAGGTTCTTTGCTACAACGACTACAACATTTATCGACACATTTCGAAATCTTTTGAAGTGTTCGCGTCAGATTTGGCCACAGTGTGGATTATTTCTGGTTTCTGTTTCTCCGAGCAGCTGAAATTACAGTCATCTGATGCTGTCGAGCTGCTGCCACACGTCAAATGGAGCAGAAGGGACGCTTTTTAAAATGAAGGGTATCGAGATTAAATCCTTTGAGTCTTTCTACAAACAAATCAGAAAATCGACTAAAATATTCTACTACTATGGAGCAATCTCAAACACAAATCCATCCATCTTCTTCTTCTATTGAGGCTGGGTCCTCCATCTCTACAGGCCAGAACAAATACAGCCCACTGCTCCTGGTTTGTGTGTGTGTTACTTCACTAGATGGTTAAAATTGCAGAACGCAATTTCAATACAATCCCTAGTGGCCATATTGACAAACGCACTCGCATTCTTTTTTTTCTTTTATCGAGCAGTGATGCCCGACAAGCGGTCCACGCACTGGCTCATGGAAGGTCAACATCTGGACGCTCTTTTATCCCTAGTTTCACACACTAATTTAGTGGTTTTAGTCCAATTGGAAGAGGTTATGACTGTGAGCTAATATTAGAGTAACTTTGAATCTGAGACGACCTTCAGACGCCTCTGATCAACAAAGTTATGGTAAAATCTACCCGTTTCATGCTGAAATGTCACCAGTTTCTTTCCAGATTTGAAAAAGAGGAGCTGAAAAGAACCAAACGATTGTGAGCAAACACTTTTCATCATGAAGAACTAAACCTGGGTCATATTCTCGCATCATCGTCTTCATTCTCAGTGAGAATCAATGTGACAAACCTTGGCCCAAAAACTCCCGAAGCTGATTCTGAAAAGCATCTTTTTTGCATAGACATCACGTTTATTCAACAATTATTGAATTTTCATTCCTTTTCTCCTGTTCCGGCAACCAAACTAATATTAAATATCAACGTTTAATATTTGTGTACAGAATAGTCTGAAAAAAAATGAACTGCAAAGTCAAGTTTGGCACCCAGATTATGGAAGTTTGGGAACCAGTGGTCTAGATAGATAAAAAAAAAAATAGTACATTAAATATTTTCATTAAATAAGCCTTAGTTAAAAATGGTTGAGTATTTTTTGCATCAATATTTCTCAGTGTCCAGGGTTCAAGTTGTGCTGTTGTCCAACTTCTTTGCATACCTGTTGTACAAAGATAATAAAGGACGTTCTATTCCATGTTCAAAGTTTTAAGGATCTCATCTTCCTGATCATTACCATCTCAGTGGGACCGTGTGATACCTGCAGGCCAAAAGTCCCAACAAGAATCCCAATGTTTCCATGTTAAGGTCTTAGTTTGCTTTCCCAGCTCTCATTAGCATGGTTAAAGTAACAGCTACTGGTTACAGCTTCTGCCAAACTGATGAGAACCATTATCCTCTCTAACTGCCTCTGGTACATCATGTCTACTGAAATAATAGAGCCAAACAGATGATTAATTCACTAAAAATGGACCTTCTGGCTGTTTCTATTCTCATGAGCACCAGTCTTGCCGGATTCTGTTAGACACCTGAAGGTCCTGTGCGTTTTTAGCAGTGATGGGAATAACGACGTTATAAACAAACGGCGTTACTAACGATTTGTTTCGTTAATTATACTGAATGGTCAAGGATAAACACTGGTTCGAATATGACTACAAGGTCCAAACCAGCTCTGATTTACACTTAAATGACTCGACTGTCCAGGAACATTTTGCAGTTATTTTGCTGCTGTGACAAGGACAAGGACTAGTAAATTAAAATATTTCATGGTGACAAAATTATTCAAAGATTTAATGTGTTGAAAGACTAAACTTGTAGAATTCGTGGTACAAGAAAATTACAGACGTTTGCTGACAATTACAGAATTGCAGAATTTATGGTACAAATTCTAGATATTAATCATATGATGCTTTTTCTAAAGATAAACAATCCAAAACACACAATACACAAAGAGAATACATTACATTACGCAATACATAAAACATTTCGTTGCATGCTGTACCTGCCACAGTACGACTGTCACCAGGACGAGGCAGGGTGGATTCACGTGCGCTTCCTGCACGAGATCAAGGAGCACGAGGGGTTAAAGGTTCTTTCCAAAAGGTTTAATCCAGAAACACATGAACATGAGCATGAGCTGGACAAGACAAGTGACAGGAAACACTGCAACAATCCGACAACCAGACAAGACTGAGACCAACTTAAATACATGACATAATTACAAACGATCACTAACACAAAACACCTGAGTGGCTATGGCAACAAAGACAGGAAGCGGCTGCACAACATGGTGGCGTGACGGGAGCTTGCAACATAAAAGTCCGTGAACATTTCAACATAAAAGTTCGACACAGCTTTGAGCCGGAATCTGTGACAGTACCATGTATAATGTGTATATGACAATTAAAATTTGAATTTGATTTGATTTTTTAAATAAAATGTCATAAAATAAAATCTTATGGGATGATTCCTATTTGGAATATTTGTTAATAACACTACAGCAATTTAGATACTGTTATTAAATTGATAATCATTGGCTCATGACATTACTGTATATTGATACTTATGGCATTATTGAAAAATAATAAATACACATTATTCATCTTAAACCTCCGATAATATAAAGAACTCGAAGATCCCAAAAAATCCCGAAAAATAATCGGAACATTTTAAAGAGTGTTTTCGATCCTGAGGAACATTAATGGCTGTGACACCCTGAGCCTGACGGGCCCTTATACATTTCGATCAACGAGTTCATCCGTTGCTCACACAGTGTCGGCCTTTTCTTGAGCTACTGGAATATAAGATTTAATCCCGGCTCTTGAAAAATGCAAACTCCATTTATGCTTAGTCGTTGTGTTTGCCTAATAAATCAAAACATGGCCGTGGAATAGGACAGAAACACACTCGTGCAAAAAGTCGTGTCTACAAAATCTTTTTAGGTGTCAGCATAAATCTCTCAACAAAACAAGAGTCAATGTTCCTTAAGTTACAGTATGGTGATTGTCCACAGGTTAATCATTTTATTAATTAATTTATTTTTTATTTTATGTGAACACCGCACATATAATAAATTAAATTCATTCAATTCCATTAATTTAAATTTGGTAATATAGACTAAACAATATACATAATATTGACTACTATAAAGGCTTTATTCGTGTTGTAAACGGTTCAATTTATTCATCGTAATTGTATTTTCACACTTTTAGAATTTGTTTATCATTAATTAGATTGGAAAAATTTTTGCAACATTTGTTTTTCCAAGTGCTGAAGACTCCAATAAAAGTGAATCATTTATGAAGAGACACAATGTGAAAATGATAAACAATGTTTTCATTACTGTATGAGTAAAAAATGCATCTAATAATGCATTTGTATGCGTTTTTATTTAATTTATTTTATTTTTCTATTTTATTTAAGTGCACTTTTCTGCAACACCATTTTTAAATAACATTATGTTCTGTTCTGCAAATACATGTTTTTTTAAACAGGCTGTTATTATGAATTTACAAACTTGCTCTTTAAAAACTTTTGTGCCCAAATACATTTCAAATGCCTGTATGGGGCTTTTAAAATCGTATGAGTACCTTCCGAAAACAACCGTAAATGTCTCTTTTGTTATTTTCAATGTGAGCTATTATTCTTTACTCCCACTCTATGCTCTTTACAATTTCAATTATCAGAGCTGTTTATATGATGACCAATCAATAGTTTAAATCCTGTTCGTCTGACAGTTACATTAAATTACATGGATGCATCAGGTGACCAGGAAGAAAAAAACAAAGTAAAAGAAGACAATAAAGGGAAAAAGCAAAGAATGAGAGCAAATTAATCAGTTAGAGAGACTGAGGGCTATAAAGACGAATGAATGAGAGGGGGAGTGGGAGAGAGAGAGAGAGAGAGAGAGAGAGAGAGAGAGAGAGATACAAATAATTTATTGGTTAGAGAGAGTGACAACTTTAGAAAATAAATGGGCTAGTGAGCGAAAGCCTCAAAGAGATACATGTGGAGAAATAGAAAGAGAAAGAAAATGATAGAGGGAATGACAATGAAAAAAAGGAAACATAAAATAAAAAATAGGAATGAATAGACAAAAAAAGAGAGAGAGAGAGAGAGAGAGAGATTCAGATAATCAATTGGGTAGAGTAACAATTATACAAAATAAATGGTTTAGTGAGTTAAACCGTCAAAGAGATACAAATGGAGAGAGAAAAAGAGACAGAAAATGATAGAGGGAATGCGAATGAAGGGGAATAATATTTATAATAATAAAGAGAAACAAATAAGGGAACAAAATAGAGCTGAATGAGAGACGAAGATATTGAATTGGAAAGAGAAAGATGTTAGAGGGAACTAAAGCAAAAAAGAAATGATACATAATATAGAAAAGAGGAACGAATAGAGCACAAAATGAGGCTGAATGAGAGAGCGAATTTGATAGAAAAAGACAGAGAGAGAGAGAGAGAGAGAGAGAGAGAGAGAGAGAGAGAGAGAGAGAGAGAGAGAGAGATTCGGAAATTAATTGGGTAGAGAGTGACAATTATAGAACAAAAATAAATGGTTTAGTGAGCGAAAGAGATACCTCAAAGAGATACACATGGAGAGAGAAAAAGAGATAGACAATGATAGAGGAAATGTGAATGAAAAGAATAATATTTAAAATAAAAAAGAGGAACAAATAAGGGCACAAAATAAGGCTGAATGAGAGAGACGCAGATTATGAATTGGAGAGAGAGAGAGAGAGAGAGAGAGAGAGAGAGAGAGAGAGAGAGAGAGAGAGAGAGAGAGAGAGATGCAGATTTTAAGGCATTTAGATTTTAAATGAGGCCAGTAGCTGTGACCCAATACAACCACAACTACATAATGAGGACACACACACACACACACACACACACACACACACACACACACTCAAAACATTTTACAAACAAGCATGCATTGTAGACAAACACAAGATAGGATATAAAAACGACACATTTGACCTGCTAAACCAAGCACTTTACAAAAATAACCACAACTGGAATTTGAAAGAAAACCGGATGTTTAATATTGAAAACGATCTTGTTAGACCGGTGAAAATAGCAGAGATCATCTTTCCCTCTACTATCGGTTTTCATTAATGATGGATTCTGCGTCGACTGCCCCTTCACTAAATGAAAGCATCAGAGTCCCTCTGGGTTTGGGTCGTGGCGTTCTTTTATCATGCAGTTCAAGAAGACGCCATGCGTTCCACGTCCAATCTCGACTCACAAAGAGAATATTTAGATGAGAAACCTCACACCAGCTGCTCACACGAGACCCCAAACCCCAACAGCAAGACCATTCTAAACACCGACTTTACACCATATGTGGGTGGAATCCTTGAAGTGTCTATTAACCCTTAATGTCCCGCCAATGAAGACCCAATATAATTGCCGCGAGGAGAATCAAAGTTGAGTCCATCGGTTCAGACTGCGATCCGAGTTAATTTCTCACTGCTCTGTAATTTTCATTTTAAACTAGCCATTCTTCCTTCTGTTTTTCTCAATCGATTTTCTATTTCCGTATTGAAGGGAAATGAATCCAATCCTAACAACACTGGGCATTGATTTTTATTATACACCTGCGATAGGTGTTTGACCAATCACAGAGAGGGACACAGACACACACACACACACACACTCATTCATATTCATGGTTTATTCATGGTTCATATTCAACATTTTAAATTCAATAAAGCAGTTTTAAGTTCAAATTAAAATTTTTATTTGTCACTTTCAATTCTACATGGTACAAGATGAAGTGAAATGTATTTTCCAGTTTTTGGTTTTCCAAAAAAAATAAAGTTTTGGGGGGAGGGGATACATACTAAAGCAAGAAATATAATAAAAAAAAAAGAAGATAATTGATACAAATATAATAAAATACTGTAAAAACGAGATCAAAAAGTGAAGCAAATACAAAACAAATTATGAAGATACAAATGCAATAAAAACAAAAATACAGTAAAATATGGACAAAAATTAGTACAAAAATACAAATACAAAGAAGTGACTCAGTTAACCAGAAAATCAGTGAACCAGAAAGTCACTAGTCACTAGTTACTAGTTACTAGTTAAAGTGACGGGTTTAGTGCCTATAATAGCCTGGTGGCAAGTTGAATAACGATTTTTTAACACATTTAAAAAATTATAAAAAATGTATTTTTAAAAAAAAAAAAATAATATATATATTTTTAATTAAACGTGACCACACCCAATAATGTTAAAAATAAGCACCACAGACATATTTCAGCGAATGCTGGTGTGTGCCCAGGTCTGTTTAATGCTCTCTGTTGGCTATTCTAATAGAATTATTTTGATACAAAGTTTATTGTGTGTGAGGATAATACGTCTGTATTTAAAGCCTCTGTGTGAAACAGCTCAGTAAGAAAGGCTGTATTCAATCTTGTAATAACCATGTTGGATTAGTAGTGATGTAAACCCGTAGTTATCAGAAAACATGTTTTGAACATATAAATCTGCAGCAAATAGAATACATTTTACCTGAAAGCATAAATTAACCGTAACCAACAGCTACTTGGCAAGTGCAAACAATAAAAGCTTAAATTGGTATTGATCGAGTCTGTATTCATCATGAATTAATGGACAATAGTACACCAAAGGTCTTTAAAATGTGATTGGATTACATTTTTCTAAGATGTTAAAAAGTACTGACAACCTGCTGTAAGTTTCCAGAATATAGATTCAATGTTTTCTCATTTCAAGTATAGAGATTACATTGAAAATGTATGGATATTAATCAGATGTCCGTACTATTTATAAATGTATACAAATATAAATTATGACATAGAAATCTGATATATAATTGTCAAGACTATATGGTTCTAATATTTATAGATACACATATACTCTGTAGATTTCAAACACAATGATAATAAAATCATTGAAACAAATATATTTTTTTAATTCTTTCTTTTTGACATATTTGCTTGTTGTCAATTTTCTCATGCAAGTCTAATTACAGTTTTAATTACAGTTATTGGGAAATGAGGAATGGCTGCTCCAAATCTGGAAAATGTTTTATTTTCCCTTAACGCCTCGTAGATCCATTACAGAAAGTCTAAGCAGCAGTTACAAAATACAAGTCATTAGTTACAGTGTTAAATAGGCAAACCTGTGCAACAGACCCTGAAAAATCCCATCTGCCATTGTGAACCTGGTAACACTTTACAGTGAAGTTTCATTTGTTAGCATTAGTTAACTCAACAATTAATAAGAACAGTACTAACACTACCATTCATCAACCAGTTTTAACTCAAAACTTTTTTCACTCACTTGAACGCAAAAATAAAAATGCCCTTCTGCGTAAGACTTCAAGAGCTCCGCCTCCTGTGAATCTCAAGAGCTCCGCCTCCAGGAAATATCCGAAGCTCCACCTCCTGTGAAATTTCGGAGCTCCACCTCCTTCGATTCTTGCAACCTTTCTTAGAGGTTTGAATGGAACAGGTCCATGATTGTTTTCTTAATGTGAATAAATGCACAGTTTTTTTCCAGATCTGTGATAGACTTTTACATTTTCACTCCCCAATCATCCAATAAATCATCCCTCCCCAATAATATTTTTTCTTCGCCAAGAAACGCTTTAAAAGCAAAAATACAGTGGTACTTATTATCGGTGAGTTGAATTCTGTCTGTCCCTGATCTCATATCTCGCATTTTTTGTATGTCAAATCAATGTCCCCTACTGAAATTCCAACACGTCCAATTCAAATTTCAACCCTCTTTTTTGTTTGTTTCATGTTAAAAAGTAAACAAAATACTTTGTAAATTTCTCATTGTTGAAAATTTCTCAATGTAAATTTCTTGTTGTTGGGACAAAAGGGTTTTCTTCTTCTTCTCCTTCTTCTCCTTCTTCTTTGAAAGTAATAATAATTTTAACAAGTTTTGCATTATAAATTGAGTATGTAAAGATTTTTTTTTTCAAAGATATTTTTTTGTCGCATTTTCAACACCTCCGGCTATTTTTTTTTGTCAAAGGTGATCTGAAAACTTAAACGAGTGTCCTTAAATAGCACTTCACACAAACTTTCCCTGTAAGATTCATGACAACAGGACTGAAAAACATGGTTTTCCAACATTTAAGCTCAAGTCCCTGCTTGAGATGAAAGCATTAGGGAATGCTGGTAAAACATCAACAGATAAGACCTGATACGCAGGTCAGAAACTCCGAATAACAAGTGCCGAAGAGTATTTGTGCGTTTGAAAAGCGAATCCACCTTTTATTTGAGTCTCCCATGTTGACTTGTGAAAGGAGTGTACGTATCACCAAAGCCTGGATATCTACCACATCTTTATATGCTGCTCTCGAAACATAAAACAGAGAGAGCAATTTATAACGCTGCTGTCACTCATAAAAAGCTCTTTGAAAAGATCCTCACCACTTTACACTTTTCTTATATGTTATTCCCTTTCATCACGCGGCATGTCCATCTCTTTCTGAAAGCCCACTTGGTTACAATTCATGCCACGCTTGACATAGAAATTAGCATCATTTTGTTATAATTAACCCAGCCTTCACCTTTCTCCAATGCAGAAGATGGGAAATTCAGTTCTGTTCTCTTCATTCTAACATAAAGCGGGTAATGAAACCATAATGATGGCTTTTGTTACATTTACAGTTCATAAAATAGAGGCAGTGGCAACTTTTAAATACCATTTACATTGTTGCACTTAGAAGACACTTTTATCCAAAGTGACTTGACTTGTTACTTCTACATTGACAGTATTGCACACTTAAATAAAAAACACTGAATACATATTCCAAATGTCCAAACACACTAGATTATACATATTACAGCGTCCCATGAAAACACAGAAACTAACGGAAACTAAAATCGGACATGCGTTTATATTAAATAATTGAGTAAATATTTAAAAGCCTATTTAAAAATGTTTTTGACATCAAAATGTTTTTTACCCAAACCTCATTTTAATAAATTTAACATGTAAAATGTGTTCTGTTTCTACTATATGGCTGAATATATTTAATTATATAGTATAGCTATTGTTCATATATTTAAAAATGTCTGTCTTTTTTATACTTTATATGAAACTTTTAACAATATATGCATGTAGAAATGTTAAAAACCTTAAAAAGCATGTTCAAAACCTACTCAAAATGTCCCATATATTGGATATACTGTATGTATTTTGAAAATATATATTTAAATATATAAAAAATGATATATCAAAGATATGTTTCTTCTCCATATATGGAACACTTTGTTTATAGTCTTTTATTGATGACATGGATATAAAGAATGCTGTTTTGTACCTTTTTATTTTGATCGTTTCCCCCTTTTTATTCTTTTTCTAAAATGTGCACTCAATAGCTTAATAAAAGCCCAGTTGAGGCTTTTATTTTGGAGCTTGCAAGTTACAGTAGTCCATATACTTTTTCATGGGTGGGTTTTTCCATTGCAGGGATGACGCTTCAATCGAAAAACCTAATGCATTTTCTTTCCAATCTAAGGCTCAAACTAAGCGACAGTAAACATCAAAAAAAAAAAAAAACCAGTAGTCATCGTGCACTAAATCTGCATGTGGAGTCATTTTTACCATTTTTAAAGGCAAAACAATAATTTGTTCCCCCTCACTGCGCACAATCCGTATAAATTATTCTTCCCTGTGAGTCAAAAAAAAAGACTAATTATTCCCAATAATATTAGCAGTTATTAAAAGAAAAGACTTGCAGAGAAAACTCATCTGAGGTGACAAAAACAAGTGTGTGAACTTCCTATCCAGCACATTCAACCGATAAACGATGTTCGCCAATTATTGTTTCTTCCTCTGGATGTGCAGATGAACTGTGGTGAGACTGGTGCGTGACTGATGGAGAAGAGGCCAGAGGCTAAGAGCCGCAGAAAAAGAGGTGTTAATGAAAGGGAAAAAAAGAAATAGAAGAAACTAAAAAATGAAGGAGAAAGCCTCTAGAGGGAGGAGGCATGGTGGCTTAGCTGGTAGAGGAGGACCCGTTTGAGGACAGGACTGGCACTTCTGTGTGAAGTTGGCATGTACTTCACATGTTTGCGTAGGTTTCCTCGAGGTTCTTTGAGATATTTATTTTTTACTTATGAAAACTCATATGAGAGATTTAGCTTATGAAAACACATGTAACTCCATTAATGAAGGATCAAGCAGTCCAAATGAATAAAAAGAACAAAACTGTAAAAACACTGCTTCAGTCAGCTACCGTAGTCGAAAGGCATTGTGGGAAATGTACGCTGTCAACGCACGCTCTTAATTTATTTTTTGGTATTTATTTTATTTAGACACTCAAAACTTTTAAGCTCTCGTGGGCCCCGTAAAATGACATGGCGGGCCACATCTCACACCCTGGGCCTTGAGTTTGACACATGTGCCTTGTGCCGAACAGGACCCGTTTGAGGCCAGGTCTGGCTCTTCCGTGTAAAGTTGGCATGTACTTTGCAGGTCTGAGTGGGTTTCCTTCAGGTCCTTTGTGGGAGTTTCAAAATTGGTAAACAAATATGAGACAAATAGAAAGTCAAAACAAACATTCGGTCATTCATTCATCTTCTGCCGCTTATTTCAGCATCAATGGACCACAGGCATGATACACACTCTGGATTGGTGCCCTCACACCCCGAGATGACAAACAAACAAGACAAAAAAAAAAATGAGGCTATACTATGGTTGCTCCATACATCAATCGATCTTTCTAAAATTGTCAAGTTTATGGAGGTCGACTACACGGCAAATAAAATAAATACACGTCCTCTGCAATAATCTTTCCTCATTTAAAATGTGTCTTTGGATATTCTACGCTGCAAATCCAATCATTTTTGACATGGAAGTCAGGGTGTCTAGAGCAGTTAACCTATTTATTTACATCTCATGAAAAAGCTGGAGCAATCGAGAAGCCTTTCCTTTCCACACAAACCGAAAAGAGGACATTTATTTTTTCAAAATGCCATTTTCTAAAACACCTTTCTCTCACCAACCAGTCACCTGCATCTAGTTCATCAAATTGGGAGCAGAAAATGTTCAGTGACTTGCTCAAGGTTTTTGCAAAGTTGTGGTACATGCCTGTCTAGGATTCCAACCTACACTATCTGTCTACAAGTCCAACTTCCTACCACTAGGCCACAACCGATCAACTAGTACCATTTGTTACAACTCCATTCTCTACAGAACACCAACCATCTATCAATTTCTTCCGCTTTTATTCTGACAAACAGGTACAAACGTTCCACAACTCTCACTTAAACCAGCCATTCCCAAACGCATCAAGGAAATTCGAGACCTGGAAGAAACCCACGCAAGCATGGGGAACAAAATGCCACACTACTACAAACTAGGCCATAACCGATCGACTTGGATCAACTTACCATTTTTTACAACTCCATTCTCTCCAGCACACCAGCCATCTATCGATTTCTTCAGCTTTTATTCTGACAAACAAGTAGACACATTCCACAACTCTCATCCAAACCAGCCAATCCCAAACGCAACAAGGAAATCAGAGACCTGGAAGAAACCCACGAAAGGACCCAACTGGGTCTCGGACTCACACTTCAATTCTCAAATTCCCTTTTTATAGGTAGTCGACACCCAATACCCACCCTGCCACCCGTACAAGTAGAGCCCAGATGTTGTTCAAGGGATACAGTGCAGATGTTGCATTTCTATCCCAACCTCGTCTCCCGATTTAGTCACACCTTTTCTTTCCTCTTCCTGTGCTTAATCATATTTGTTCACATTACAGAGGAGTAGGTAAAGTGACAGGTTGTGGTGTGTGTGTCAGATTGTTCCTGCTAATTAAGACTCTGGTGTGAAACTCAAACAGTCTGTTTACCGCTCAAATATCCCTGTCAGTTTGCACTGAAAGCAAATCAGGTTTTTTTTCCCCTCGTCATTTTCTACCTTTCCCGGTAATTGAATTGTGCATCTCATAGCGGAACGTTATCTGCAAAAGCACAACATTAACATGTTAAACCACTTGATATCATCTGCTGTGCCTCCTGACCGAGAGTGTTTAGGCGGTGATGCATGTCTCTGAGGTGTGGACAGCATTGGATTTAATGAACTAGCGGCTAGTAGATGATTAGAGACAGACATTTAATGCTTTACAGTGCGAGCGTATGTGTGAAGGTCTGTCTTTCCAACCCGTGGAAGACTGAATTCGAGTTACTGATAGATACACAAATAACTCTCCAATCATGGCAGGCATTTCAGCCAGCTCAGATTAGGTCAGCTAATTGGCACACTGGCATGATTTAAATAGCTCAAATTAATGTTGGGCAAAATTAGCGAGGGCTATTAAATGAATCCAATTTGAGGCATATTTCTTTCAGATTCCCTTCTCTGCTTTTCTCCCAAATGCCATGCGTTCTTTGTTTCCGGGTCTCTTCCTCTCTTTCACTGCCTCCTTTATTAATTCAAGAAACATTAACCCTCTGGAACTGGTTCATTTACGTATTAAGGTTAGGTATATGTGTCAGAGATGATTGCTCGAGTCAGGAAAAGGAAACCACATTATATTCTGATGACCTCTGGATACCCAGTTGTTCATGAGCGGGTGAGAGCAGGCCTGACCAATTCAGCCAACAAACTCTTGTAGAGGAATGCTTTTGAAAATGCTTTCAGAAAATGAGTAAAAAGACTTAAATTAAATACAATTATCTGCCAATGGAGTGAGAAAAGTTTACTTAGTTAGACAACTTGAAACAAGATGTATTTTCTTGAGACAAGCAAATTAATCTTTTACTCTTAATTCTAAGATAGTTCATTTATCTTGTCTGAAGAAAACAAGATTTATTGTGTAATTTCAAGATCTTTTGACTTGTCAAGAATTAATTTTTTTTGCAGTGTATTAGCTTCATTAGCCCCACCCATTAAAATAGCTGCTCTGGTGCTGGAGTTATGGTGGGTTTTTGTGTTCATTTAAGCAATAAAACACTTACAACAAGTGAGAATTTCCATAAGTTGGTCCTCACCCAATTGTTCACCCAAATGTCAAAAATTGAGTGTACCAAAAAGTTCCTGGAGTACTACCTGGAGTAATACACCTTGCAAATTTTGGAACTTTCGCTGTGTGATTCATTTTTCTTGATTTTAGTCTGCTTGGTCTTTTAATGCTATGAGCAAAGTTAAGGTAGTAATGTAGGAAGTATCGTCCATCTTTAAACAAGGCTTGTTCACAGGGTCAACCGTCTGAGCACCAGTGTTGGGTGTAACACGTTACAAAGTAACTAGCAGCAGCTAGTGGCTTTTTTACGTAAAGTCAATGTTCAAGTCCCTTTGCTGTTGTGAAACAAGCAGATGAGAACATTTCAGTCATTTGTGAGATACTTCCTGTGGAGAAAACACGGTCAATAGCGTGACCATTGAAGCACTGACACAGCAGCACAGATGAACTTGATTTAACGACAGCAGAAATGTCTTTAGTCTGAAGTCTGAAGTTCTGAAGCCTAATGAACGATTGCAGGCGACTTTGTGGAAGAGACAATCCGTCCTGCACAATCTCCGTCTTTTAGGCGCATTTACGTATTGTTGCAGAATGTATTTTGTTTTTCAGGAATTTTGGTTTTTACCCAATAAAGGTAACATTTCCTACAGATAACTTCATTTTTTTATAGAATGTTTAAAAGAATGTAATAAAGATGATTCAGAAAGCTAAAGTATTTCTTGTTTTACTGGTATGTTTTTAAATGATGTCAGGCTCATGGACTGGTCTACGGACTACAAAGGCCAGGATTCTTGTGTTTGTAGTCATTGTCTCAATTTGTTCACCTGTTCCATCTCGTTTATTTTTTGTCTGTCTGTTCCTGAGTTTGTCCTAGTTCATGTGAGTTTGGAAATTAAATAGGTGTTTTTGTGCACTATGATCTTCGGCTCTCTTTTTTAAGACGCAAGTAGTTAAGTTACTTTTCCGATACAGTAATTAGAAAAGTAATTTACTTACAAAAATGAAAAATAAAAAGTAATTAGTTACTTAAAGGTAACTTACCCAACACTGCTGAGCACTAATGCCCAGACTGTCCTCTCCACTTCTTGTGGTCCAGTGGTACTCCTGGGTTGGACCTGCCACACAAGTGTTGCATGTTTGAATTCCAGTTTTCCAGTTCTATAGTTGTCCCTTGGCCCCGATTAGAGACTGCGCTGCAAAAAAATAACTGCACTGCAAAAAAAAGACTAGCTAAAAAATCTAGTTTTTTGTACTTCCAAGATAAATTACTAAGTTAGGATTAAGAGTGAGAGATTACCTTGCTTATTTCAAGAAAATTGGACGTTAATTTTCTTGCTTAGAAAAAAAATGCTAATTTTGATATTTTACTATAAATCAAGACAATTTTTTAAAGAAACAAGAAACGTGAAGAGAAAACTACTTATTTTAAGAACACAGTGTTTCTCAAATTAAGAAACTTGCTACTTTTTATATTAAAGCCAATGAGAACAAGAACTAAAATGCAGAAACAAACTGTGTAACGAGATTTTTTGTCTTGTTTCAAGCTGTCTTACCAAGTCAAATTTTCTCACTCCATTGGCAGATAATTTTACTTGATTTGATTTGATTTGATTTAATTTTACTCAGTTTGTTTTTTATTTTCTTTTTTTTTTCACATGGATTTTTTGCACTGCTCCAGGTGTGTGTGTGTGTGTGTGTGTGTGTGTGTGTGTGTGTGTGTGTGCGTGTGTGTGTGTGTGTGTGTGTGTAGGTGCGTGTGCGTGTGTGTTTACTTCCTGTGTCTCTCACTTTTTTTTATTATTATTCTATTCACTCCTCTTCCAGCTCTTCTAGAAAGACCAAGCCATCCTCTGGCCAGACTGGAAAATTTCTTCAGCATGTCCTATCCAGACTTGCCCCATGGGTTCCTGATGTTCTAGCCACCTCAGCTAATTTCTTCAATTGAAGGTAAATTTGACAACTAAAAATTTTGGACAACTTCTACTCAACTTCTCAAGGAAAACCTTTCAAAATTGGTTGGCTTCATTTTCACTCTGTTTTTTTCAGTTTGTTTGATAGAAGCATCTGTGACATCTAAGACCAAAAAAACAGTCAAATGCACTTTTTTCGCTCTATGTTGAAGGCAAACGTGGCAAGACCATCTATATTATTTTAGACACTTACACAAATCTAATAAATGCCAAAGCCAAACAGGACGTGTTCTAAGTATATCTGAGCATCTCGCGTGGAGCCAGCAGGTTCCCGGTGCCCAGACGCTTCCCCTGAGACTCATTTGCTTTCCTCTAAATCAATCACTCAGCCCATCAAATCACATTGTTTGTTACTGGGATGCTCACACGTGGATGGCGTTTTCATTTCGCTCTGTTTATGAGGAATAATAAAACGTCAAATGAACTGCCACGGGGAGTGGAAGCTGGAAGGAAACTGACGGTGAGGTTTATTCACTAAACATCACATTCGCCACTGAGCAATATTGCAGGAACAGATCCCCCGGCCATATGTCAAGACAGCGATTGAATGGGCTGCATTGCATTAACGTTTCGAATTCACACCATAGTAAAAGAATAAAAAATGTCGGTCGAAATGGACAGAATTTAACACTGCAAAAAACATTTCATGTATTCAGGATACGGTGTAGGAAATACCACAGGGTTTTTTTTTTCTACACAATGTATGCCAAGCTGTTTTAAAACGATAATTCTGGGATTGTTTTGGGGATTTTAAAGAAAAATTAAATGGGCAAATTTTAACAGAAGTGAAGTGTCTTGTATACAGTATTGTGTTTATAAATTACTACAGGGGTTTTAAGCATATTGTGCTGCTTTTAAAGGATGGGTGTAAAGAATAGTCTATTATTCATGTATGGTCAAAAAGTAGCTTTATTATTCAAATATGAAGAAAGTCAGACAAACAGACTAAACCTTTATTTGTCCTACAATTGAGAAATTTAAACTCGTACAACCACAAAAGAAAATAAGCGAATACACAGACGGCATAAAAACAATAGACAAAAACAACATTGGTTTAACACAAAACTTGTTTTTGCAATGGCCTTTTGAAATATGTCGTAGAGTTTCACATTTTAACACATTGGTTACTGTTATTCTTTTTTTATTAGTCGCTTTTTCCTTACTTTGTTTTTACTATCAATGAGCAAGAAAAAATAAATTACAGTAAGTTGTTTTTTATAGGAGTCTTTCCATGCAGTTTCTAGTAAAATGTAACATGTTTTCTAGTAACATATTTTGGCACATTTTGCAAATCAGTAAAAACCAAGATGGAGTGCTACTTTCAATTTAAGTAATTAATGAAAAACACCACGATTTAAAAACAAAATTAACACTGTATATAATTAAATTCAATAAAAAAGTTGCTAACCACATATGATGTCCACATCGTACTCTAATCTGAAATTCAAATTTCTAACATTCCAAAATGAATCGCATTGTTTACTTTTTTCCAGTCCATACTTACAACCCCTTTTCTTTCTTTTTTTTCGTTTTTTTTTTTACATTTTTAAGTTTAAGTTTTTTTTATATAGCACTTTTCTTAGTGCAACGCAAAGTTGCTATGCGGAATAAAAAAAAAAAAAAAAGAGTCTTTATAAAAAAAAATGTCCATTGTTCATCTGTATTTCAAATTAGGAAAAAAAGAGTCAGTTTAAAAAAAAAAAAAGCTTTGCGCTTGTCTCTCCCCATTTGAATATTCAGCTGTGGACAAGCATCTTCCTCACCATCCCATTGACAAGCGATAGATTTACCTCAGATAGTAAAAGTGTTCCTGGGACAACCTAACCATTCATCAAGGTCCACAAGCTTTTTACCTGCGTCTTCCCCATTAAACCAGTCAGTCCACAAACCAACCTTAATCAAATGTTCCTTTGTAGCTAGGCAGCATCATCGAATGCCTTCAGAGCACCTTCAAGCCTGGAGATGCTCGAATCCACGACCCAATCATACATCGGTGGAGAAGCCAGAGCGTGGCGTTTATAGTGTAAATGAGTTCACGCCGGCATCCCGTAAACAGCCGGATTCCTCTTTACGATTATCTCTATTATCATTTCCCTTTATTCTCTTCCCATCCCCTCAGGCTTTGGCAGCTTAACAGGAAAGCAGCAATTAAACTCACTCAGGGGTGAGAGGCCGAGAAGGCCACCGGGTGCACAAAAGGACCAGAGACGAGATAGAGACAGAGTAAAGGGATGTGTTGTGTAGTAGCTCTATTACGCAGAGCTTTATGAGTCTGGCCATCACTGGGACCCATCTCATCAGCAGGGTCACACTCCTTGGAGAATAAAAAGCTCATTTTCTCCTAATGAAGAGCTGAAGGAACATTTGCTCCACCCTCTGAAGACCAAGCTCATGGTGAGGAGTGTGATGCAAGTTTGCACACCACCGTTCAAAAGTTTGCGGTCACCTTTTTTTTTTTTTGAAAGAAAAGCACTGTTTTTGTCAATGAAAAAAACTTTAAACCAATCAGAAATGCCTTCTATACATGTGGTAAATAACTATTCTAGCTGTAAATGTCTGTTTTTTATTTTTCGCCCAATAGCTACATAAGTGTATAGAGGCCAATTTCCAGTAACTCCAGTGTTTTAATGGTACAATGTGTTTGTTAATTGTTTCAGAAGGATAATGGATGATTGGAAAACCCTAGTTTGATCACGTTGGCACGGCTGGAAACTGTTGAGCTGGTTAAAGAAGCTATAAACCTGACCTTCCTTTCAGCAGGTTGAGAATCTGGAGCATCACATTTGTGGAGTCAATCCAACGCTCAAAATGGCCAGAAACGGAGAACTTTCGCGTGAAACTTGACAGTCTATCCTTGTTCTGAGAAATGAGGGCTATTCCATGCGAGAAACATGTAAAATTGTCTAGGCGACCCCAAACCTTTGAACATTAGTGTACTTCAAGAATGCCAGGTTAAGCTGGACGCTTCTATTCCGTGGAAAAAAAAAAAACAAGAGTGATACAAACCAAGGACAGTTTTTGCCTTGGGAACCCACAGTGCTTAAAGAATAGCCCAAAGTGAATTGAAGGAGAGCAAAGAAGCGAAAGAGAAAGAATCAGCCAGAGGATTTTGAGGGGATAAAGTCAGACAGGTGACATCAGGGTGCAATTGGAAAGCGAGCTGCTCTACGGGCGGCTGGAGGATTCAAAGCGGTCTGTGGGAAGCTGTGTCTGGCAGGGTTTCAACGGGTTTGGAATATTTTCAGAAGTGATTATATTGTCTGTAATCATCTGTAACCATTTTGCTGGTTGACTTTCATCCATTGTCAGGCTGTGCGGCGAAATGTCACAGATAGTGGATTGCGAGTTCCCCAAGATGATCAGATTGAATCATTTGATAATATGCCAAGCAGTAAACCAGAACAAACGTGATGTTCGTAGAAAAACTAGACTTTTTCCAGGCTTTTCATCGAGAGGCTCCAACCAGTGGAATGCGTTTATCCGCAAGGCTCATTTCATGATGTCATAGCTGTCCATTTTCTGTTTCTAAAGCTGTTCCTACTAAAGTAAATGGTTCAATTCCTCACATTTTGATCATCCAAACAATCAACCTACAACATACATAAAAGCCAAGATGACGTTTCTGTTGTAACAAGTAGACAATAGAAGAGACCTTAGGTACATATCCTACGTTACTACAAAAAGCATACATATTTTCCGATAAAAGTCTGCGATTTAGACTCGATTGTCATGAATCGCAGGTTTTGAATGTTCTTGCATTTGGCTTGAGGGAAACGATTCAAACTATTGAATCCCAGTAACAAGTGCTGGTTGTTCGTCTCCTTCAATTCTTTCAGATGTCGTTTTTTATTATTATTATTATTGATGAACAGATGTATTGTCTAAATTCAAGATGATTTAGTTGGGTTAAGATCTGTTGGATCGTTGTAAATCTTATCCATTTATTACTTTTTGTATCACTGGTGATACAGTTTGTTTATCGTCAAAGAGTAAAAAGAGTAAAAATACAAATAAATCGACAAAAATATCAAAAAAGAGTAAAAATACAAAATTGAAAAAAACTTCAAAAAACTTGATGAATTCAAAGACTCACTTGTAATACGTAATTGGATCACCAGGTGGCAGCAATTAACTGCTCCATTGCTTTTCCACTGCAGTGACCACTAGGGGAACTTTGTACTCACATTTCCAAGTGAAGGGTTGTTTGATGAGTTGCTTGATTGTGGCGTGGTAAATTTTTGTGATTGAAATTTTAACCCGTTCCTGAAAAGCATTTTGTATCCCAGGAGATACGCTGAAAATAATACATTTTTATTAGAACTATCATGTTGAATCGAAAAAAAAATGTTTTAAGCTTTCCTTCTGGTACCCCCACATTAAAGGGTACACACCTTTTTTAAAAGGTAAACATTTTCCTAGGTATCAAACTATGACTTTTTTTGTTGCAAACATGGTTCAGATTGAGCTACAGAAAAATTAAACAAAGACCTCCATCATGATTCCTAAAAGACTGGCATTTTCTCCTAAAAACTGAAGCTGACAGCAAGTGCATCAGACTGGTTGAGGGCCACATGAATGGTTGAATGAGAAGCTGGATATTCTCCTATCTGAGTCCAGCATGCCATCCGTCTGCTCCCCGAGCGCTGGATGGTTGGATTGGACGGTTCTACAGAATCCCACCCAAAAGAAAAACCCTGACATTTAAGCAGGCCCATAATCCTCCAAGGCAAATGCATGGCCGAAATACTTTGTTTGGAAAGGAAGACGCCATTTCTCACCATGCCGCCTTCTCACTTATAGGCACAGAGAGCAATAAACTCTTATCCAGAATTCACCTGATTCCTCGGTCCAGCCAAAATCAGGCTCTTTCTTCGCATGCATCTTCTAAAGAGCATCCTTTCTGTCAAGCGGTTAGAACTATTTGAGCTATCGTTTGGTTTCATCAGCACACGATTATTCATCAGGATACTTGGAAAGAGTGTCCTGCAGATCCACAACGCCCCCTGCTGGTCAAACAACAGGTTTGTAATAAATCTGACAGCATTATTTAAAAAAATGTAACAACTAAACACCTATAAATTGCACGCTTTTGTATTCACATGAGAATTATGCTCAATATTTACACTATTTGTAACACCTCACACCCGTAATGGAAAAATGGAAGTCAAACATTCAGAGTAGATATTTCCACATGTATCTCAACATAAATTAAAAACCCTTGCTTTATGAGTTTGGGATCAATTAAAGTGTATCCACAAGCATATTTCCTTTACATTTACATTTTTTAACCGGTGTGAAGTCCAGTGTCTGTCAACACTCTCTGTTTCTTACAGTCTTTCTAACTCTCACCATCAATAATAAATCACACATGCTGTGGCGTCATCGCTTGTGCTTTCTCCACAGCTTTGTAGTGATATTTTCTTGCTTTTTGGGCAAAACTCACATCCAAGCAACACTATTTGTTTGCTTGAGATGGAAAAAGAGGAAAACTGATGTTTTACACCTCACTCTCTTTCACTCTCTATTTCTCTCACACACTCTTCTTTCTCTGTCTATTTCTCTCACACACTCTCTTTCTCTGTCTATTTCTCTCACACACTCCATATTTCTCTCTCACACTCTCTCTGTCTTTCTCTTTCACTCTCTCTATTTTTCTCTTTTTCTCTCTCTATTTCTCTCACACACTCCATGTTTCTCTCTCAAACTCTCTCTTTCTCTCTCTC
>CM051502.1:4101673-4121915 GCA_028031935.1 Paedocypris micromegethes
CTCTCTCTCTCTCTCTCTCTCTCTCTGTTTCTCTTTCACCCTCTCTATTTCTCTCTCCCTCACACTCTTTCTCTCTCTTTCACTATTTCTCTCTTATACTCTCTTTCACTATTTCTCTCTCACACTCTCTCATTCTCACTCTCTCTATTTCCCTCTCTCTCTCTTGCTCTCTCTCTATTTCTCTTTCTTTCCCTTCATCTTCAACCTCTTACCGACTGAAAAGAATTAGATAAATAGATAGTTCTAAAGTTAAATTGATTGTATGAATTTTGTGTGTCTTGCAACTGAAATGCTAAAAGCAGGTTTACTGGGGAAAAAATGGTTTTTTGCAAGCGACTAGACGTTCAGCTTGTCTCCTGCTCCTGACGTCACGCTGGAGTCGCACACGCTTCAAACTCACCCAGCTGAGAAACTGTCATCCAGATAAAGGGGAATTGATCCAGACAGGGCAAACATTGAAGGATTGGAGTATTTTGGAAAGCCATTGAAAGCAAAAACCCATCTACAACCATTTTAAAACAGTTAAATTGTATATTCATGAAATTATTTAAAAATTGCTTCTTACTGTATTGGTATTTATACTCAAATCAAAATCTAAATGTTTTAATCACGCTCATATACATGTACATTCATTGTATGATATACGTATAGTGAAATGCTTTTTAACAATCGCTCAGCTTCTTTTCACAAATTACAATGAAAAACAGTACGATAGCATTTGAATACAATGTGAATGTAAAAAAGATGTAGAATGCAATAAAAGAACAATAGAAATCCAATAAAATTCAACCAAAAAAAACGAGATATGAGAAAATAAACGAGAATGAGATGGACATACTTGTAGAAATAGAAGTGCTTTGCAATAAGATGTGTAATAAAAGAGAAAAGCTGTAAGTGGGGGGGGGATGTAGGAACATAAAGTGACCAGATATCATCATCATCATCATCATCCTCACCATCATCTCTGCCATTACATTTTTGTGTAACCTTGCAACAACGCAAGCATTTGTTGAAAAAATATGGCCAATTTATGAGCATGTCTTCTTGATTTATTGAGGTTTCTGGGACATTGTAATTAAACTCTTAGTCCATCACAAGAGCAACATTTCAGACTGTACTGAAACCATCAGCGATCAGTGATGTCCACCCTGGTCCAGCTCCCATTAAACTCATCACACTTTGAGGAAGTTTCGAAACATCAAGTCTCTAGTGGAGATTCCTGTCCGTCATTCTTTTTAAAAACGTTGAGTCCTAACGAAGCAGCATCACACCACAGAGCTTTTCATTTTGGCTTAGTTAAAAAGTCCAGCCGTTCTTTTGGGACATTCTGAACCATAGAACTTCTCGCCTCAAATTGGTCAGCTTAGATACAACGTCCTGTCTAACCCAGTTCACATCCATCTCACAACTCAGACAAACTAAATGTCAGGCATGTGATTACACGGAAAGGCCTGTTTGACAGAGAAGCGAGTAGAAATGATGGCTTATAAACATACAACCGCGCTTGTGAATAATTCATTTCATGTGTTGCTCGTGTATTAAGAATAACAAGCCCAAACGTGTCACAGTCGGAGCATTTGAAAGACTTCCCGGTGACGTGTTGAGAGACTCATCTGTGTGTGAGGATGGAGGAAAAGAGAGACTGAGAGATCAGATGCGGGTCTCTGTATGTGACCTACAGCACAACGGGTCTCTGATTCTACGCTCGACTGACTCAGACAGTCGCCACCTGTGCTCACACACACACACACACACACCTCACACACCCTTACATATCTGTTCTTCTGTCACAGTGGGGAACAAGGGTGTTTGCATTTCCTGTTAGCAAGCGCTTGAGATTCACTACAGAGATGTGTATATGTGGCACAAACACTTTTCTTGGAAAGAGCTTTGGGAAACAAGAGGTATCCAAAGGGGTTTAATAACTCAAATATACCAAACAACCCCCCTGTCTAGACACAAAGCAAAAGGAATCTATGGAGGTGTAGAGCTTCCATAAGTAGTAAAAGGAAGCTGAATCCGATCGCTAGGGGATTTCAAGAAACCCATTGTACCTGAGGTGACTTCAACCTGGGACAACATCACTTATTCACAAGGATAGAAGGAAGAAGTTGTAGGATTGCAGCACCATACGAGTAAGAGAGGAGGACAGAGGACAGACATTTGAACCCCGAGTCAGGTAAAGAGTAGCGGTTAAGCATGTGGCACAATGGTGGAACAGTGGGTGCACTGAAACAAGTACAAAAGGCATGTCGTTACTCTAAAGAAGTTTTTATACTTGATCTAACTCCAAAATGATAATTTCTCTCTCTCTCTCTCTCTCTCTCTCTCTCTCTCTCTCTCTCTCTCTCTCTCTCTCTCTCTCAAAAATGACCTAGCCGTCATTTATAATGTGAATTGCTTGCTTTGATTTAAATTACAACTAAGTCTTGTTAGTGTAAAGTAAAACGTTTCTTGAAGTAAAAAGGTGGAGAATGGGGGGGGGGGGTGGAGCCGGAGATGGTGACGAGAAGAGAAGACCTAATGGACAATGAGAATTGGCCAATGAGCCAATGAGAAACTTGCAAGTACTGCACTCGATCTTTTAACTATTTTAAACTGTAAAAAAAATTATAAACACGTTTACATGATCTTGTTTTGTTGTAAGAAGGAGAAATTTAAGTGATTTGTCTTAAAATGAGACATTGGATGTTTAAATAAGGAAATTATGTTAGTAACAATGTATCTCGTTGTGTGAGCAGAGACTCGGCTGCATTTCTGCCTGTCCACCATTTCTAGGAAGGGTGGTGCTGTTTCTCCATGTTAGTGAAAATAACTATTTGAGCAGATTCCTTATGTAGCAATTTATGTAAATACGTTGTGGTTCCAAGACATTACACCTCACTGTTCGACACATTGATTTTTATTTAGATTTAATAACATAATGTAAGATGCTCTTATATTCATTTGATCAAAGTAAATATTTGTGTCAACTTGTTACACCTAATCACTTTACTTTGGATCAACTAAACAACTTTGAATCAAATTTAGTTTTTAAGTTTTATTAAATCTCAAATTATACTTTTTCTTAATGTTTTCTTTTCAGAAGCGCTGAACAATAGACCACCACCCATATTCATACATTTGGATCCTTCGTTGGTTCGGGCTTGTGTACTAACGGGTTGTGCGTACTTAAAAAGAAACTAAGTGTGTATTTATGTAACACCATGTCTCGTGACAACTGAGATACAAAAAAGCTTATTCACATAAGCTGCCTTATACTTACATGTTGACCTTATTTAAACATCTAGTGTCTCCTTTCAAGATAAATCGCTTCAATTGCTCCTTATTACAAGAAAACAAGATCTTGTAAACGTGTTTATGATTTATTTTAAAGTTTTAAATAGTTAAAAAAATTGTGTGCAGCACATGCAAGATTCTCATTTGCCAATCCAAGAAACAAGGTCTTGTTCCCGTGTTCCAGACAACAATCTGAATCGAAGCAAAACCAACACCTCTGTACAAATACCTGCAGCATACAAAAATGGATTTTGTACCTAATATCCATTTTGTTGTGTGTATCAGCTGTTGGCTTAGTGCAGTTTCCCTGAACCCACGACTCTGGCTGAAGGTACATAGACATAACACAGCGGACAAACACTAGGAATCCAAACGCAGTATCATATTCAGAGGAAGCGGCAGAAGAAATGAGAAATGGGAGGATAGATTACTTGGACAGAGAGATGGAGAACTTTTATCTCTACCTTAAGGGGACTGACATGGTAGGAGCCCCGATGAGACAGCTCCACCACTGTAGTCCATTTGTCTCCCTGTTGCAGTCTGTCTCTTAGGAACAAAATCAATATATCTAACCTTCTGCGCAGCTAGAAGCTTAATGCACACACACACTCTTCACCTCACCTTGCCGCTGCTGAGTAAGATTTAGTAAATCACATATCACCTGCTGTTGTTCATCCAGAGACATGAGGCTCCATGGCAGGTATACAGCTCCCAAACACACGCACTCGAAACGACACAAAATAAATGAGCGCCAGTCGGGAGGTCAGATGCATCGAAAGCGCAGATGCCCAGTGCCATCTGTAGCTCGCAAGCAGGAAGACAGCTCTTGGCACCACACACAACCGGGATTTCAGCAGAAGTTGAACATCTGTGGATCAGCTTAAATGATAATTGATTCTTTTATCTATTCAACAGTGACGAAGCCGCAGTTAAATCCGAGAACATTCCGAGCAGATACAATTCACCGTGCATCTGGAGAGAAATCGTTCCCTTAGAAGTGGGGACCGCTATTAGCAACTTGACTTCTAATCTTCACCGTGTCACTCTGCTCTCTTCATCGATACAAAAGCGTCGAAATCCACACTGTAGACTAGGGTGATGTGCATTAATCACAGGCCCACATCTATGAGATCTCCACAGCAACTCCGATAACTCACCAAGCACCACCATCACTCATAATGATTTATTGAGGAGACTATACGAGAGAGCTCTTCAACCGTCAGGCTGTATCTGGCAGACTGTGAGAACACACCAAGGCCAGAGAGTTCAGCTTTGGAGGTCAATCACGGCTATGACTATATCGGCCACAACAGTTAAGCCAAGTGATCCCAAGTGAACACTGCGACATGTGTGACAAAGAAGTGGGATGTGAAAATGGGAGCTTGTCCAGAAAACCAACAAAGCTCTGGAAAATGTTGAACATTTTTCAAAAGTCTGAACTATGTGTACAAAGAAATGGGTTGCATGGTGGCACAATGAGTAGTGGGACTTGTTTGAGACTCGATGGGCAAATTTGAGGACACGTTGGTGGTGTGGAGATCGCAAGTTCTCTTTTCTAACGTTGGTATTCTCCAAGGCCCCAGTTTACTCCCGCCGTTAAAAAAAATACTTTTAGGTGAATTGGGATATTGAATTAGAGATATTATTGGGATATGAATTGAATTGGAGAATGGACCATAGGCATGAGTGAGTGAGTGAGTGAGTGTGTGTGTGTGTGTGTGTGTGTGTGTGTGTGTGTGTGAATGTGTATGTTTGTTTGTCCCGCTCTGCAAATGGTTGATCACAAATCCACCCGCTCTACCGACCCAACAGTTGAATAAGCTGTAGGAAATGAATGGATGGTTGGATGGATGGAATGTTGGATGGATGGATGGTAGGATGGATTGTTGGATGGTCTACCAAACAATTGTTTTCTGAACATGTGTATGCCATCCTTTACTTTTTACCCATACATCCTATACTTAACATATTTATTCTGTATTTTATTTGTGTGTTATTCTTTATAGTTAAAATGTATAGTTTTATATAGCTTTATAGATTAAATATAGACTGTTTTTGTAACTTTGTTTATGTATACATTTTTGTCACACACACAGACACACACATATATATATTTTTTTTTTTTCTCGCGGGCCTCACTAACATTAAACTTTAATAATAAGGTGGGGGGCACAAACTACCGCAAGTCTGAGACCTCTGCTTTATATGAACTGCGTTTCATCATGGGATGCTGGAGCCAAACCCAGCAGCTCTGACTCTGAAGATGCGATACACCTCCTGTATTAGTGGCCAGCCAATCCCAGAGTGGGACACAGATTCTCACACACACATATATGTATTTTTTTTACCCAGTCTCCAGTTCTTCTGAACACGTTTTGAGAACCGTAAGAACATGTAAGCATCACACCAAAGATCTCGCAGAGTGGCAACAGCGTCACAAGTGTAAGTCCTTAAAAAGGTGTGACGCGAGTGTACTCAGTCTAAACAATATCCCATGCTCGAGTGTTTTTCCCTGTTTTATTCTTCATAATGTGTGGAACTTGCCTCCGCTGTCACCAAGCTACGAGATTTGTCAATATTGGTTTAGCGATACCTCCCTGTAGCCATCCGTTTTCATTCGATTCGGGGGGGAAAAAACCACCTCCAGAGACATTAGCTACGGCTGAATGAAGTCATTCATCACTCCCAGCTCTTCAGATGCAGAGACAATGTGCAACGCAACATTAATGCATTGTTCACTAAACATGATGCTCTCATTCCTCAAAGAACTCGGAGATAAACCTCCACCCTGTAGAAAAAAAAAAGTCACTATTAAGGAAACCGTTCCACTGAACTAAGATGGGTACAAATAGAGAGAGCAGAAAAGGCGGCAGTTACGCTAAAGTGCAGAGACCCATTTGAAGAAGTGTGTGGGTCGGAGATGACAGCGGGGCTTTTTCATTTGACTTTTAAGAGCTGGAAGATGTAAGACGCGAGGCTGACAGGTCGTGTAAGTTACGGCGGGGTGAGAAGCATCACCCAATGTGACTGTGCCAACACACAGACCATCCCGACGCGGCAAATTAATCCCTAGCCTGTGGTGCGCTTCTCCAGCGGTGGAGAATTGATGAGCAAAACCACGACACCGTCACTAGAACATCTGGCTCCAGACACAGAGTTTTGGAACCCAAAGCCTTCTCACCTTTGCGTCAAGGTGTCATTGAAAGTGACGGGGTGTTAGTATATCCAGCACGTTTGGCTCGCAGCACTCCACTAAAGAGCCGTCAGTGCGGAACATTCTGAATAAAGAAAGTCATTTGGCTGCGTTTTGCTGCCGGACGGGAGAATAAGTGATTGCCCTGGGCTCCTCTCTGCTCGCTCTCAAAAACAAAGTCATAATTGAGGTCTTTGTAGGGGAGAACATTAGACTGAGAAACATTTATGCATGTGTTCGCCTAGCGAATCGTAATGCCGCCAGTGTTGTCGTTGTAATATTAAAAGACGCAAACATTTGCCTGGGTATAACTTGCCTTATTACCAAACGCAATAATGAGATGTTTGTGTTGCGAGAAGCTCTTCTAGCACGGTTTCATCTTTTGCTACCACATCAGCGGCTAAGCAGGGGAGAGCTAACTGCTAGCTGGCATGCGGCTTGAATCTAACTGGTAAAAGCCGACTAAAGGCAATCTGACTGGTGGGAGTAATTTAATGAGCCAGAAACATTTACATGCATAAATAAATGTGCTTTTTCTCATTTGCGTGTGCCTGGAGAAATGCTGGAACTATGCTCATGAAGTGAACGCAAAGAAATCGTTATTTCTGCTCTAAATAATATGCCGGAATAAAAACCGTTATATAGCGAGTTATAGATTCACGTTTCATATTGTACATCATCTCAATGTGTGTGTGTGTGTGTGTGTGATTTGAATGACACTCAATAAAGAATGACGACAAATGACTAGATTGTTATTTTGACACAGTATTGCATTGCACTTTTTCTACGTTATTTGATTTTATTTTTATCTTGAACATTTTGTATTTTTATTCATATGTATCTTTATCTTTATATCTACTTTTTTATCGTATTTCTATGCTTTATCTTCATTTCATTGTACATCCCTTTTGCACATTTGATTCTACAGTATCCCTATGTTTAAATTATGGAACAATCAAAAACACATTTCACTACATGTTGTACCACGTATAATATGTATGTGACGAATACAATTTGAATTTGATTTTGAATTTATCAGACAGCAATTTTTAAAGCAATCCCATCCGATTTTATTAAAAAGAACCTTAAAATCAACAATGTTGCGCAAAGTGCTGTACATGTTTGGAAACTTCAATATCTAATTATAAGTTCAAATTATAACTTCCTATAGCCTAAAGAATCAAACCTACAACCTCTGGTGTTGATATTATGTTGGAAAAAAAAAACATCTTAAAAATTGACAATAAACTAAAAAATATTTTAGGCTGCTTTGCCCTAAATCATAAGCAGATATTAGGGAAAAAAATGAAAAAAAAAAAAGGTCAGAATGTGGCCTGACCCTCTGTGTTTCTCCCTAAAATAAACAAAACTTTCCAAATAATATTTAGTGAATAAAACTTTGAAACTAACAATGTCTTGAAATTGTTATGTCTTGAATTGCGTTCATCTAATGCAAATAACACAAACTGAGAGAGAGAGAAAAATACTGAACAAAGATAAAGCTTTGAAGAAAATGGTGAGAAAGTGAGACAGACTGAAATAGATAAATCGAGAGAGAAAGAGTGTGTGTGTGAGAGAGACCAAGAGACAACGTGAGACAAACAAGTTAGACAGATAAAGACATGCATCTAGTAGATAGAGAGTGATAGAGAAAGAAAGAGTGGGAGAGAGAGAGAGAGAGAGAGAGAGAGAGAGAGAGAGAGAGAGAGAGAGAGATCCTTTGCCATGAAATGTAATCTGCAGTATTGGTTTGTGAGTAATGGTGGTAGATTCAGTATTTCATTAAGTTGGCCGGAGTGATGCATCACCCCTCTCTTCTCAGTAACGTTGCATTAACTTATTAGCTTTACTCCCTCTCGTTCTCTCTCAACCGTCGTCCGTCATTGAAACATAATCACCCTGTAAAAGCAGAGATAATAAAAGCAAAATAAATGACCTTGAGAGAGAGAGAGAGAGAGAGAGAGAGAGAGAGAGAGAGAGAGAGAGAGAGAGAGAGAGAGAGAGAGAGAGAGCGATGGGAAAACGGAGAGAGGGAAATAGAGGAGAGAGATGTGAAAAGGAAGTGTGGGGAAGACAAAGAAAGAGAGCTGGAAAAGGGGAGAGAGAGGGAGGTAGAAAGAAAGAGAGCTGGAAAAGGGGAGAGAGAGGGAGGTAGAAAGAAAGAGAGTCAGAGAGAGAGAAAGGCTAGAGGAAGGGAGAGAGAGAGTGAAAGAGAGAGAATGAGAGGGAGAGAAAGGAGAGAGAGAGAGAGAGAGAGAGAAAGGTGAGAGGTAGAGAGAGAGAGAGAGAGAGAGAGAGAGAGAGAGAGAGAATGGGCTAGTGCAAGAGAATAGTGAGGTGTATTTATTTATTCCTATCTTTATACCTTTATTTAATTTCTTGATATCCTCTCGGTCCTGCCACACAGACTGTGGGCGGGTCCTGTGTGTGTTTACGAAGGCGGAGTCTGAACACGTGAGTCTATTTGCATGAGTATTAATGGCTTTCTGCACGAGTGGAGACAGTTCATTACTGAAGCTGTCCTCTTTCCAATGATAAAGCCTTTTTAATTATGCTTCATAAAACAATTTTAAAGATTATTGGGGTGTGCCTAATTTCTCCCGACAGTGCCACACCTCTCGAACTCCACAACCGCGGCACAGATGAGAACGACTGACAGCAATCCCTGGTTTGAGGCAGACGGTGCTCTAAGTGCATTTAATTTACTTTACTTTTCTTTACATTAATTTGGCAGATGATTTTATCCAAAGCGACTGGTATTTGTTTTCCACTATCCATCTCTCTCGAGAAGTCTCAAGTTGGAGGCCCAATCGAATCTGTGCTCTCTCCATGATTACTTGAGGATTTATTTGGATTTTTTTTTTGAGTTGAGTATCAAAATATAGGCAACTTTTACTTTCTACTTGACTACATAAAATGATTCAGTATCTGTACTATTTACTCCACTACATTTGAATGGACACTTATCGTTACTCATTACATTGTTATTGTGTACAAGTTGGCATCTTTTTCTACCGCGGTTAATTTTGTTGGCGGATGAGGCAATATCGCCATCTGCAGGATGCTGAAGGTACTGAGTGCTATTTTTCAGATATACCATGTGACCGTGAATTAGTGGCTTGATAAATACCAGTTTTTTTAATTGGCAACATGGCTGTAGCAGTGGTAAAGATTGTTTTTTTTTTTTGTCTATTTTGTTCCGCCATTTTGAAACATTGAAGTGTTACATTTAATTTCTACATCAGGAAATAAATCCTTATAAACAAGACTATCTTGTTTTTCATATTTGTTGGTGTTTTTGAGCCAAAGTTTTCAGGACTTTTTTCTTTTCTTTTTTGCTTTCTATGAGAATTATGGGGTCAACCCGTCTATTTTTCTTGTTATGTGCAATATCGTCACGCTACTATTTATTGTTAGTCACTTTTTACTTTTTAGTATTATACCGAAAATAATTCATTCGTTCGATTTTTTATTTATTGGCGCCTTTTATGACACTCAAGGTCGCCTTACATGACACACAACATTCACACACACACCAATTGCCCGGTGAAATAGCGGCAGCCAATCTGCGCCAGCGTCCACTTCACTCGGGCATACACACCACACGCTCACACACCCACACGGCCAGATTAACCTGAAACGCGTGTTTTTCGCACTGTGGGGGAAACCGGAGCACCCGGAGGAAACCCACGCAAGCACGGGGAGAACATGCAAACTCCACACAGAAAGGCCCCGACCGGCCTCGAACTCACACCACGAGTCACAGTCAGAACCTTCTTGCTGTGAGGCGACAGCGCTACCCACTGCGCCACCGTGCCGCCCATAACAAAAATGTTATGCAGATGTACATTTTTTTTTTGTTTCTTTTATTATTATATTTCTCTTTTGTGTGAGCAACTGTAACCGAAAAAGGAATATCCCCCCGGGAATGATTACAGTTTTTTTTAATTGAATTGAATTTAATTGAGTAAAACTCAAGTCAAGTCAACTTTATTTATAAAAGCACTTTTAAAACTTTTAAAATTAACCAAAGTGCTTTAAAAAACATAATCACATAATCCAAAACATGATCACAATAAAATGAACAAATAAATATGTATATTACTAAAAAGCACAAAAAATGAAAGGACTAAAATGAATGACTAATATTGACAAAATAAAAAATCTAATTTCATGCTGGGTCATATGCCTAAATTCCCAAGTTCATTTAAAATTGGAGACTTTACAACTTTTACTCAAGTCGTCTCGGAATCAGTGACTTGTCACTTGTAATGGAGTAGTTATTACAGTAGGGTATTTTTACTCGTGGTTTCAGGTACTCTTTACACCTCTGCTCATGTCTCCAGTTTCCTCTCACTGTCATGTATAAACGAAAGAATAAAAACGACAAAAAGCATTTATACGCTAATCGCCATGACAACAAACTCAATAAGATTGTTCTCTTCACATGCTAAGCATATTTCCACATGCTCGGCACAGCCACCATGTGCATTTATTTATCCGTACTTTTATTCTTAATTGACTAATTAACTCCAGCCTAGCCGCTGATTAACGAGGATCTACTTTAATCTCGTGTTCCGGTGGGAGTCCATCTCCCAAATTATCAAACAACTGAACATATTATGCCGGCTATTAAAATAACGAATACATTCATACTAAATTTCATTATCTGATTAAGTGCGTTAGTGCGTAATTAGCCTGGAAAAGAACAAAGCCCCCAAACGTGGCGTCGGAGAGGCAAGGATGTGGGAGAGATCTGGGGGGCTTATTTTATTTCTTGCCCCCTCGCTTTCTTTTTGAAGATGTGATTGGTCCAGACTAGAATTTTCTCATATTAGCCCCAGTATAGGCGAGTTCTTTCTGACGCTCCGATGCATTTAATCACGGGGCGATTTTTTTTGGCGGAAGGAAAGTAATCATTTTTGCACAATAAGAGCCGTCTGAAAATGTCCGCTCACATTTGCGCGGTGGCAGTACGCGGCCCGGTGGATGCATTATGTATTGCGGTGATAGATTAGACTCTTAGTATTTGTGCGGCCCTCTTGATGCCGAATGTCATCTTCTTTAATCATCTTTTCAAAGCAACAGCTCCAGTCTGCTCACTTTCAAATAGTTTAGGCCCAAATTGAGAAGAAACACTTTACGGAGAAGCGCGGTGGCCTTAAATGAATTTCTATCGATGAAATAAAATGTGATGGGTGCGAAAAAAAAGTTCCTGGATATAAAAAAAGTCGCACTTTTATTCAGATGAATATCTTGAAAAATCGTGGAGCAGCGTTGACTTGCTGTTTGAAAAAGAAAACGTTTTAATATTAGTGTTTAAAGATACTTTGCAGGTTCATTATATCGATTTAAGCGAGAGTCTTCTTGGTTTTTTTTCCAGGAATCAAACCCAAGGAATGGAGATTCTGTAATAAAGAAGTGTATTAATATAAAATATTAACATTTTTGAGTGATATAAATATATAAAAAGAGGACATTTTAGAGGCTAAAACAAAACGAACAAAGGCTATCCAACATAATAGAGATAAAATGGAAACTGGACACTTTAAACATCTTTACTACCTGTATCACTTCAGTCACCTTTTCTGTATTTTTCTCTCCTTACTGTATTGTTATCTTTTATATTTTATTCATATTTTATCTTATCTCTATTTGTATTGTATTTTTTTGCTTTTATCTTTTTATTGTACTTATATTGTAAGTTTTATTGTACAACCCTCATTATAAAAATTAAATCAAAACAATTATTATTGTAATTTTTTTTTCGATTTATTAATTTATTTGTTGTTTTTTTCTATTTATATTAATTAATTGATTGGTTGAATGTTTGTTTGATTGATTGATCAATTGATTGGTTAAATGGCCGTTATTCGACTTATTATGTACTCAAAGTATTTTACAGTAAATTTATTTTGTTTTTCCCTTATTAATTTATCAGTTGTTTTTCTTTCTTTCTATTAATGTATTGATTGATTGGTAGGTTTATTGATACACAGATAGATACTATGATTTACTGATTATAGTAGTTAATCAACTTTAATCACAGGTTTTTAATTTAATGCACTTGGCAGACACAACCATTGAACATTATATTGTAACTTACCGATTTAGTCATCATCTTCTGGCTTTTCCTGGGATTCGAACCCATGAGCTGAGACCCAGGAAAACCACCAGAGCTCCACTGATTGAGCTACTTACTCGTATCTGGTGTATTGTGTTTGTTTCAGAAGCCGAGGAGGATATGATGAAGACTCATTAGATCCAGACAGAAAAGTCTCGGGACACTTTGGTTTCTCAGGATGAAAATATCTCCGTCCCCCTTTGGATGGAGATCTTGGCACAGACTTATATCAAGAGAGTCATCCTTATTCCTCCAATTCCGGAGATGTTTATAAATCTCCTTAAATGTCCATTCAGCCCGTGTCATTTGTTTGCTCCCAGAATATCTGAAGATCAATTGAAGCGGATGTCACTTTGCTCCCATCGCATGTCACACGCAGATTACGCTTACGTAAACTCCAATCCTGCCGTTTATTTAACTCCAACCCCTGACACTTTCATTCGGAAACGACCTTCATGTCACCGAAAAGCTGCACTTTGCAACAAAAGGATGATGTTAACGGCACGCGTGCGAAGAAAATAACCCGATCACACTGAATCGAGCAGATGGCGGATATATTACTTTGTCAAAAAGCGACAAGCGACTCTCAGGCCACTGCAAATCATCCGTGACAACTTTCGAGAAAATCTACAGTGTTTTATTGGCTGGAACACACAGGAAGTCTTAAACCACTTTGTCTACACTGCTGTTCCCCGAGGAGATGGATTATGTTGTTAAAACAAGTTGTCCAGCATGTGTTGCATGTTCAAAGGACTATGATGAGAACTACATATACGTATGGAAAAAATAAAATAAATCGATATATATTATATTATATACATACATACACACAACCAAAAAAGTTTATCAACCCTACAAAATTGCCATTGTTTTAAAAGTACAATGGTGCCCCGACTTATAAATGTCCTAGATAATGAAAATCCTGAGTAACGAAATGTGTCTCCGCGAAAATATCGTCCAGAGTTACGAAATATTTACGCTATAGGAACAGAACTTTTTCTTATCGTTAGCATGCATGGAGATGAGAGGCCAAACGTGTATAAAACAGTTGTTTAATCTTCTTTCCACGTCAAATAAACAAAAAAAAAAACAATAAAAACACAAGTAAGTTTCATAAATTTTGCTTACAAAATATAAAAAAAGCTCGTTGTCACGGTTCTTCAGCTGGAAGCCGCACAGACCACAGCAGTTGCCAGATCTTTGTGATTTTAATAAGGAAAAATCTAATAAAACACTAAACAAAACATAGCATGTTAGCCAAAACATTACATGAGTCCAGATCAAGATCAGCGGTAGAACATGGATGTAACTTCACCAGCATGGAAGTCCTTCATCAGCGTGGTGATAACAAATAACTTAAATAACAAGGTAAAATTGCCCACAGGTGTGCCATTCAGCTGGACTTGATTATGTCCTTGGCCTCCCTTACTGCCACTAGAGGGAGCCACGACCAGGACTCTTACACTCGTCTTAATTTCTACGCCATCTTGAAATGACCTTGTGCAAGATGTGTACTTCATATATAATTTAATGGGCATACTAAACAACTGCTATATAACATTTATTACAAATTTTTATTACATTTTTATTATTTTTTTATTTCATTTGTTACCAATTTTTAACAATTATATAAAAAAAAACCTTTTGTCTGAATTCATGCTAACAAAATTTTCCGAATGAAACGGCTCTCGACACGGGTTGAAATAGTAATTGATTTCAAAATTTCACAAGCACTTTTAAACAGAGCAAAAAAAAATTAGCACAGCCTTTTTAGACAGCCTTTCGATCAAGGCGTGTGTGTGTGTGCTCATACGATGCTGTTTAGCTGCTTGAACGATGCAGGTTGTGATAAAGATGTCGGTGATAGATGGAAGAGAGACACTTGGTCTTCTCATAACTGGATCAGGCCAATGAATGACAAATACTAATTATTTTATGTTTGTATTAGCAATTATCAGTTAATAAAAATAAATAATGCAAATTTAAAAAAAAAAACCCTGACAATGGTTAGCAGCACACGTTAAATTTCAAGACTTTTCCATTTAATGACGTAAAATTTTCACTAGATGGCAGTGTTACACTTTGATTGAAAGCTTACATATCCCTGCAGCTGTATTTATTATTGCTATTATTTGGATTCATGATGTTGTTACATTTTAAGTTTATTAAGTAAGACATTGGCAACTTGATTGTATCGTTTTGAACTTTACCAGTTCAAGAAACAACGAAAGACCAAGTCAAACTATCGATACTTTGCCATGTGTCTATTACGGCTCAAGATGGCCGCTGGACAGGAAGTCCAGAGAAACGAGAGCGAGAGAAGTGACTGCCCTCCCTCTGCTGGCGTGGCGGGGAACTTCCTCACGTTGGAAACACTTTCACAAAGGGACTTTGAAGATGAAAGGCGCTTTGATTCGCCGCGTCTGTGCACGCTTACGGAGAGAATTTGATATATAAAGTCTTTGGCATTACAGCTTCCCCACAATAGTGAATAACGTGTTCAAAGACTGGATTCTTACCTCAGCCCCAACGGAGAGCGACGCCAGATGTTTCAGATTGAGTGTTCACAACACAACCATGTGTTTTATACCACTCCTTTTATATTTAAAATGGCTTTTTCTGGAGTTAGGCCTCGGGGAGATACTTCACGTTAACCTCATCACTGCCCTTCTGGTTCTTGCGTTCTCTCGGATGCCTCGTGTCACATAAACAACCATCATGTGGAGGTTCCCCCAAAATTTTTTGCATACACGACATGCCATTTTCCCACACCATAAAGAAGTGGTGTAACATACTTGAGTAATTGACTTGTTACTTTCTGTTATTTGGCTATTTTGTACTCGACTGAGTATAAAAAAATGTAAGCAACTTTTGCTCTTTACTTGACTACATTTTTGATTGATTATCAGTAGTCTTTACCCCACTACATTTGAACAGTTACTCGCTACATTGTGATTGTGCGCAACAAGTTGTGATAAATCTTTTTCTACCTCGTTAATTTGTTGGGCAGACGAGGTGATATCGGCATCTGCAGGATTCTGAAGGTACTTTTTTGCATATTTCAGTTTGACTGAGACTGACTTTTAGTTTTGTTCTTTTATCCATTTTGTTCCGTCAGTTCGAAACATTGAGGTGTTAAATTTAATTTCTATATTAGAAAATAAAACCTCATAAATAAATTGTTTCTTGTTTTTCAAAATTCTTGATTTTTTTTTTGTCTAAATTCGGTACGAGTAAAAAACTTTATGACATTTACTCAAGTCTACATTGAATTGGTGACCTGTAATTTGTAATGGAGTAATTTTTACAGTAAGGTATCTGCAGTGTTGAGAACGTTCCTTTCTTAAAGTAAAAAAATAAAAGTAATTAGTTACATACACTAGTTTCTTCTAACAAAAAGTAACTTAGTTTAGTAATTATAGAGTTAGTAATTGAATAAAAACTTTATCACAGTAACTAATTACCAGGGGAAGTAACTATTTAGTTACTTTTTGCGACATTTTTCAATTTTTTATTTGTCAAATAACTGTACTGCTGTTATTAAATATGGTAAATTAATGAAATGGACATTTATAATATTATATTATATATTTATTAAAAAGTACATACAAAAATAATTATTATTATTATTATTATTATTATTATTATCATTATTATTATTATAAAGCACTGAACAACAATCTATTTTAACTATTTTAATATTGTTGTGGGACAATGTGAGAGACCCCTATCAAATTCAGATTAATATTGTAAATATTATCATCAGTATAGTGAATAATAAAACACAATAGATAACCAATAACCTTTAAAAAAATTTAAGGTCAACTGGCCAACAAATAAGTCTAAATATAACTTATGCTTTTTAAGGATTGTAACAAAAGTAAATGAAAAAAGTTCACAAAAGTAAACAGTTTAACAAGACGTGTTCTGCTCTCAATATAATACTTTACAAAGTACCACAATTAAATAACAAAAATTTACACTTTTCTACTCCATTGCCATCTCTTCGGCTCATCGCTGACTCCTGCTGGGCGAGCGCTTGTATGTTACCAAAAGCAAAACTTCCATATGGTAAATGATTTGTCAGTAACGCATAACGTGGTAGCGACGTGGTAAGCGTTAGATTACAAGTTACTGGAAAAAAAACCTCTGTTTATTTATAACGCCGTTATTCCCATCACTGTGTATCTGTACTTTTACTCAAGTATGGAACTAACGCCTTCACAGTTTCCGGCAGCTTTTCCGACACGGACCTCCGCTCACACTGACTGTAACTCAGACAAGCATTCTGACACTGGAGGAGCAGGAGGGTCTTCCTCAAAACATCCGTCCTGAAGTGTAAATGAGATTTGAGTCTCTTGAGATCCACATCGTGTCTGTAGCATAAAGGGTCTGTATTGGGGTTGGAGCGTGTAACTCTAAAAAGCGTGTAAAAAATCCAGTTAAAACCGCGTGTTAAACAGCATTTTTCCCGGGAGACGACGCCGTACTTCCGCAAGAAATATCCCGCGACGCGATTTGCGAGAAAATGTGATTTTATTATGCGCCCGAGGTGTTTTATTTCCACACAATGGGACTATTAAAATGATTCAGACCTAATCTATTAGTCTGAGCAATGTGACATCCTCCACAAAATGTGCATTATAGTGAGCGTTATGGCTGGAAGTGAAAGGTATTTTATGCTTCTAGCACTTCAGGATACTATGGATTATTGGAATGGAATTTATACTGTCCAATCATCCATTTTCTGAACTGCTTTGGCATTTCTAGCTCATCGAGAGCGGAAGCCATCCACAGTCACTCTATGCCACCCAGCGGTAGGGAGTTGAACCTGCCACCCTGGCATTGAAGGTTCAAATCCGGAGTCTGGTGGGTTCCACAATCACGCAAGCAGAGTGAGAAGAACACAATGAAAGGTCACAACCAGAGGTGTAAAGAGTACCCGACAGACATACTTGAGTAAAAGTACAGATGCCTACTGTAAAAATCACCCATTAGAAGTAACAAGTCACCAATTTCAAAAAGACTCGAGTCAAAGTAGCAACGTATTCAATTTTTAAAGAACTTAAGTATTTTACTTTCACTGAATATAGGCATGAAAAAAAAACGTGAAAAAACTCGATTCATTTATTCACGTTGCACACAAAAAACTATGCGAAAATATAGTCATGTCACAGTGGTTTTTTCTATGTTAATCTTGGTAACATTATGCTTACACTGTATAGTCAGGGAAGATCTGTATAGTAACTAGACAAAAAATTCTAATTTATTAAAAAATTCTATTTTAATTACGTCCAAGAACCGCAGTACAAATCGATGCCGGCTTGTCGCAATCACAATGTCGAGTAATGGTAGGTGTCCATTTAAATGAAAAGTGCAGCTACTCAATCACAAATGCAGTGGAGTAGAGAGTAATAGTTGCTTATATTTTTTGAAATCAGTACAAGTACAAAGTAGCCAAAAACATACTTAAGTAAAATAACCAAGTCCATTTACTTAAGTACTTTACACCTCTGGTCACAACCAGGCCTCAAACTTTACCTTTACATTTACTTAATACTATTTAAATGATTTTGTTTAAAGAGTGAATACAAACAGTCTATCATCTTTCATCTACTGGTTTAAAATTGGTCAGCGGAACTTTAAAAGCACCCAAAATATCTTGTTGTTGAAAGATGCGTTTTACATTTTTCATGTATTATTTGCTTAATCATATGACACAAAATGCTCAAATGATTATTGTGTTATTAGAGCTTCAGTTCATTAAATTGTGTTTTTTCATTGTGTAATTATAAAAATTGTCTCTGAAGTAAATTAAATTCTGAAGTAAATCTTGAATAAATTAGGGCGGAAAAAAACAACAGTAAAAAAAACAATATTTAACTTAAATATTTTCTTGTCTTCATAATATATGTTCATAATTGAATATATATATATATATATATATATATATATATATATATACATTTTTTTTATTTGTTTTTTTTTTTGTTTTTTTTTCCCTGTTATTTTTTTTGGGGTGTGTGTGTGTGTATATGGAGTGTAAATAAGAATTATATTTCTTTTTTACAATTGTAGGGGTAGGTGTTTATATTCATTTTTTAACTAATTATAGGAGTTTAAAAGATAAAAACACATCTTTTTAATCCAGATCTCGTTTCAGAAAGTGAAAAACCATCAAATAAAAAAAAAAAGTATTAAGTTTCAGCACAAAAAGTATCTATTTTTGAAGGAAATCATGGGAAACTTCATCTCTCTGTGCTGTAATGAGGCCTTTGTCTGGAGGTTAATATGCGTCTCTCAGCTCCGGTACTTTCCACAGAGAAGGTGATGTGTTCTTAGTTCTCACACTCTGTTGATGTAGATATATCAGGAGACCCCCGTCTTTATTTAGCATATTTGTATCTTCTCAAATTGGAGCAAGTCAAGCCAAATATAGTGTCTGCAGTATAAATAAAAGATAATCTGGAAACACATCCGCTATGACAGACTTAAAACAGGCATGTTTCAGCCAAGACGCATTCATTACTCAAGTAGAAGTATAGACACTAGAGTTATGTGAAAGTAAAGTAACTTTTACTCAAGATATCTGCTTTAGGCATTAAAGTAATGCAAGGGGAAGAAAGTACATATATATTAGCGTAAAAAGAGTAAAAGAAAAGAAGCCATAAAAAATAATTACTCAAGTAAAGTACATAACTAAACCCAAATTCTTAATTAAGTCAAGTACAAAGAATTTTTATTTTGCTACTTGACACCTTTGTGTATCAAAAATGTATTAAAAAATGTAATAATTTATAATAATAAAATAATTAATAATTATTAAAATGATTAAAATATGATATTATCTATCCTTACATTTTCTGAACTGCTGTTCCATTTCAGTGTTTCGAGGATACAGCAGATACTGGAATTGTGGCCAACCAATCACAGAGCAGGACACACAAAAGAGAGAAAGGGGGTGGGGCAGGGGCTGGATGACGACAGCGATCAATGCCAATCAAAAAAATATATAAAACCAGTTTTAACCAGACAGGACGTTCACAATCAAAAAAAGACTGTAATTAATTTAAACTATAATGAAATTCAGCTATTAATTAAACGTTAGACAACCACTCCATAGAGTACATGTAACATCTTATATATCAACATGGCGTGTGTGTATATAATACAGCTGATGTAATAAAAAACTTACTTTGCTATTTTTTTAGGCACACACACAAAATAAATTCATACTTACAACATCAGACAGCGTAAAATTGTCTGATTTCAGAAGAAGCGATGGCTGGGCCGTCCTGTCCCGGGCAGTTTATGCTGTTCATATAGTTTGCTTCCCCTCGGGCTTTTAAGTCGCTCTATTTCCTTTTAAAGCCACTCGATTCCACCTGAATGCAAGATAAGACTATGTTATGCGAGCAATGTTTAGAAAAACGATTATTTTCAGAGTTTCTTCAATGCACGATAAACTGGTTTTAAGTGGATGGATCGTGCTCTTATTTCAGGGCACCAGTAAAGGCAGCGGGTTTGATTAATAACCGGGGAGGTCACGGGGTCACGGCGTTCCCTTGCCAAACAAAACGTCCTCCAGGTGTACGGACCGCCAGAAATATCTACAGATAAATAAGATCTTTCCCACACACACACAC
>CM051502.1:4125175-4137578 GCA_028031935.1 Paedocypris micromegethes
GAAAGAAGGATAGAAAAGTAAAGGGCATTTTAGAGACGGAGAAAGAAAAAAGAAAGGAAGATAAATATACATGGTGGAGAGAGAGAAAGATAAAGAGAGAGAGAGACTGAGAAAGAAAGTGCGAGAGAGAGAGAGAGAGAGAGAGAGAGAGAGAGAGAGAGAGAGAGAAGAAAAAAAGAGGAAGAGAGAGGGCAATAAAGAGACAGAGGACAGACTGAAAGAAAAAATGAAAGAAAGGAAGAATGAAAGAAGGATAGAAAGGTAAATAGAACAGAGTAAATAGAGGACTGAGGAAGAAAAAACAAAGACAGATAGATGGAGACATGGTGTTCGTGTGTGTGAGAGAGCGCAAGAGAAAGTCAGAGAGACACAGTGTGTGTGTGTGTGTGAGTGAGAGAGAGAGAGAGAGAGAGAGAGAGAGAGAGAGAGAGAGAGAGAGAGAGGGAAAGAAAGAGGGATAGAAAGGTAAAAAAGGAAAAGGGCATTTTAGAGAAAGAAAAAAGAAAGGAAGATAAATATACATGGTGCGTGAGTGTATGTGTGTGTGTGTGTGAGAGAGAAAGAAAGTCACAGACAGTGTGTGTGTGTGTGAGAGAGAGCGAGAGAGAGAGAGAGAGAGAGAGAGAGAGAGCAACTGTAGAACTCAATTGCGGGAATGGGACACGCTGTAATTTTGACCTAATGATGAGTTGCTTTTTGTGGCGTTTACACTGTGGGAGAGAAGCGTATTAATGATTTATCCCATAAGTCTCAAGCTGCTGGATGTTTGTGGTCAGTGGGAAGACCACAGCGTGGGGGTTAAGGCCGAGTCAATCCTGTTCTCTTGATTTCCTCCTCCCTCTCTGGGGGCCACTAGTGTGGGGTCCTCAGCATCCGTCGCTGGCCTGTCACAGCCGGGGGTATGAGAACCGGCCCCTGGAGCGCAGCCAATCAGACGCCAAGACAGGTCATTATTAATGAAGCCATTCCTGCTCCAGACCGGCTTATCTCAAGCGGTCAGTCCAGCCGGCCTGGGCAGCCCAGGCTTAATACGGCCGAGTTTTGCTTTAACAAAAAATTCAAAACTCGTGTTTATTAGTCGTGTTTATTCTGCTAAGAATTTTCAAATTACCGTATTTTTGCGAATATAAGCAGCCCATTTTTTTCAAATTTTTGACGCTCTAAAACTTGGGGGGTGCTTATAATCGCGATTTCAAATATGCGCGTAAATATAAGTGCTAATTTTTACGTGTTTAAAGTCAGGAACAATCACAAATAAACGAAAACACGTTGTCTTTATTCAGCGGCGCGTGTGCGTCTTTAAATAATGCGTAGCTAGATGTACATACAATATAAACTTTTATTGGCTTAATAACAGAAATAAAGAAACATTAGTCATGCTGCAACACTCAACACAGGATGAAGTAAGATTAAACTAAACAATCATTAATATTACAACAAACAGAGACTACAAACCGCATCGGGTAGCTTAGCTTAGCGCTAACAAACGGGTCCAAAGTGTAATCGCAGAAAGAGTCGAAAAATAAAATAAAATAAATTAAAAAGTCAGAAGTGCCTAAAATGTTGCAGTCATGGACCCAAAACACATGAGATTTAACAATGAAAAACAATAAATGTAAGGAAGACAGAATCCCCCCAAAATAACAATTCTTCTTATCGACTGTCAGAATTGCAAGTTATACAGTCAGAATCCTGTCTTTATATCTCTCAATTCTAAGGATAAAGTCGCAATACAGTACTTTTTTTGGTGGCAGTAGCTTACATACAAATACAAGGAAACCCCGGTAAAACCAAAGTCTAATCTTCAATGTTTAGTTCTTATAGCTTCAAATATAACTTAAACGCAGAATATTCTCAAATATGCTAGAATAATTCCAAGATTACAGTGAGATAATAAAATAAAATTAAAACAGTAACAGTAATAAACAATAATCTATGCTCACTTCTAATATGCATATACACATTTAAAAATTCAGCCCTTGTTACAATATATGACAATTATACAAAGAGTTTCTCACAAACGTCGGTAATAAACACGAAGCATTTCACGGTGTAAAGTTGTAATCCAGGTCCTTGACGCGGTATGTTAACGCAACTAACGTGGTGAACGAATCTGCTTTTAGTAACTGAACTGATTCCAGATCAGTCTGATCCATTACTACAAGAGCCGGAAACTGTCGTTCTGATGAAAGTGTGAGTCGAACTTTTACACCTTTTATGTCCCTCCAGCCAAAAAAAACAGTCCTGATTTCAACAATGAAACGGCATATAAAAGCTACACGTTATGTAAATCCTTGATCTCTTGCTTCTCGTTACATAAATCACGGCCAGCGTTCCAAACCTGTCATGTCAGACAATGGAGAAAAAACCCCAGTGAGACTCTTCACAGCAGCCGTCGGAAAAACAGGAAGCGGGGATGTGGACAGTATATCTAAAAGATGTCAACTTCCTCATGCTATAGAATAATAGTCACATTCTCTGGGAGTTTTGATTAGAGGTGTGTTCCGGAATGAAGAGCAGGCGCTGTAAACACTCGGTTCGGGTCTTCACCCATCAATTCGGTTTTTTGGCAAAGACTCGTGGTTCCCATGGCGCTTGGTGAATACGGATCGGGCTGCTTTTATTTTATACACAAGGAATTCAAGTTGGAAGTAAAGCAATTTCTATTTATCTACATATTTGTCTGTCCGTCTATCTATCTGACTATCTATCTATCTATCTATCTATCTATCTGTATGTCTGTCTGTCTGTCTATCTCACATATGTAAATATGTACATATAATGCAAATAAATATCACAATACAAGTAAATATCATAGTTATTTAAAAGACTAAATGGAAAGGCAGAATTTGAAGAGACATTGACAGATAAAGTTAAATATTCGATCTCGTTTTTGTCTGTCAATCCTTTTGTCTACACTTTTTAATTATGATAGACAAATCAGCCTGCTCATTTAAATTCTCACTATCTATCTGTCTATGTATCTATCTCTTGTCTATCTGTCTCTCTGACTTTCTATCTATATATCTAGCTTTCTGTCTATATTTGTATGTCTCTCTGTCTATCCAACTTTCTATCTATCCATCCATCCATCTCTCTTTATCTATCCATCCATCCACCTATCTGTCCATCTGACTTTCTGTCTGTCTGCCTATTCCCTTTAGTCATTTTTAAAACATTTAATACTTAAATATATCTGTCAGTCTGTCTTCCATGAATTTTCTTCATAACTCTTTTCACAATATCACATGATTTCACTCTATATAGGCATGTAGCTTTCATTAGATTTCCATCAGAGGTGAGTTTATGGCGTATTGATGATGATGATGATGATGATGCCCGTTAGATCATCACAGACACTAAAGAAGGCCGCGGTGTCCGGCGTTTCCAAGACGGACGGACACATTATAAATCAGCGCGTGATTACAGAGGAAAGGGAGTGAATAGCTGACCATCATTTCAGACGACGTGTAAACAGTCGGACATGTTTGAGAACATCTGGCACAAAACCCCGCATTTCTCGGATCATTCTGCGCTCGCGGGAAAACGCAATCCCGCGCGACGATCTGCGGACAGTCACGAAGCCCAAACCCCGTGGAAACGTGATCGCGGATCATTTCTCTTCGGAACACCGTTGTCTTCTTGTAAAGTGTCTTTTCTCTGGCGTTCCGACCGCCGCGGCTTGGCCTGGATTATTTCTGGAAGTTTCGTCCCGTTTCCCGCCAGTTTCGCGTGATTGTGCTCCAAACAGACTGTGATTGGTGCGCGAAACCATCTCATGGCCTTTGTATCTTCTGAATTCCAGCGAGTGTAAACACAGACCCTTCTCTGCACTTAAGGGTTCACGGGGTTCGGCTCGGAGTTCACTGCTGTAATTGGGAATTAAAACAGAGCGCTGCCTTTTATCAGCACATGATGTTATCCCATTAACGGTTTCCATTCGGCTGGATTAAGGAAAGCACAAAATTCCAGTTTTAGTAGACGTTTCTACCATGCGGAAGACATGTGCTTTATTTACACATCAAAATAAACCTGAAACTGATGTCCAGTTACATTTAAACCCCCAAAAAACGTTCTTATTGACAAGAATTATTTTACAACTGCCGCCCCCTGCTGGAGACAAAATATATAGAACTATTAGAAGTTAGAAATAATTCCAGTAGAGGGCGTTAGTGTAAAAGAAGGGAAGGAAGGATGAATGGATGATAGATACGTAAGCAGGAAGGAAGGAAGGAAGGAAGATAGATAGACAGACACAGACACACAGTGAGAATTTAAAGGGGCAGGTTGACCTGTCTATCTATCATGATTAAAAAGTGTAGACGAAAGGATGGACAGACAGACATGAAATGAAGAGACACATTTTAAACGAGATGGAATATTTAAATATATCTGCCGATATACCTTTCCATTTAGTCTTTTAATTTTAATTTGATCATCAATACATTCATCTTTTCATCTATTTTCACTTTTATACTCTATCCACCTATTGGTCTGTACATTAGTCTCAATTTAAATGTGATCAATCTCTTCAGATTGTATCCATCACCTGTTTATCGCTCCATATTATTAGTATACTATAAACAGATTAGTAATAAATAATTAATAAAAAATTAAAATTAATAAACTATAATTAGATATAGTTACAGACACTGTAATGGACAGATTACACAATTGTTTTTCTTTTAAAAGGAACGTATATATTTTTTATTTATTTTACTTAGTTATCCATTGCACAGTTTTCCTAACTTTAAAGATTAATCTATATGCTTAGATGTAGATGTCTACAACATCTATATGCTTATTAACTCTACAATTAGCCAGTGCGTCCGTCTTCTAGCTACAATCGGTTTATCTAACAAGACAAATCTCCGTTGCTAATCTATTAGTCCATCTATATTTGGCTTTTCATTCCAGATAGTGAGTGATTTATTATTTCATTGCCATTTCACCTTCAGGGGCCATTTGATGGCAGGACAACATTTTAACAAACTTAATAATAGTGTGTCATTGCAGGATAAGATTAATAAACATTTCCAGAACATTTATACATACAAATATTTAAACAGGTTTGAGAAGTATTTTTGATAAACGCCTAGGACATTCAGTCTCTTGAGTTAAACAACGTCCTTCCGTGGTTTTAAAAACAGGTGTTGGGTCTAACCCTTTGTGACCCTTTTTTTGCCCAAACTGCTGTACTTCATAAAGAAATAAAACACATTACGCGATGATTAAAATTAATTTCTAAATCACCAAGGAGTAAGCGCAGACGGAGACCAAGCTCTGCAGCCGCTTTCTTCAGATCTCTCGAGCTTTTGCTTCTGTCTCTGCTCCTTCGTTAATCTTTATTCAGAAGAGAAAAGACAGATGTAACACCCAAGCCAGGAGATGTATAGGTATCAAGTTGCAGATAAGAAAAACATCACCACATAGAGACATTGAGAGCGTGAAGTTGCAAAGTGAAAAGCAAAGAGACAGTTACGGGAAGTTTGCAAGACTGTATCTTACTTCAAGGTTTTAGTACTGCTCAAGTCTGATTTGAGCAATAAGCACACACACTTAGATAATGTCAACTTAAACGTTTTGTATTAAGTAAGCTTGAATCGCAGATTAAAATGGCGTTTTAAAGCTCATTTTCTTTGATAGCATTACAAAGATTACACATTTAACGTTCAAAATCAATTTACAATTCAGCACATTCTGAGGCTTTTTCTCCAACAAGCAGGTGTCCATCAACTTTTTCACGTCTTCATACAAAAGAATAATTCCGCTTTTTCCCCACTACAAGTTGTATTTTAAAGAGTTGGTTTAACGGCGTTCCTGTCCTGTCTGTTTTCAAGTGGCGTTTAACGTCAGTCTTCGGCCTCCGGAGACCATCTCCAAAATCATCTTCTGGCTGGGCTACTTCAACAGCTGCCTGAACCCCATCATCTACCCGTGCTACAGCCGTGAGTTCAAGATGGCCTTCATCCGCATCCTGAAATGCCGATGCCACCGCAGCAGACGACCAGGATGGAGATCCTACAACCACCAGGGGGCGCACGTCAACTCCTACTTGCGGCAGAACTCCAAAGACTCCGTGTTCTGCAGCAGTTTCCTCAACGGAAGCCAGAGAACCCTGTCCTCGTCCAGCCCGGGCTCGAGCCATCACCCCAAAGGCCTGTCTGCGTTCCCCGAGGATGGATCCAGACACGCCAGGAGCAGAACCCCTTCGCTTTTATCCGAGAACATTCCGGATCATCACCTGGAGCCGGTGGTGGAAGACCCGTGCCAGACCGAGCAACCCACCGCCCAACACTTGCAAGAGTAAAGATGTTTAAATTGGTCAGGAGATGTGGATTCATTCCGTTTTTATTCGGCAAATACAACGGTACCTCACTTTACGAATGTCTCCATTAACAAATTTTTCCCGTTACGAAGGCGTCGTCGAGAAAATATCACTCTCTAGTTACGAAATTTACACTTTTTTTACCACTAATTTTACCACTAATATGCAGGGAGATGTTTTGAGTGAAGATGTGTAAAACAGGTTTTTTTTTCCATTCTTCGTCCAAAAAAAAAATCTTACTTTCGGAATCGCTGACACGTCACGCAGCATTTTACAAAATGTTTTGCTTTACGTTAAAAAAAAAAGATATTTTAAGGTGAGGTACCACTGTAGACCATTCCTACAGCCACTAGTTTGAGAAAACGAATCTTCAGGTGAAGGAAGATCTTCAGATGATCACTTTCAAAGACAAAGATCTTCAGAAAAGCTACTGACTCCCAAACTGAGAAACAGACATGGAGACAATGTAGTAGAAACTTATACAGGGTTAATAATTCACTTTCACAAGCTCATCAGCCATCGACGATGTACATGCTTTTTTATGGTTCAAACAATCCAGTACACAAGAACCCTAATGGCTGGACAATGAAGCCTCAGTGGAGACGAGGAACAGAGAACAGAACTCAAGAGATGAACAGACAGAAACTAAAGCACTTAGATATTCAGTGGACGTTTTATCTAAAAGTGCGATAAATGAGCTGTTTGACGCGTGCAATGCGGAGTTTGTTACCAGAAAACAGCTTTAAAAAATAATAATAAATAATTAAGAAATGCAACTCGCAACAGAACATAAAAAAAAAAATCCAAACACAATATAAACAAAAATGCCCCATAACTTGAAAGCAACAGACCTCTTCAACAGAAGAACCCTGGGCTTCATGTGTAAACGCTGTAGAGATCATCGAAAATCCAGAAAGATCCAAAAAGTCCCTGTAGCATCTGAGAATGAAACAAAAGCTTGAAGGAAAACAATTAAACACAGTAAAAGCCTCTTCACTGTAGAACTGATGTTTTTTTATATTAAATGTATATTGTTTTTCTTTAAATCAACAGATATAATTTGCCTCAAAACTTTGCTAATTTCTGCTTCGCTCACTGATAATAAAACATGAATCAAACTGGACACAAATCAGACTGCACTGGGCATGAAACCAGACTGAACTGGACAATATCCCAGACAGGCCTGTACATAACCTGGACTGGAGATGAAACCAGACTGGTCTCGACCTAAACACGGACTGAACTAGAAAGTAAATTAGTCTGGACTAGACATTACCTGAACAAGACCCTGACTGGACCTGAACCATGATCAAGTTTCTCTTAAAGTTCATCAATTTTAACTCTGATTTCTACTGACTATGGTAGAACTATGGTTCTGTTCAGCTGGTAAAATTAGAGCAAATACGAGATTTTAGAATTGAAATCAACTAGTTTCCCGATAAATTTACGCATTTTGTTTGTAATCCGAATATAGCGTTTGTAAAGCGATGAAGTGCAGTGAAATATATTTTATAGCAGGAAGGTTTAGAGTTGAACTTGATACGTAAACGACACACAATCTAACTTAAAATTAGATTAAAATTAAATAAATTAACGAAAAAACACCCACTGTTTGGCTCTTTAAACAGAAAACTTGTTTTTGGTGGTGGAACCGCTTTTGGTGGCCGTGTCGGCGTGAGACTGGTACCCGATGATGACCTTTGGTGGGACACCCAGCCTCTCCTTATACACATGTCTGACAACACAACACAACACAACGTAAATCCAGAGAATTCCCAGTTTCCCAGGTCTGCGCTTTACCCTATGTGCACAACGGCATCTTTGTTCTCGTAGTCGGTGGTCCATATGGCTATTTTGTCTCCTTTGCTCCGCACGTTGACCACGGCACCACACACGTCGTCGCTGTGGTCGTCAAACGCTTCTCCGACAAGGCACAAAAGCTGAAAAACAAAAGCTGAACTGAGCGCCATCGCTTTACGGTTCTGGGAAAACCATGTGTGAATAAAGCCAATTCAACGGGTTTCTTTTGATGACTGTGGATTGTGAAATGATGAAGTGAAATATTTATATAAAATAATAATTGGGAGAAAATTAAGGTCTACTTTCATGATTGTTACACAATGATTAAGAATGACAGGACACGTTCAGAATGGCTGACTGCTGATTGGCTGACTGCATGACAGAATGCTGATTGGCTGATATTTTCACACATGGACATAAAACATGTTCGACATACGGTCAACCACTTTGTAACTTTTTGTCTTGATAATAATTTATTGGGCCCTTTTAAAATCAGTTGAAGCTAGAAGTGCTTTAATAAACTTAAGGGTTCTCATTTAAAACCAGATAAGAGAAACTTCACAGAAGAGGAAATTTATTTTAACATACATTTTCATGTTGTTACTAGTTTATTGTGCCTAAAGTACAGCAAAGTTTAGTGTTAAATTGGGGATTTAAATTGTTCAACAAATGGCGGAAATCTGGTTAAATCTCATCGATAATTAAAATACTTTTTCATTGAAAAAGTAATGTAACAAATTACTGTTAATTTTTAGGTATTATATTTACAGTTAATTATCATACACTTGCGTTGCGTTTTAAAATAATTAAACTTTCTGAATATCATTATTTATCAATACGTAATTTTATTATTGTATTGTAGTAAAAGTTTAGTTTGTCGCTTTAAAATCATTAGTGTCTGTGATTTTACGTCGAAGGTTACGTTTCTAATTTAATTACGTTTATAATTTTAATTACTATAGAACATAATGAAGATGACTCAGAAAGCTAAAAGGCTTATTTATATTATAAGGAAATTAAGTATGCCGTTCAGTTACTTATTGAGTAATTATTGAGTATTATACTTTTCAGACACATTAGTTAAAAAAGTATTTTAAATACAAATTGATAAAGTAAAAGTACCAACAACTGTTACGTAGCTGCCATCAAACACAAATTCAACGTGTTATGTATACGTGATGAAAGTGGGGCCCAAAATTCTAGGTTTTTATGGAGTTATTATGCCTGATATATGGGCACTTATGGGGACCTTTGGTCGGGTCCCACAATTTGGAAGGTCTGATAAAATTGTAGAGCTCAATTTATGAGGTTTGGAGTAAAAAAAGAGATTGGAAACATTTTTTTGAAAACATGTTTTGTATGCAAGCCAATGGTGAGATCCCATTATGAGATACATGCCAGTTTGTGTGTGTGATTTAACATTGAAGGCTAAACAATTTGAAGTTAAAGAAAAAAAAGAGATTTGATTTAAAGGAAGAGCAACTAGCAAAGATAAATAAAAGTCACATGCAGCAGCTTCATCACTGAGAAGATGAATTGGAACTGGCAGGATGAAAAGCCGAGATCACACAGTTCACAGTGTTTCTGCAAAAACTAGAAGGAACTGTGGGGTAATAACACGCTGAAATCTGGTGGTGTGGTTTGCTCTTTGTGCACGAGAAAACATCTTTCTTTGACGTTTCTCTGGACGGCGCGGCACTGGATGATGCTGTTGCCTCGCAGCAAAAACACAACAGAGATTGAAGATGAAATGCAGCAAAAAAAGAAAAGAAAGAAGATTGTAAATGGCCACTGGTGTGAGTGTGTACAATAAACCATCGCCTTGATTTCATGTCTGGTTGGCCACCAGGACCCAAAATTGATGGTGGAATGGGATTTTATAGAAATAAGGGGTTGGATTTTCAGTAACACTATTTTCAGACTTTTAAAACCGGCTATTTCATTCTTTCTTTCTTTTCACTATTCACCTTGTGTGTTTGGTTTAGGCTTACTGACCAATTTAAAAAAAAAAAAAAAAACGTTACTAGAGGCTACTACTAGTTTAAAACCCAGCTGTCTGTTTGTTAGATGTCATTTCAAATGTTCTAGGAAGATCCACTGAAGTTTAAATGTTAATTTGTCTTGACTTTAATTCTTCAAACCTCTGTCTCTATTGATCTGCTACTTCATTTGAAGCAAATTGCTTAAAATTTAAATGCAAGGAAAAAGAATGTAAAGGTACGGATGTAAAGAATACAATCTTTTTTAAACGTTTTATAACTGCAACATCTTTCAAACAATTTAAGTTTTAGGACCGTGTTCGCGGTGACAAAACATGTCCCAAAACGACTTGTACTCAAGCGGAAGAGACTTGCGCGAAATGGTGAAGAAGTACGTGCGCACGATTCTAGACACACGCAAACCCAGTTGCTCGCGCAAAACTCTTTTTGCCACCAATTGGAATTAATATTTTTAATTGGCTGCAATTCAGGTATTATCCGCTAAGGGGCACTGTTTTCATCAGAGCACAATGCCGAATCATTGAGACGGACTGAAAACATTGGTCTCTACCGCTCCGCTACAACCTCATTGGCCAAAATGTCATTATCCAAAAGGAGAAAAGTAGATATAGAGTGTTGAATATTTATTTACAGACGTCCTATTTATTTACAGAGATATTTCTAAGGAAATATGTATATTATTATACGTATAATATTCATTTAATATTTTGTAGAAGAACAGTTCAATACATTTCAATATGTTCCTAATGTTCACGTGCTTCTTTACACCAAAACAAAGGCATTCTTTTTTTGGTTATTTTTAGCAAAGTATGGTAAACTTGACTAGGCCATATGTGGCCCACGATGTGAAATGACAGAAGAAATTACTAGCATCAGTACCGTCTCCAGCCAGAAGCGGTCCAGGTCGGCTCGGCGCTGCATTCTGGTGAGTGTGATCAGCCAGCGCCCGCCGCTCCGGTTCTTCTCGTCTTCCCACATGGGCTCGATCCCGTCCTGAACCGCCACAACACACACATCAGGCCAGATTGACAAAGCCTTGGGTATCTCATCTTACTTTAAACTGAATCCTGGTGAGTAGCAGACGAATACTCGCACCTTGAAGAGGGAGTAGTCGCATCCCGACATCAAGTTGCTCGATAATTGGATGTGGTTGTACAACCTATGAGCAAATCATACGAAAGTTTAGAAGTGATGCTCACAAATCCGTTAGCATCTGGCTATGCGATGGTCACTTACGCCCAGAAGTCTTCCACCGTGTCGAATTTTGAGATGAGGCGAAGATTCGCTTGCCATGTTTGGCTTTTGTCATTTTTAAAGAACCAAAGGGCCCATCTAAAGGGGGGAGACACATAGAATTTGAGAAACTGAGAGAGAGAGAGAGAGAGAGAGAGAGAGAGAGAGAGAGAGAGAGAGAGAGACAGACACAGAGAGAGAGAGAGTGAGAGTGAAAAACAGAAAAATGAATGAGTGAAAAACTGAAAAATGGATGGATAGATGGATGGATGAATGGTTAGAGAGATAGAAATGGGTATGAAGATAGACTGAGAGAACATGACAGAGATATCACTGGAGAAGGAAAATAAGAAAGTATAAAAAAAATAATAAAATAAAAGAAATGAAAAAAAAAAAGAAAGCGTAGATAAATACACAGACAGAGATCGAAAGACAAAAAAATATGAAAAAAAAAAAAAACAGTGAGATAGTGAGCAAGAGGGAAAAAACAGAGGGAAAGTGAGGAAAAGACCAAATTGCGATTGTGAGAGATAAAACAAATAAAAACAGATAAGGGAAGAGAGAGAGACAAAGATGGTGGGAAAGAGCAATAGATAAAGTGAGAGAGACAGGCAAAGAAAAAAGAGAGAACACATACACAGAGAGAGACAGGAGGATGGATAAGAGAGAAAGAGACAAAAAAAAAGATAGACAGAGAGATGCAGAAAATCAGAGATAGAAAGAGGTAGGAGAGTAGGAGAGAAAGCGAGAAAGAGAGAGAGAGGGAGAGAGAGAGAGAGAGAGAGAGGGAGAGAGAGAGAGACAGACAGACAGTGAGTGAGTGAGTGAGTGAGTGAGTGAGTGAGTGAGTGAGTGAGTGAGTGAGTGAGTGAGTGAGAGTAGGAGCAGTGTCACCTGTTCTGCAGGGGGTGTTTAATATAATCCTTCAGATTCAGGATCTCACACTTGTTCTCCTTCTCAGTTTTTTCTTCTTTTGATTTGAGTGAAATTGTTGAAATTTCCTGCAACGAAAAGACAAAAAAAAACCCCAGCAAATTACTGA